>OZ025293.1:152501526-153073980 GCA_964019185.1 Maratus speculifer
TCAGTTGGATTGCTAACATCAGTGGAAGATTAATTTTGTTGCTTGTACATAGCTAATGAAATATAACCACATGAATTATGCATACAGTGTAATAAAGGATCTCACAGAGATATTGATTTTTATGAAAATTCTTATTTAAATAATTTAAAATACAAATTTATTAAAGCATATTTTATAAACACCGGCATTTTAACTTTATGTTTGCGCGAATCCGCATTATTGTAGAATTTACGGGTTAAAAAATATTTACAAAACTTCTATAACAGTGTTAACAAAAATATTTATTACATATAACTCTAGTTTATTATAAAATTTCACATGATAAAAGCATTACATTAATTATAATTAAAGCTGTGTAATGTTTTTTATAATTATATTTAAGCTGAACTGTTTAAGCAAAGAGAAGTTAACAGTGTTATATACTGTAGATACTCCTTTAATATGCTTTTTCTTTCACTTTCGCAAGAAAATAAATATTTTCTATCGCATAGAATACATATATGGAAACATAAATACTGATTTAGATAAACACAGTTAAAACGCAACGTTTCTAATAATTTTATCTAAACGGTCCTTTTTTAAGCAAAAAAGAAGCTCAGGATCTGATATTCTTTTGCCCCCTCCATCCCTCCCCCAAACTTCTTTTTCTTAGACATTCACAAAAAAATTAAATTTTTTTTATCGCTTAGAATACAATTTGTAAGTTTCAAGGGTTGTAGAGTTTATATTTTTAGAATTGGGCAATCTACATGGGATTATTCCATCTTATTTTGTAGTTTTGTTTGCATAGCGTTATTACCCACATAGGTGGGTAAAAACGCCAAATAGCATAGGTCCGGAAATCACGCCATTACATTTTATGAATACATATCTGTGAAATTATTTTTTTACATAGACAGTCGATGAGTTAATGTATCAAATGCTATATTTCTTTCAAAAATACAATCTAAAACTAAGCCGGTAAAATTGGTAGAAACTTAACGTGGCGTTATTACTCCAGGATACCTTATGATTAGAGATAATCATTGTTTAAATACTTAAATTCGGCGCCAATGAAGAACTTTTAATTTCATTTTTCTGCAAGAGCTGCTTTTATCAGAATCATCTTAATCGTAATACACGGCATAAATTACAGCATTTTTGGAAATATAATCTGCCTTTATGAAAACATCGACCAATACGGCACATTATATAGTGCCTAAATACGAGAAATTACCAGTTGAATACATTTGAGAGAAAAATTGAACTTACAAATGAGTTATAAAATAAGTAATTTGTTATTTGAATACATCCTCAATTTTTCAATCGCGATCACTTCGGGAAATTTGGTTCGAATTGCCCACTTTTACAGATTTTTTAAAAAATATATTCTCCCTTTATGAAAAAACTGGACAATATGGCACATTATATTGTTTCTAAATAAGAGAACCTGCCATTTGGAAGCTCTTATAATTACAAATTAATTTAAAAATGAGTCAATATAAGCTGTTTGGATTTAAAAAAAATATATAATATGATATAAAGATTATATATATGTATATATATATATATATACATACATATAGGTAGATATACAGGGTGAGTCATAAATATCGAAACAATAGGCTATCTCCTTAAATATTGACCCTAGACCCATACTTCCAATTGCAAAGTTTCATAAAAAAAGGTGAATTTTTTTATAAGATAAATTGAAACTCCATGGGGGGGTCTATTTTAAAAATTACGAAAATTAAATTTTTATACGGCCCCAAAGGATAAAACTTCCTATTAGAAAATTTTTCCTTATCCGTTCCTGAATTGAACAAAAAAAACATTCATCTCGATATCTGCAAATCCCCAAAATATATTAAAATCCAAAATTTTCCAAAATTCGTGACTTACACCACTTTAGCATACCTCTGAGCGCAGCGATATCAGTTCATTTGAAAATGCAATTTAGGGATCGACCATAAATTTACGCATTATTAAATGTCGATCAGAGACAATACTTTAACTTTTAGATATAAAATAAAAGCGTATAGGTTTTTGCTTTAAACTTCCTTCAAATATGCTAGATGTCTGCAATATCTCGAGCTTGGCGCCAGCCTCGTAACTAGCACGACTCATCGGACCGTCTTATTAAACAGTTATTAAAATTGTTATTAAATTAAGTGATATTAATTAAACTTTCATTAAAAGTGTCTTAAAAACTTATTGCCGCAGGCAATAAGTTTAGTAAAAATAGTAATAGCGCTAATTATACTTTTATTAACGGAATCATTGGAAATATATTTTACTAAATTTCACAGAAATATTTTCAAAAATTTACTTTTTACTATTCAGCTTCAAAATTTACGATGGTTTTAAACCTATTTTTACTTTATTCTATCTTTACAAGAAGAAAGTATTGGATTCATGAAAATTTTGAATTCCGGTTTTTGACGGATTCACACGTTTAAAGGCTCAGAGGTACCGAAAAATATGTTTTTACAAAATGCCTGTCTGTGAGTCACTGCTCCTGTATCTCTGTATATGACATAAATTTTATGAGCGCTCTATTTTAAGAACTAATCCACAGAATTTAATAAAAAATTATATTTACTTAGTCCTTGATATCAATTGATGCTGATTAGCTTTTGGTGTAAATCGCTAAAAAGTTGGCTCTACTGTACAGGCTTTTGTGCGATTCCGCGCAAGACCTGTATATCTGGAATTATACGCCTAGTGTCGCCCGTAATCAGAGGCACCTTTTACGCATCGTGAAATAGCGATTTTAACAAGAAAAATATGACGTTGACAGATCCAAAACAATGAAAAAAATTCAAATCGACGTGATGAAAGAATGAGGTTTAAATCAACTGACGCATTTAAACAGTAATTAAAGAAGGTGCGAATGGCAAAACTTAAACAAAATCTGAAATCGAAACTACACAGGACGGAGTTAATCACCTAGAAACTTTTAAAAAGCATTGAAACATTGTGAGTCAATCTTTGTTTAAAACTAAATGCACTTTTCTGCATCAAATGTTTTTATTTCAGTATTTCTCCTTTTAAAACTGACATAAGTAAATAACTGTTGGTTACAGTAACAGTCCAGCGAGTTCAATAATTTTTCAACATTTAAAAAAAAAAAAAAAAGAAAAAGAAAAAAAAAAAGAAAAAATGGCTCCCACCGCGACGAAAAAAGATTTCTCCTCAGAGAATTTACTTTAAAAATATGATTTATATACTAAAAATTGCATCTTTTTTATATTGTTATTTTAAATACTTTTATTTGAAAAAATAAATAAATATTATTTAAAATGCTAAATCAAAATTGAAAGTTGGACATTTTCATTTAATCAAAAGAAAAAAATTCAACGCGACAAATAATATTTTGAGTTATAACAATTTTAATTTACTCTAAATTTTTTGAAAAAAAAAAGTATTAAGAAGTTTTATGATGGTATAATGCTTGCAAATTATATGGTTAACCATCACAAAACATTCAAAATTCTTACTTTATAAATAAATAAATAAAATAAATGTTTCACGGACACATTACAGCAACACTGATTACACGCATTTCAATTTGTGTCTGATCCCTTGAAATCTCGCGATTTATTAAAATTGTCATAACTCTCAGATTTTTGAAGATATTGAAATGATTTTTTTTTTGTTGTTGTTCAATTCAGGAATGGATAAGGAATTTTTTTCTAATTGGAAGTTTTATCCTCTGGGGGCCGTATAAAAATTAATTTTCGTAATTTTTAAAATAGACCCCCCATGGAGTTGCAACTCATCTTATAAAAAAATTCACCTTTTTTTATGAAACTTTGCAATTGGAAGTATGGGTCTAGGGGCAATATTTAAGGAGATAGCCTATTGTTCCGATATTTATGACTCACCCTGTATACAGTATGTAGCCGAAGATGACAGGCCAATATGCAATTGTAGATATTTTGTTAAATATTTAGACGAATACATAAGGAATTATCCTGAAACTCAAAGTTTGTAAACATAATAGTAAAGTTTATATATTTTTGAGCAGATTTTTCCCCAAAACTCAATGGGGTACCGTCAACAATTTGAAAAAGAAGAAATAGATTTTCGATTACCCTGTAAAAACTAATATAGCAAAAGCGTTCAAACGGTATTATCATTTGACTTATTATGATAAATTCTGTTCATTTATATTGGGTAGCATGTATACCCGTAAGAAAATTAAAGTTTTTATAAAAAGAGTCCGAAATTTTCCAAGTTTTTTTGTTTTTAATTTGCAGAGTCCTTAATATAAAATAATGTTCTTTTCCGAAAATATTAGAAACAATTTTTTTAAAATTACCCTGTAATCAGAATTTAAAAATAATAAATATTGCATAAAAAATGAGCAGACACATTAAATATTTTTTTTACTGAGCATTCGTGAAGGCTATTAAAATTTCATTTACATATTGTGTTAGCTAAATGTATAGAGCAACGGTTGTAAAAATCTCAGAAACACAGCTTGGAAATTCAGAAATTTGTCGTCAATAGAATAAGCTAAAAATCCGTGTTTCCCAAAATAAAGCAAAAAGATGATGGGCTGTATCCATTCACACATTAATTGGTTTCAATATAGAATACACAATATGGCACGTATTTGGATACAACGATCACTTTCAGAATTTTCAATGTATGATTTTGAGACTTTTACAAAAGTTGCTCTATTTATTTAGCTACCATAATATGCAAATGAAATTTTGATAGCGTTCACGCAAGCGCAGAAAAAAATATTCAGTAAACCTGTTAATTTTTCATATAATTTTTAAATCTGATTACAGGGTAGATTCGAAGAAGATCATTACTTTAAATTAAAAACTCTGCAAATTGAAAAAAAAAAAAAAAAAAAAAAGAAAAAAAAAGAAAAAAAGAAAAAAAGCCACTTAATCATAACCTACAGTTTGAATGCTTTTGTTACATTCATTTTGACGGGGTTATCCAAACGATATATATATATTGTTTTAAGTATTTACTCAAAAAATATTTACAATTTACTGAACTTTTTTAATATAAGATTATACTTTCTTAATGGTTACTTAAAACAATATATATTTTTTTAAATTTCAGTATCAGTCATCGTGGCACTCAACGCGTTAAATATACAGATTTTTAAGTGTACCAACATTTTCCCTGTCATTAGATGTCATTTTTTTTTATTTCTTCCGTTGAATCGCTCTTTAAAAAATAGCAAGATTTTTTTTGATATTTTTTGCATTTTAATCTCAGCAAGATTTAAAAAGTCATTTTGCGTAAAATATGTTTATAGTTTAACACAATCTGTATATAGGTTTCGAAGAAAGAAACACATAGCTATGCTAATATATAACACCAGGATAACTTTTCGAGCATGGATTAAATTATTAGACATTTAAAATCTCCGGAGAGCACATGTGGTCCGAAAACGGATTGTTTAAGACACCTTACACGTTGCGTTCAAACATTTATAGAACTAGGAATGTATTTCGAATACAGTGAAATTATTTTACCGGGATAACCCACAAATTATAGGGAACAAACAAAATGAAAATAGTCCTTCCGGCAGTGCCGGGAGGAAGAGGTAGCTTTCATATACTTATATATTTATTTATTTATTTTAAATTAAGTATATTATTCAAAAATACTAAGCTCAAATTAGTGGAACCTAATTATGAGCTTGGTCAAAATCTTAATTCATGTGCACATGCACACTCATATCTAAATCGATTAATATATACGAGTGCTGTCGCGGGCAAATTGATTTTTTTTAAAATGTCACCCACGTTAGAAATTCAAACTGCTCAGGCGTTTTTTTAAGTTAAAGAGAAAGCAAAAAATAATCCGGAATTCATTATTCAGATAAATATTTTAAAAAGAACCTTTTTTCAATTTCGAATTTTTTGTTTGTACATCATTATACGTTTAAAAGATTTTTGACAAACTTAAATGGCTGTCATTTTGAAACAAGAGGACGAATGAAGTTGGCCAGTGAACATGGTTAAGGCATTGCTATGTACTATGTGCACACGGAGTTAAACCCAAATCAGTTTAAAAATATACGCATAATCGCGTGACAAATTTCAGTCCGTTTCAAAATATGAACCACACTGGAAATTGAAAGTGCTATAACCCAGCCATTTGTCAAGATATAAATGAAACAAAAAATGCTCTGGAATCTTTGTATCAAGGTCAATCTCACAAAAGAAAAATCTTTTTCAATTTCTTACTTTTTTGCACCTAATTTTAAAATTTAAATTTTTTAAAAAAATTAATATTCCGCCATTTTGAGACAAGATGGTGGATGGATCTGGCGAACGAACTCGGTCCAAACATTGGTATGTACTATGTACGCACCAAGTTTCATCCAAATTGGTTTATAAATACGCGTGTTGTCACGTGACGAAAATCAGATCATTTCAAGATGTGAGCAGCACTAGAAATTAAAAGTGCGATAACTCAGCCATTTTTTAAGATACAGACGAAACAAAAAATGCTCTGGAATCTTTGTATCGAGGTCAAATGCATAAAAGAAAAATCTTTTTCAATTTCTCACTTTCTTGTACCTAATTTTAAATTTTAAAATTTATTAAAAATTTTAAATGGCCGCCGTTTTGAAAGAAAATGGCGGATGTAACTGGGTATCGAACTCGATTCAGGCCTCAGTATATACTATGTACACACCAAGTTACATCCAAATCGATTCATAAATACGCGCGTTATCACGTGACAAAAATCAGATCGTTTCAAAATATCAGCCATAAGAAAAATTCGAAGTGCTATAATTCAGTCATTTTTTAAAAATATAGACAAAAATATATAAAAAGTGTTCTAGAATCGTTGTTTTCAGTTCTAACACGTAAAAGAAGAATATTTTTCAACTTTTAATTTTTTCGCATTTAAATTTTTTTTATTTAAAATGGCCGCCATTTTGAAACAAAATGGCGGATGATGCTGGCCAACGAACTCGGTAGACATTTGTATGTGCTATGTACATACCAAGTTTCATTCAAGTCAGTTCATAAATACGCGTGTTATCACGTGACAAATATCAGATCGTTTCAAAATGTCAGCCATATGAAAAATTCAATGTGCTATAACTCAATCATTTTTTAAGATATAGACAAAATAAAAAGTGTTCTGGATTTGTTGCTTTAAGTTCTAACACGTAAAAGAAAAATATTTTTCAACTTTTAATTTTTTCGCATTGAATTTTAAATTTAAAAATTTTTTTAATTTAAAATGGCCGCCATTTTGAAACGAATTGGTGGATGACGCTGGCCAACGAACTCGGTTGAGATATTTGTATGTACTATGTACATACCGAATTTCATTCTAATCGGTTCATAAATACGTTAGTTATCGCATGACAAAAATCAGATATATATATATATATATATATATATATATATATATGGTTATATATATATATATATATATATATATATATATATATATATATATATATATATATGTCAACATTTGAACGGAGGGTGGTTTTGGGGTCTGGGGGTCATGATCGGTGAAAATATACCAAAATTTTCTGGAAGTGCTTTCCTCCGGACGGCTGCAATAGGTAGCTTTTTACTTTTTGTAATGAAAGCTACCTAAAAGAAAAAAAAAAATTCAATTTTTCTTTTTGAGAAAAAAATGCAATTTAACAAATTAAAATGACTGCTAGGTAAATGATATATTTAAATTAATATTATTAATAAACATCATTTTTATTATGATCATAACGTGTCATATATGATATTACGTATGCCATTAATTAAAAGGTATTCCTTTTTAATTAATGGCATTAATATTACTGTACCATCCTTAAAAAATTTAAATGAAATTTAAATTTTTGAAAGTTTTGGAATTGCAAATTTTTAAACTTCTAAACATCGCACAGAGAAAAAATGCACTTTTAAGTGAAATTTGTTTGAAATCTTTATCACAATTTGTTTTCAAATTATTATTATTTTTTAAGTTTTTATTACCTTCTTTGTCATCGAGTCAACAGAAGTGTTCCATTTTTGGACGTTTAACATGGACGAATCAAAAAACGAATACAATAAAATAAGTTACAATATCCAACCAATAAAAAGATTCAGATTTCCCAATTCTCTACCGAAGTTAACAACTATTTTCCAAATAGTTAAAAAAAAATGCCCCTTTAACCCCTTAACGCGCAGTGTTGCCGGGTCGGCAACACCTAAAGTTCCCCCTGTTTAGAGACACAAAAACTCCGTAAATATATGAAAAACTACTCTAATGGCTACTTTAAATCTTTCTTATGAGTTCTAGATGGCAGCACCTCAGAGATCAAACTCTACTGTTTTTAAATAAATAGGTAAAATGTTTTAATGTAATACGCGCTTCACAGCAATGCTCTTCTCACTGCGCTTATCAATGCTTTACTTATGGGAGTTTACCACTTCGGCAACAGCTGTATAATTAAAATGGTTAGTGCAATCTTTACAAAAGAATACCTGTGTACTCCTCTAGGCCTAAATAGATTGCCTAATTTTTTATTTCTGTAAATTCCAACTTTAAAGAGTAGTGCGCCGGAAAGGGTTAATGATGAAACTACATTTAGTCCAGGCATTTAGTAAAAAATAAATGCAAGTTTTGGTGTAGTTTTGATTTTTGGTTCCCTTTATGTTTTTTGGGTCGCTGAACACGAATCTGGCATTATCCAACAAAATTTCTCCCCGGAAACACGTTTTTTTTTTGGCAAAAACCGTGGCTTTTTATCGTTTATTCTAAATAACTTCAAAATTATGCATTTTACATAAAAGTCATCAATGCACAAAATTTCCTACGTTTTATGTAATAAAAGTTTTTTTCTCTGAGCCGTGAGAGAGCCGAAAAAATGGGTGTGAAAATCAAAATATTCTGAAAAACCTGAATTACAGCACCGTACGTCGATGAAACATGAAAAACAACCATTTTACGCAAATTTTCCCCACTTAATAATACTAAATATATTATTATTGACTATATTTTATTAATTTGGTGTTCATTGTTTCTTTCATAACTAAAAAATAAATAAAAATGAGCATACCTGTGATCAAAATTTTCATTTGCTATTACAAAATAATAATAGTAATAATTTCTTAATTTGACGTTTAAATAATGTAAATAAAATAACTAAAACATTCTTTAACTGATCCCATCCGCACTTTTCCCCTTGATTGAAGGGGTGCAAGTGTGAAATAACATTGGTCAAGCGCTCGCACCCATGCATCCCATGTCCACGTTCAGTGGAATACTACCCCCCCATTCCCCACCAGTCTCGCCTTTTAAATATGCTTCGCACAGATCACTAGCTTATCAGAAGGACACAATCCTCTCAGTTTTCATATGAAACTGCTTACTTATAATTTAGTAATTCACTGTTTGTGTCTTCGTCAATATAGTGACCATCTAAAATGATTTTGCGCGATCTCGCTGTGTTTTATTTGTGACTCTCCTTAGAAGAGGTGAAAGTTAGTCGAGGTATTGCAGATTTAATCAAGGGAAGTAAAGAAAGAAAGTATGGAAAGGCAATTTTCCTAAAGGGGAAAACCTTAGTACATGTGCATATTAAGTGTAGAAAAGCATACGTAAATGAACGGATGATTACTGCTTATGTGAAGAAGATTGAGGAACTAAGTGTTAGCACTTCTCAAATTTTAAGATCATCAACTCCTCAGTTTAATTTTCGAACTAATTGTTTTATATGTGGACTGTGCATTTCGGAAGAGTTCATTGCAACACAAGCGAAAAAACCACCAAGCGAACGCAATACTGTATACAGTGTGCGACACATGGGATTCAAAAGTACAATTGTGAAAGCAGGAAGAGCTCGCAAAGTTGATTATGGGCAGGCTTTAATTCAGCGCATCGAACCAGTGAATGATTTGATCGCAGCAGATGCTTAATACCACGTCAAATGTTTTAAATATATCTATGGGAGGCTAAAGGTCCAAGAACAGTAGAAATGTGGTCCATTTGCCGAGGCAATCGACATAGCAATGCAAAGTATATACGATTACCTTGAAAATCATGATGACGAGTGTCAATTCTCCATGGAAGAGCTAATACAGGTTACAGGGAGTTATCAACCTGATATAAGAACTGTAAAGTTTAACCTTATTGAGAGATATGGAGACGACATACTGATCACAAAGAATCAGAAAAAAACTCCATTGTGTGTTTGAAGAATATAGGAGGGAAGATACTGACTAATGCATGGTATCAGCAAGCATGTAACTCTGATCGAGATGAGAGGCTGCGAGTGGTTGAAGCAGCAGCAAAAATTATTTGCCTAGATATCAGATAGAAGATTTGCTTCGGGAAACTGCAACACCATCGCAGTTGTGTGTCAAGACGAAGAGGATGAGGTAGACTTTGAAGCCGATCTGGAAATGGATTGCCCGCACAATGAACCAGAGGACCCAATGGAAGGGGAAATAGTCATGCCGCAATAAATGAAATATTTACTATTAAAAAAAACTTTTATTTATAATATTGATAGTTATAAAAACACATATCCATTCGTCTATTTTCTATTTTGTAGATGTCGGTGAAAAACAGGGACCCTCAAATAAAAGAAAGCGGAAATAGTACTTACTAATGTACATAATTATTTATAATTAAATAATAATTCATAACGAGTCTTTGTTTTTATTGTTAGCAACTTCATTGTAAAATATAGTCGATCATAATATCTTCAGTATCATTTAAAGTCAATCTTTGCAAAAAATGGTCAGTTTTCATGTTAAATCTATGTACAGTGTCATAATTCCTATTATCCGGATTTTTTTTTTTTTTTTTTTTTTTTTTTTTTTTTTTTTCCCACATCCACATTTTGAACTTCAAGAACTTTAAGAACTGGAATCCGTGTGAGCTTTTATATGTTAAAGCCTGGTTTAGTTATTTTATTTACATTATTTAAAAGTCAAATTAAGAAATTATTCATTCAAATCGGTTCATAAATACGCGTGTTATCAAGTGACAAATATCAGATCGTTTCAAGTTGTCAGCCATAAGAAAAATTCAAAGTGCTATAACTCAATCATTTTTTAAGATACAGACAAAATAAAAAGTGTTCTGGAATCTTTGTTTTAAGTTCTAACACATAAAAGAAAAATATTTTTCGACTTTTAATTTTTTCGCATTTAATTTTAAATTTAATTTTTTTAAATTTAAAATGGCCGTCATTTTGAAACAAAATGGCGGATGATGCTGGTCAACGAACTCGATTGAGACATTTGTATGTACTATGTACATACCAAGTTTCATTTAAATCGGCTCATAAATACGCGTGTTATCAAGTGACAAAAATCAGATCGTTTCAAATTGTCAGCCGTAAGAAAAATTCAAAGTGCTATAACTCAATCATTTTTTAAGACATAGACAAAACAAAAAGTGTTCTGAAATTGTTGTTTTAAGTTTTAACATGTAAAAGAAAAATATTTTTCAACTTTTAATTTTTTGCATTTAATTTTAAATTTTAAATTTTTTTAAAAAGATTTAAAAATGGCCGCCTTTTTGAAACAAAATGGCGGATGATGCTGGCGGATGATATATATATGGGTGATTCTCAAAATAGGGGACAATTTCAAAAGCGAAATCTTAAAAAAAATTACTGTTAGCAAAATTTCTGAAAAAAAATAGGTGTTGTTAATATAGTATTAGGTATACTTTACATGTAGTCAGCAGAGCTAAATATTTAAAAATTAACTTAAAAAGAATAATTAGTATTTTTTGAGCCATGCTAATGACAAAACAAATTGCATGGAATAAATATATTAAGAAATTTTTATTTTCTTCCTGTTTAAATAATTTTTTCTATATTTATTAGCCTTCCTTTTCAGCAAATGGTTTCCATTTTTACATATATACATATAAGGAGAATAAAAACATTACCAAAGAGCAAACTTTGTTTACATGAACAACATTCTGACACTAACAATGTAAGAAGCTGTCTTAGTGATTTTCTGACAGATTTAATGCATATTTTAGGGTTAATAAATGTAATACCTAAATTTATATGTAAAATTAAACTTTATAAAGGATACAATGTAAGCACTGGTTACATTTATGCACACAGGAATCTTTAGCATGGACAGAAAAACCATGCTAATGACACTGATATTTGTCCATGCTAATGACAAATTTTAATTTAAATAAGATTATGAGCCATAATATAATCACAATGCAATAGTCCTTTCTGGGGCTTTTTAAAACACAAAAGTAAAATAAAAATTTTAACTATAAAATAAACATGAAAACTGTTATCCATTCTAATGACATACAATTGATGTACGCCCCTAATGTTCAACTGATATTCTTAAAATACAATACATGCTTCTATTTTCAGGCTGGGATAAAACGGCTACTTGTTGCCATGGAGAAACTTTATATTTTCAAACTATTGTCACATGTGAAAATGAAATTTTGATTAATAACCAGCTGTTATAGTATGATCTTCTTTTGAAAATAGAATAAGGAGGACAAACTTTAATTCTTTTTTTATATACTATAATTTTATTTTTAAAAAGAAATTTATTGGATAAATCCTCTTCTTGATTAATTTAATGAAAGAATAACATTTGTTTTATTTTATAAACATATTAACTCTTGAAAAATGCTAGTATACACAAGGCACAGCTGCTGTGGACGTCCATGCTAATGACATTTTGAACATTTATTCTGTTATTTTAATGTGTTTTTAACTAAAAAATGAGTAATTCTTGAGTGCAAATAATGAATAATATTAAGACAAACATATCTAAATATAAAAACATGACAGAAAACCTCTCAATTTTTTTTATATGCTGAAAGACATAAATTGTCCCCTATTTTGAGAATCACCCATATGTGTGTGTGTCAACATTTGAACGGAGGGTGGATTTAGGGTCTTGGGTCATGATCGGTGAAAATATATCAAAATTTTGTGGAAGTGCTTTCCTCCGGACTGCTGCAATAGGTAGCTTTTTACTTTTTGTAATGAAAGCTACCTAAAAGAAATATTCTATGAAAAATCACGCCATTCTTCATCAGACAAACAGTACATTTTAATTCCCATAAAGGCATGGGAAAGAAACAGTGATGATGCATGCGGAAGCTGAAACTGATAACCTAAACTTAGCTGCCTCTATCTGAGTGTGAAAACATTCGATGCCCCAAAGGACGTTTTTGTCCAAATTATAGCAATGCTAGGCATTTTCTATTACAGATCTTATTGATAATTGTCTGAAAAAAATTGGATTGTACGTTTATTTAAAAGTTATCATGATTGACGATTATGCTCGACTCAACAAGATGCTTGGTGACTCGCTTTTGTCCAGAATCATTTCGCTTAAACAATATATCTCGTATATCGTCATTTGCATATCGAGGAATCCTGCCTGAACAATATTCAAAATCTTCTAAATTCTAATATCTAATCAGGCAACCATATCTGAATCTGAAGACAATGTCGCATCACATAGCATTGCGTATTGTTGTTGACTTATGGAAATACTTTTTCATCCGGAACAACACGTATAGTAGTGGATCTTTATATTTTAGGCGCGTACTTTCAATGTTGGTTGATATCGATATGGGTTTCCGGTTTATTAGAAGTGAGAACTTGTCCAGTTAAGATTTAGAACTTTGGAAAGATCTCGCACTTCTGAAATTTACTACATCCAACAAATCCACAAAAGGGTCCACATTGAAATCTACGAACATCGAAGGAGAGCGTCAAAAAGCTTTAAATCCACCAGTAAAGTGTTCTTACACAATCAGCGCGCGTCAAAGTGCATCCTCGAGTTAATGAAGAGCAAAATATTTTCATACGTTAGTACATATTTAAATACGCTTCTTTCAGTCATAAAAAATAAAAATTAAGATGTTACCAAAAACGCACTATGATTTAATAAATAATCTGCAGTCATCTAATTCATCAATAACGACATCGGAATTGAGCACTGGTGTTAGTATTTTGAGTTCGAATCTCATAGCAGGAACTCGACTACCTCCATATGAGAGTGGCAACATTCTACACTGTTAAAAATTTTACACTTTTGCTTCATCGTCACTCCACAGTTTTTATAATATATATCTATTTTGACCAATGAGAATGCTAAATAATACAGTGAAGTAATCGTTTTTTATAAAAGTTGTGGAGTGACGATGCAGTAAAAGTTTCAAATTTTTAACAGTGTATGTTCAGACTGTGATTTGACAGACACGGTTTTCCAAACTACACAAAATGGGGACATTTTCTGTTTTAAAACTGGACGATAGTTGCTGAACGAGTACTATTATAAGAGTGCAAGAAGTTAACTAACTTCATTTTAATGGCAAGCTTATCAAAATATTTCGCCATTTTCTTTTCTCTAGACTCGACTTAACCTATCAAATATCCCCGTATATTACCACATTGATATCGAGGAATTCCGTCAGAAGAAAATCTGGAAGCATTTCGATATTTAACTCGATAACTGAGACTGAATGTCAACTCTGTGTCGATACACATAGCAACACACTTTAATTTCTTTGTGAATCCGGTATAGAAAGGACCCCGATACACAGGCACTTGTGCTCTGGCATATATAGGTACTTTAAATGTGGATTTTCAGCTTTTTGGCACCTATTTCGAATGTCGAAAAGCATCGATGTACACTGTTAAAAATTTGAAACTTCTGCTGCATTGTCACTCTACACTGTTAAAAATCTGCTGCATTTTGCTGCAACGCGCTCCACCACTTGTATATAATATCTCTATTCCAACCAATGAGAAAGCGCCATTTCACGGCCAAGTAACCGTTTTCTATACAAGCAGGGGAGTGCGTTGCAGCAAAATGCAGCAGATTTTTAACAGTGTACCGCTTTTATAGAATATCTCTATTTTAACCGATTAGAATGCTCCATAATACAGTGAAATAATCATTTTCTATAAAAGCGATGGAGTAACGATGCAGCAAAAGTTTCAAATTTTTAACAGTGTAGACTTTCCATTTTGGTGTATACACAAATTGATCCAATTAAGATTTTACACTTTGGAAAGAACTGGCATCTCTGCAACAGTGGCTATTATCCATATTTTTTTTCGCTACACTGTAAAAAATATGACCCTTTTGCTGCATCACCACTCCATTGCCTTTATAGGAAACGATTACTTCGCTGTATTATGGAGCATTCTCATTGGTCAAATCTGAGATATTCTATAAAAGCGATGGAGTGAAGATGCAGAAAAAGGGTTTTATTTTACAGTTTAGGTAGCAAAAAGCGATTGACCAATCAGAAGCCTGCATTTTTTGCAAACTTTTCACTTTTTGAAGTAAACAGCGAAACGTTCGCAAAAATGCTGGCTTCTAATTGGCCAATAACATTTTGCTAACAGCGAAAGAGAACTTGGGTGGGATCCAGTAAAATTTGTGCTATTAACGAAAACAGATTGACCAATTAGAAGCCTGCATTTTTTGCAAAATTGTCGTTGCTTAAAGTTATTAAATTTCATTATTGGTCAATCTCATTTCGCAATAGAGCAAAATGTATGTGAATCCAGTCCTGTAAAAATTTCGCAAGATCATGTATCTGCCTTGTAGTAACAACATGAAAAATGAATGCTTCTAATTGGACGAGTGCTTGGAAAAAAATAATCTGAATCTTAAAAGTTTTTATTTTTAAAAAGTTCTAATCAATAGATGGATGGAGCGTTGTCATTGGTCAAAATAGAGATCTATACAAATGGTGGAGTGATTACGTACACTGTTAAAAATTTGAAACTTTTTCTGCATCGTCACTCCATCGCTTTTATAGAATATCTCTATTTTGACCAATGAGAATGCTTTATAGTATAGTAGTAAAAAGTAATCTTTTTCTATAAAAGCGGTGGATTGACGATGAAGCAAAGTTTCAAATTTTTAACAGTGTGGCTACATCTGCAGATTTCGAACATCGATTTCCTTTCTCTAAAAGTACAAAATCTATCTGGATCCCGGTCGTTCTCTAGTAAAAATTTCGCACTTAAAATAAAAAGATAGCGTATCGGTATGAGACTATTAGCCTAATAAAATAAGCTTTTTTAAAAAATATATCAACCGACTTCAAAAAAAGCGCTTAAAAGAATGAAATAATTCTTTAAAATTCTCTAATGACAAAATGTTATCCAAAAATCAGACATCGGATATCAGGTACCGGCATAAAAACAGTTAAATTTAATATATGTAATTTAATATCTACCAAACATGGATTTTAGAGAGAATATTTTTTAGAAGAGATGAATTTGCATATTTATCATTTAATTTATGAATATATACATATAAATGTAATGAATTACTTTTTGAAGTTGGTGCCAAACAAGCAGAAACGATAATGATTTTCGCCATTTTAATTTTGGTACTAGGCCCATTATACCCACAATTCTTATTATATTGAAGATAGTTTGGCACCAACTTCAAAAAGTAATTCATTACATTTATATGTATAAATTCATAAATTAAATGATAAATATGCAAATTCATCTCTTCTAAAAAATATTCTCTCTAAAATCCATGTTTGGTGGATATTAAATTACATATATTAAATTTAACTGTTTTTATGCCGGTACCTTATATCCGATGTCTGATTTTTGGATAACATTTTGTCATTAGAGAATTTTAAAGAATTATTTCATTCTCTTAAGCGCTTTTTTTTAATTCGGTTGATATTTTTTTTAAAAAAGCTTATTTTATTTCCTACTTTTTAGTTATTCATACTGTAAGACTCAATTATGTGTACTGACATATGATGTCTCTTTGCAATGCATTGTCTAATTGATGTACTTTGCTGGGTTTTGAAGTATTCGATTTGCTGATCAATTTCCTATTTAATTTTCAGCTATTCGCAAGCAACTTACAATGCCGGTTAGTATCATTGTGGATCTTTAGGTTTTTCGGATGTGGTAACTTGTTTGGATAAGATCTCGCTCTTTGAAAAGTTACCGCATTCATCAAACTTTAAGGTTCACATCGATTTTTACGCAACTTATAAACGGGTATCGACACATACGGTTTTCCAAATTGCATAAAATGTCCGAATCTAATCTGAATCTACATACATGTGACTTGTGTGCTCGACATGAAGTCTGCTTGTAAATCATCGTCAATATACAGGGACGAGATAGCACAAGGACATTTTACAAGACGAGAAATTATACAACCAGGAGATCCACATAAAGAATGCGTGCAATGGAGCCAGTGGGATTCAAACCCCCAACCTCCTACACTCGAAAGCAATTAGCGGCGTGGTGCTTTGACCACTCGGCCACGGAGGCCCTACATAAAATGTAGGAATTTTCTATTACAAAACTTGGCAATTTCGCCTATGAACAAGTACGATTATAGGAGTGCAAGAACAATACACACTTGATTTGAGTGCTCGACATGAAAGCCTGCTTATATTTCATCGTCAATATACGGGGACGAAATAACGCAATGAAATGTTTATAACACGAAGAAAATACAGCTGGGTGCTAAACGCAAAGAGTGTGTGTAATGGAACCAGTGGAATTCGAACCCACAACCACCTACGGTCGCAAGCGATTAGCGGCGTGGTGTCTTGACCACTCGGCGACGGAGGCCCGAGTGAAGAATTAACTAGCTTCAATTTAATGGCAGCAAAATGTTTCCCCATTTCCTTTTTGTCTATATTCTCCTCAACTTTTGAAACATCCCTGTATATTACCACTTTGATATCGAGGAATTCTGTCAGAAGAAAATCTGAAAGCATTCCGGAATTATATCGGTAACCGAATTTGAATCTCAAGACAATATCGATACACATAGCAATATACAGGGTGTCCGAAAAGTCTGGAAACGGCCGAATAACTCGAGAAATACATATGAGATTGAAAATCGTAAATATACGTGTTAAAGATTTTTAAATAAGCTACTCTGTGATACCAAATTTGACCTTCGAAACCCCACCCCCTGGGGGTCAGAGGGGGTCCAACTTTGAAATGGTAAATTATAACCCCCATTTTTTATTGCAGATTCGGATTCTACGGACAAAAATACGTAACTTTTGTATTTGATGTTTATTTCAAATCTTCGTTTATCACGGTGTAATCGAGCATATTAAATCAATACATATTCCCGCTTTTCCAACGGGATTTTCCCTAATCGAAACTGATTGGGCAGAATTTTTGACGTCAAATTCCTCGTCTTTTGTAGGAATAGCGTTTCCTGAAAATCACCCGTGGCGATTATTTCAATAGTGCTACACTGTTAAAAATTTGACCCATTTGCTGCAGCGCCTCTCCACAGCTATTATAGAATATCTCTTTTGTGACCAATGAGAATGCTCCATAACACAGTAAAGTAATCGTTTTCTATAAAAGCGGTGGAGTGACGATGCAGCAAAAGGGTCAATTTTTTTACAGTGTACTTTACTGTGTTATGGAACATTCTCATTGGTCATGAAAGAGAAATTCTATAAAAGCTGTGGAGTGACGCTACAGCAAATGGATCAAATTTTTAACTGTGTAGCACTACCGAAATAATCGGCACGGGTGATTTTCAGGAAACGCTATTATTGCAAAAGACAAGGAATTTGATGTCATAAATTCTCCCCAATTAGTTTCAATTAGGGAAAATCCCGTTGGAAAAGCCGAAATATGTATCGATTTAATATGCTCAATTACACCGTGATAAACGAGAATTCGAAATAAACATCAAATACAAAAGTTACATATTTTTGTCCGTAGAATCCGAATCTGCAATAAAAGATGGGGGTTATAATTTAAGATTTCAAAGTTGGACCCCCTCTGACCCCCAGGGTTCGGTTACGAAGGTCAAATTTGGTATCACTGAGTAGCTCATTTAAAAATATTTAACACGTATATTTACGTTTTTCAATCTCATATGTATTTTTCGAGTTATTCGACCGTTTCCAGACTTTTCGGACACCCTGTATTTTAATTTCTTTGTGTATCCGCCTTAAAAAAGCACCTTGATACACAGGCATTTGTGCTCTGACATATAAAGGTACTTTAAAGGTAGATTTTCAGCTTTTTGACACCTATTTTGTCATGTCGGTAAGCATCAATGCAGGCCTTCCATGTTCCATGATGCAGACCGGTGTATACGAGAATTGATGCAGTTAAGATTTCTCACTTTGGAAAGAACTCTCATCTCTGCAACAGTGCACTGTTAAAAATTTGACCCTTTTGCTGCAGCGTCATTCCACCGCTTTTATCGAAAACGATTACTTTACTGTGTTATTGAGCATTCTCATTGGTCATAAAATAGGTATTCTATAAAGGCTGTGAAGTGACTCTGTAGAAAATGGATCCAATTTATAACAGTGTATACATAATTGTTTCAACCATTTAGCGTAACGAGATTGACCAATCAGAATCCTGGATTTTTGCAAACTTTTCACTGAAGTAAATAGTGAAGTAAATAGTGAAGTAAATAGTGATTACTTGAAGTAAACAGTGAAAAATTCGCAAAAATGCAATGCTTCTAATTGGCCAATCTGATTTTGTTAACAGCGAAAGAGATCTTAGGTGTAATCCGGTAGATTTAGCTCTATTAACGAAACCAGATTGACCAATTAGAAGCCTGCATTTTTTGCGAAATTGTCGCTGCTACACTGTTCAAAATTTGACCCATTTGCTGGAGCGTCACTCCAGCGCTTTTATAGAAAACGGTTACTTTACAGTGTTATGGAGCATTCTCAATGGTCATAAAAGAGATATTCTATAAAAACTGTGAAGTGACGCTGCAGCAAATGGGCCAAATTTTTAACAGCACTGTAAAAAATTTGACCCTTCTGCTGCATCGTCACTCCCCCGCTTTTATAGAATATCTCTCTTTTGGCCCATGAGAATGCTTCATGATAGGCTGAAGTAATCGTTTTCTATAAAAGCTGTGGAGTGACGATGCAGCAAAAGGGTAAAATATTTGACAGTGAGTGTAAGTAAGTAAATTTTCTTATTGGCCAATCTAAATTCTCAATAGCCGAAAATCTACCTGAATCCGGTTCATCCAAAAAATCGCAAGATCATGTATCTGCGTAAGAGTAACAGCATGAAAAATGGACGTTTCTAATTGGACGACAGCTTCAAAAAGGATTTGAATTTATAATGTTTCTATTTTAAAAAAGTTCTAATTACTAGAATTTGATGAAATTGAAATGGGACCACACGGGCACCTTGCACTTGCAAACAAAAAAAGAATTATCGAAATCGGTTCACATTTGCGGAAGTTACGGGTGAACAACAAATACATACAGGTCGAAATCATAACCTCCTTCTTGAAGTCGGTTAAAAAATGAACGCTTCTGAATGACGACTGCTTCAAAAAGAATTTGAATTTTTAATGTTTTTGCTTTTTAAAAAGTTCTAATCACCAGAATTTGTTGAAATTGAAATGGGACCACATGGGCATCATACACTTTCAAACAGAAAAAGAATTATCGAAATCGGTTCATATCTAGGGAAGTTATGAGTGAACAATAAATACATACAGGCCGAAATCATAACCTCCTCCTTGAAGTCCGTTAAAAATGAGGGGTTGTATCCATATTCCATTGATTACTGTCTACACAGTATTGCACGTACTACTAAATATTTGGATACATCATTTTGCATCACCTCATCTTTTTGCTTCATTTCAGGAATAATGGATTTTGATCTTCTTCAATCGACGATAACTTTCAGAATTTTCAAGATATGATGTTGAAACTTTAACAAAAGTTGCTCTATACATTTAACACAATATGCAAATGAAAGTTTTATAGAGTTGACACATGCGCAGGGAAAATTTATTTAGTAAACTTGCTCATTTTTCATACAATTATTAATATTTTTTAATTTTGATTATAGGGTGTTATGTATAATATCCTTTCTCATATTTTCTGAAAAGAACATTGTTTTTTATTAAGAACTCTGCAAATTATAAGCAAAAAACTTAGCAAAATTTGGGACCGTTTTTATAAAAAAGTTTATTTCTCTACGAGCATACATGCTATCCGCATAAAAATGAACACAGTTTATTACCGTAAGCCACTTAATCATAATGTGCAGTTTGAACACTTTTGCAACATTAGTTTTGACAGGGTTATTCAAAAGATATTCGTTATTTTTCAATTTGTTGACGGTCCCCTAATGGATTTTGGAAAAAATCTTCTCGAAAATATATTACCTGCACTATTATGTTTATACATACGGAGTTTCAGAGTCATTCCTCATGTATATTTCTAGATATTTAATAAAACATCTGAAATCGCAAATGTCAAGATTATTGTCTCTGTGACTGTCCTCTTAACATCACAGAAATTACCTCTGTAATTTCAAATCGAGAGCTAAATCTTATGAGCTTCTTCCAGCGATGAGATCTAGAATTAGAACAAATTAACTTTTAATGATTTTTTGTGATTCAGATGACTCAGAACCATTCTGCGCAGTACCCGTAGGCGCCATTTCCCGGATTTCTTCAAAATTACCTGCAATGTTAGTACTTGGCCTTATTACCTTCCCCGTCGCCATTATCCCTAGTCGTCATATATCAATCATTCTTATTATTTAAACATATTTCAGTCGTAGTTTGGGTTTGAACACTCAGCAGAACAATGAGATCGTGTATTCAAAGCGCCCAGTTCTATATTGATCATTTAAAACTTTTAGGCAACAAGTGTGCTTGGACCGCAATTGTTATCAATTTCAGAACTTTCACAATTTATCAAAGATTTATTCACCACTCAACAATTTAGTGAGTTATTATTATACATTTTTCGTAAAAAAATATAGCGACGTGCATTCGAGACCCTGTTTAAAATCCTTTTCTCATAGTAAAATAAATAATATAATTAACCATGATCAATTTTCATTTTACTTTATTAATTAAACAGTTATTTTGTGTCAAATATTTGGAAGTTCTCTTAGTCTCTTAATATTCTACACTGTTAAAAAAATTCTGAAATTCACGAAATTTTTTTCCCTGAATTTCACAGAAAAGGTCCCTTTTCACAACAAAAGAGTATTTCCCGTTACAAATCACAAAATTCCATCATATTTCCTGAAAATAACGAAACGGATGGAAATAAAAACAAAAAACGGAGACACTCCGCTGTGTGGGGAGCTCCATGGCCGAGTGGTCAAGGCACCGCGCCGCTAATCGCCTGCGAGAGCAGATTGTGGGTTCGAGTCCCATTGGCGCCATGGAATAATGAAACATAAATAATTCCTTTTAAATTACATTTTTCTGTTTATTTTTCTCTTTTTTTCTTATTAAAAATATTTTAATTTATTAGCCGAAAAATAAATAAAGAAAGAAATAAACAGTGTACGACAATTTCAAAAAAATGTCTATATATATGTATATATATATATATATATATATTTTTTTTTTTGTAAAAAAATTGTTAATAAAAATTTTTTTATTAAAAAAACAGTGGTTTCAAACAGTGATTTTTTTAATTTAAACTATTTAAAGAATTAAAAAGTAATAAGTATTAAGCATCAGTTTAAAATAATCCGTTTACAAGCATTCTAAGGAATATATTTGAAAGGAAATCTTTAAAAAGCGCAACAGATTTTCGAACTAACTCATAAAAGACATACTTTGTACCGTTTAGCATCAGCAACTTTGGCTCAGTTCGTAAGAATTTCTTCCGCAAGCTGAAGGTCCCGAGTTCGATCCTGAGGACGGCGTGAACTAAATTATCTAAAATAACAATTAAGTAAAATAACATAGCAGCTTAAAATCCCTCGGTGATTTCGAATTCTTTGAAGATTAATAGGTAAATCATTTTTAAAAATTTAAATTATTACTATTATAAATCAAACTTTGTAACGGAAAGTTACTGATTCTTACACCGGAGTTTTCCCTTCTTGTATTTCCCACAACGGAAAATCGACTAACGGAACGGTAAAAGTTCGGCTACATTGCTGCCGGTAGTTTCACCTGGAATTCACAGATTTATTTTTAACAGTGTATTCACACAACATTTAGGCTGAAATGTTATAGGGGACCCAGTTGTCTCCCTTTTGAATATCAGTATTTACTAACACTATTTTTGTGTATTTCTTTTAATGTTGACCACAATAAAGAATGCTGTGATTGTAAAATTTTTACATATTTTAAAAATCGACTAACATTTTAACAGTGCATTTAAGTCAGTCAAACAAGTATAAAACAAGCCTAAGTAAAACAATAAAAATTATATGATTAAATATTTTACGAGTTTCTGTGGTACTAATTATAATTTTGAAGTGAGCACAAAAGTAATAATATTTAATCTGTTATTTTATATTAAACTCTTTTATACAAAGCTATGAACTTTAGAAAGCCATATTTTCCGATTGAATGCTTTAGTAACAATACCAATTTTTCATTTAAAAAAATCCTTTTCTTATAATGATGAAAGCCTATGTGTTACACTTCGGAAAGAAGTGCGCGTATAATAAAAATTAAAACTTGCACCGGAAATTAATTTGATCTCGTTAGTAATTGTTTAAAAAAATAATTTTTTTATAACTTATTAAGAGGAAAAATGATTATTTTATGCATTTGGATGATAAAGAGAATAATGAATTATAAATCATCCTCGAAAAATTAATTGCAAAAAAATAAAAACTATTAATTTCTAAATTTGATTATAATAATTTAATGCTTCGTTTTTGAAAAGCAGATAAAAAAAAATTTCTCTTCAGAGAAGATATCGATCTTCCGCCGCATTTTTTATTCGTAGAAAAGATTAATTATCTAGAAGACAAAAAAATATCATTTTTTTTATTCTTCAATAACAAGCATTCTGTTGTTATAAAAATTATGACAGTTAGATTGAAATTATTTTTTAAAATAATTCTTCTTGGATAAACTTTTACATCAAACACATGTAAATTGAATTCTGTGAAAGGTTTACCTAATATTCGAAAGAATATATCTTCTAAAACCTATTGAATCTTTCGAATGATTTTCGAAAAAGTAGTGCTTTTTATATAAATCTTTAAACTTATTAATTATTTTTAATTCGAAAAAATCTGATATTTTAATATCAGTGTAAAAAATTAAAGTCTTTTATGCTTATGAAAAATCAAAATTTAATTAATACTTTCGAATTATATTAATAAATTTTAAATATTATTAAAACTTTCCAATAAGAAACATTCCAAGTTATAAAAGTTATGTTATATACATGTAAGTTTCATTATTCTTTAAGAAAACGCGTTATTCAGTGTTGATTTGAAGCTGTCACTACAATAAAAGAATTAAGATGCATTTATTCTTTTTCACGAAACTATCTTTTACTTTGGAGGAATAAAATCACTCTACAGACAGATAAAACATTTCCTTTACTTTCGATTATAAGATTATGTTCAAGACTTAAAGGAATTTTAAATTCTATAAACCATTGCTGCATTAAAACAACGTCAATAAATATCTAATTATGTTGTCTATTTGTTGCTAAATTAAGTGTTGAATTATTTCTGGATATTAGCAGAATAACTAGTTTTAGATGTTCATTTGAAAGAAGGTCACACCTATTTTTGCATTCAAGATCACTTTTTGATTACGAAACCTTAAAGTATAGCTTCAAATTCATAGAAAGAAAGACTATTCACTCATTGCTACAAATTTTATCCTACTCTGCATTATACTCAGAAGTTATTTTATGCGTCATCTTTTTACTAATAACAATATGATTCTGATTAACAGTATCATATCAAAAGAGCCAAATATATTTGATTATCATCGGCTGATTTCTCCAATTTTCAGCAGAAGTTTTTTAATTTTAATATTTTTTTAAAAAAAGGTCAAAACCTAACTAAACAAAATGATTCAATTTCAAAAGCAATCTGCTGCAACTCCACATTCCATCAATCTCATTCCTCGATAAAAAGTATCAATTCACTTCTTTCTTGCATTTTCTTAGATAATTTAACGTCATATTTCTAACCAAAATCACACGATTACCCTATTTCACAGCTGTGCTGTACCATTAAAATATATCTTCTATCATTCTGTCTGCATTTGATCATTCAAACAGTTTAAACCCTCAATAAAAATATTTCTTAATATCGATAAATGGGCATTAGAGTTAAAATGCAACTTTAAAATTATTTGAAATTATTCTCTTTTGTCAAATACTACTTTTTATTTAGCATTTTTAGATTTACATCGAATCCAAATAATTTATATTTTGATTATATTGATTAGAGGATAGTTTCAATTCGAAAATTTGGGTAATAATTAAAACTACATTTTACCTTCATTCTATTTAGCTCCATAATTAAAGCATCGTCAATATATCTGAAGCTGATTAGATCGTTAATTAATTTACTTCTTTTTTCGTATTCGTACACTGTAAAAAAAATCTGTAACCTTAGTAATCTAAATTAACCGAAATCTCTTATGCTTACTAAAATTTTATGTGTACACTGTACAAGAAAATGATGTCAATCTACAAAACTTGTAAGCAAAACTAAGACCATCTGTAACTTTACAAAAGAATTTACTAAAATTTTGGTAACTTTACTAAAATTTTATCTATAATGCTCGTTATCGTTACTTAAAAAGTTCTTGGAATACGATTTTCCAAAAAAATTCTTAGTAACCTTAAAATTTGTTTGATTCAAAGTGCAAATCTGTATCTGTTACATGAATTTTTATTGTTGCCGTTACATAAAAAGTTCTTGGAATACAATTCTACTAGAAAATTTTTTGTAATTATCCAAATTTTTTTTTACAGTGTATATCGAGATAAATGTTAGACATTATTAAACTGCAACTTCCCACACCCTCAATTGAGATACTATGAATCTGTTTAAATACCTTACTACTCTCATATGAATAATTTTCCTGAACTGTCTAACTGCGTGTCTAACTGCGAAAACGTCTATGCAGCTGTTTCAGAACATTAAAAACTCCGAAAGAGCTGTATTTGCAATTTTGTATGCACAATTTAAAAAATTTTGTTATTTCACATATTTCACGTAGTCCTGTCATTTCCTATATGTATTCATGTATTAAATTAAAATTCAACCATGAAAAGTTGTTTATTTGCGCAATAAATAAATACACATGATAACGCCGAAGAGTATTTATAAGTGAAATAATTATAAGTAATTAAAAATATATAAATATGATATATGCTTTCATTTATAAAGAAAAGTGATGTATTCATTTTCATGTGCTAGATAAGTGTTTCATCCACGTATGTAATGCATCATTTCTAAATTTTAAATTAGTACAAAAACTGAATTTGTCAACTGATAAGACAATCACTCGAAATGCAAATTTGATTCATCTGCGACAAGTTTTCTTTTTCTAATTATTATTATTAAAGCGCCCAGAGAGAAATTTACTATTTAACATCTTCACATCAGAGCAAATATATAATATACAGATATCTTCAATATTCTTTTATAAATAAAAAAAACTTTATCGGAGAAAAATTTTTCTTTTTCATTAACTTCACTCAAAACATTGACAACGCGTTTTCCCCCAAGGAACTAAATACTTAATTAGCTGCTGTACTGAATTTAAAAAAAAACGAAAAAAAAAATTTGAAACTCCTTATTAAGAAAAAAAGTGTCAAGGAGTATCTCTTAAATTAGAAACTTGATATTTTCATTTAATTGTCTGACTTTGAAAATTGGGTTACTATACACAAGATGGTAAATGCAGATAATTCTCCTTAGGACAAGAAAGACATTAATTCTATTACTATTAATTTCATAGATATCTTTCTATGGTTCTAGAATATTTTTCATTCGGTGTAATTCAAGAGATGAATCCCCTAATAATTCATTTTTAGAACTTCACAGTTTTCCTTTTCTAAAGTAATTTATATATATTTTTTTACTTAAATCTATAGGGGAACCGCGGCTGATTTTTCAACTATATATGGTTTCATTTTTGTATTTTTTATATCTATTATGAGATCTACAGGATATCATTATATTTCCTAAACCTTCCTTTGCAAACTGGCACAATTATTTTTCAAAAAACTAAATATAATTTTTAATAGAAAATGGTTAAGTATAACCATGTTACGTTGGAAAATGTGCCCCATATGTGGGCAAGTTTTGCAGTCTACTAAATATTTACCATGACATTTTTCCAATTATGAATTATATGGTAAAACACAGGTAACAATTATTTTTAACATTTTCCAACAAAGTTGAAAAGTGCTTAAGCATTCAGTTTCTCTGTCTATCTGTCCGCGCTCTAACTCCCGTAAATATACTCGGATTGCCTGAAATCTTAGACATTATTGACGTTTAACCTATCAGGAACCCTATTTCAAATGAAGTTTCTAGCATGATGAATTAATTCACAGGGACAGTCAAAAGTTTACTGTTACATTACGGCCTATGGGAAAAATCGTTTCAAATGAGTTTTTAAAATGTTACACCTTGCCAAACATATACAAATTTACATGCATTTAAAGAGTGCACTGAAATATGCATTCTGTAAAATATGGGATGAAAAAATAGCTAATATTAATTTACAAGGTCACACAAATTAATTCCATTACAAAATGCTAAAGGCGGTAATTGTATGCGCCACATTTTATTAATATAAAACTATTTTATGAATAATAAAATTGATATACGTTGCTGAAACTAAATCGAAGTTATATACGATATTATAATGCATAATATGAAGTGCAAAGCATTTACAGGGACACACAAAACATTTCAAATAGTATATTCGTTCCGAAGTATTGTATATGCATCAGATGTTGGCTGATGGATAGATGGAATTTATTTTATTCATTTATTGATATGCGCTTTTCAGTGTCACTATATGTCACCATATTATATGGTGTGTATAAATGCTATCGTTGACATACAGGACTACACAAATGTGTTCCCAAACATTACTGACTATGAGCGAAAATTACATACAGGTGATTTTTAAATAAGTTGTTGCATTTTTACGCTGCATTCAGTTATTTTCATCAGAGAAAAGAACCTGAAGAGATTTTGTTATCCCAAATCATCATTTGTATGGCTGGAAATATTATTGGAATGATTTAAGAACAAAAAAAAAAAGAGATTTTATTAAAACATCAGTTAGGTAGAGGATTCACTGCGACTTGAGTCACATATTCAAACTCTTTCTGATCATGTTTCATTTGTAACAACTCTTCTGGCAGGAAAAAACGGATATAACAGTGACGCAATGCGCTTATCTACACAAGCTGTGAGACAAAACTTTAACTCAACAAGAAAAATATGGAAGTTTTGCGATGATCGTTAAGAAAGTCTGATTGAAAGCAGATAGCTTACTTATGGGGAGATCTAGCAAGACAAGTTTATAAAAATTAAAGGCACTTTTCCTCAACATCAGAACTCAGATCTATGCTGGAAGATGAATATCACAAAAATAATCCCGAACAGTGGCAAAAATTAATTATGTCGAACCAATGATGAAATATTTTCAATCATTAAACTCATACGTGAGTGCACAATATATTAAATATTTGTTTTTTCGGTCACTATATAGAATTTATTTTACTGTTGTAATATAGAATTTCTTTTGCTGTTGTTGTTATTTTTGTAATAAAATACTCACAGTTGAATTTTGTTCCCTTTTTATTAGTTTATCAGCATGACGATAGAGATTATTAGGACAAAAGTTTCATTTGTTTCGAAACTTATAAAAAAAATGTAATATTTTTTACGGTCTTTATAGTTTTTACATGCACTGTATATACAATACTATATTAAATATTGAAAATCTAAGAATATTATTTCAGCAGATCATATAATTTAACACGGTCTTAACACTGGAATAAGCATGTAAGAGTGTACGCCCGTCTAAAATTTACGAGGTAAATTCTGTGATGTACAGACATAATATTTATTAGGAAATACTTTTTTATTCAAGAAATTTTTAGTTTATTTCATGTACATTCAAAATGTTGTGGAAGTTTTTGGATTTATTTTTGTGGTCGTTTGTAGCTTAGTATATACTGTGCAACAATTATACAGAGGTAGTAACGCCATACACAGGAATTATTATTTCGACTTATTATTTTCACTGCTGGTACTACAAACGAAGAGGGTTTATTTTTTTATGCACGAGAAAGAATTGTTCTCATTGTTGATAACCAAAAAGTATAACAAGAAATTTGTACGTTTTAAGTGCTGCGAATTTTTTTCATGTAAGAATAATAAAGTATAAAATTGATATTATTGAATCCTGATATCACAATTAATGGTTAATAAGAGAAATTTGTAAATTTCTAGTGATTAAGATTTTGTATCTTTAGCATTGGACAATTTACATGTGGTTATTATATTATATATTATCGTTTTGTTTGCATAGAGTTATTACTCATATTGGAGTGTAATAATGACAAATATCATTGGTCAGAAATCGCTACATTACATTTTATGAGTACATGTCTGGTAGAATGTTCTTTCTTGTGTATAAAATCAATAAGTTGCTGTATCAAAATCTGTATTGTTATAAAAAAATCTAAAACGATGCCGCGAAAATTGGTAGAAACTTGATGCGCCGTTCACCTTAATTCAATTTAAATATTTATATTAAAAAAGTTAGCGATAAAATATTTAAAAAGCAGCTTTTTCAAGACTATAGTGAGATTAAATTTGAATATAAAACAAATATCGTTTAAAAATAACAATAGATTTTTGAGAAAGGTACTTACAGAATATTAAAAATGAGTAACAATAAAACCAAGCTAGCCTTTATTCATTATATCTACTGTATTACATATTTAATTCCTATAATCCAATTCAATAGATTAACCAAATTGTTTACCTTATATATTCTAATAAATACAAAAAGCAATTCTTCATTTTTTCTCATTCCTTTCTGGGTCACATATTTTAATTACTTTATTCACAAGCTTATCTTACCTTATAAAAACAAGTCATTTTAAAGGTTAAAATTTTAATTAAAATATTGGCCTCCTGCGATTGTGTCAAATTCTAAATAAAGAAAGTCTCCTACATAAAAAAAACCCTTTTCGCGCAACATATGTAATTAAAATCATTCCAGACATGCTAAAGAGAAATGTATTAAAGCTATTAAACTGCGTTAACACAAGAGATTTTTACTTCAAAGTATTGTTAAGTAAAACAATTAAAACTCCCGAATAGAAAGTTAATTACTGAAAGTAAAAGAATCTTTAAGTATGTCATTCTGAAACGCATTATGCTTGATAATACTTGTCATTTTAAGGAATTTTTTGAAAACAAGATTATTTTCAGACGAAATTAAATTTAAGAAACGTGATATCTGCAGAACAGTTTCCACAAATAAATTTTAAAACGCTAAATTTTTAAGTTCTTATATTATGATAAATGGATTTATGTATTCTTTACAAATATTTAAATGTTGAAATGCTTGAAATATATTGATAATCTTTTCAATCGGTATATTCAAATGAATTGTTATCCATAAAATGTAATGGAAAATGCATACATATGTATTAGAAATCATATTCTGCTTTATATATGTATTGCGTTGATATGTGTATTACGTTTTTTTAAGTTGAAAACGGTAACAAATTTAAGCTTTTCATAGCAGTTTCTTTAAGTATGGTCAAAATGGAAAAAACTAACTAAAACATTTAAAATAATAATGAAATTGTAATATTTATTATCGATTTTTAAATATTTTTAATAACAGACCGAAATATATTATCAAGTTTTAAATATTTTCAAAGATACAGACTAAATTGAATTCCAAATGCATAATTAAATACTCTTAAAATGAGTATAGTTTGCTGTTTAAATAAAATGAGTGATTAAGCGTATATGCATATGCTCCAGTATTAAAGAAGTAGTATGATGCATGGTTATACCGATTCATACAATATGCTTAAAACCATGCACTACATATTTTATGCTCTAAACAGCATGCTACATGAGTTAATATTATTTTTATAGGCAGCATGATGAGTAATATTATTTTCGTGAACATTTATTATTGAGATATTTAAGAAAAATAGTTCTAACAGCAATAGTATCTAATTTTCAACGTTCAGTTTCAAATTTTAACAATCTTCTAACTTATATTAATAATATATATTAATTGATATTTAGCCTATTTTACTAGATAAATAAAAAACAATATTTATTAATAAGAAATGTGCCATAAGAAAGCTAATGAAAAAATTGAATATATTTCTTTGCTTTGAATTTTAAAAACTAGATTAAAAATAAATTCGTAAACGTTAATTCTAGATGCCTGACTCAGAATTATCATTGACATTAAAAAAAGTCAACAATAAAAGATGAAAACAGATTTATTTTGAATGTTTTAGAATCGGAGCTAAAATGACAACTCGTGTGGGGAGATTTTTTGAGTAGAAATGCAGAAGCAAAACCAATACAGCCATACCTTACCCGATGTAAATTTTAATAAAAAAAAAATAAGCCAAAAGCAAAAGCCTTTTTTAGTTTAAACATGGGTTTGAAAAATAATTTTTGCGTAAATTACCTAAAAAGAAGAAAATCAGCGACTTATTCAAACACTGGTTAGGAAAGTATCATTTCTTTTTATAACACCTTACGAAGTACTTTAAACCTTTTCCCGACATGAAATTTAAATCCAGAATGCTGTTAAATTAGCTTCACAAAGAACCATAAATTTATGTTTGAGAGAGTATTTTAAGCAAGTTAAATTATCTGTACGTGTTTGTTCCTTTTTGATAAAAATTCTCTCGCTTTTCATAACAAGACTTGTATTAAATGGGACAGAATGTATGAAATATTGAGTGAATACTAAATGAAGATTTATTTAGAGATAAAATATTTACTCGTTTCAATAAAATTTATAGTCAATCTTTTAGTCATACAGGCCTTGTCAAAACGCTTTTTAACGCTTTGAATCATTTCTTTGTATTTCAAATTTTATAAAATCAAACTTAAAAAGAAAATACGCCACTTGTGTTATTTTAAATGTAATATTTTTTAGAAGAAGATATATCATTGGAAAAAAGTGACATAATTCGGAAATAGTTTAACTAATTAAAATTCTTTTATAATTAAATCACTTTCGGAGAAAACATGGAAAACATTTTAACACACAAACAGCTTTAATTGAGCTTTCATTAAATTATAAATGAAGAGTATTCCAATGTAAATTGAACATTTTTTGTCACATGCTCAGTTTTGTTAAATACAGGAAATGTTGAAATGTTTAGAAATGACATGTTGTGCGTGTTTTTATCGAAAGCTTATCTTGAGAATGTAATACATTTATATGATTTCAAACTAATTGTGGATTCCTCTTTAATTTAGTTTGTTAACATAGAAAGCACAGAAATAAATGTGTTGATGACTTGTTTCAGCTGTGTAGGCTAAAAAATCATTCAATGTAAATTTAGAAGATTTTAGAAAATAATTGTGCCGCACCATTTTTCCTTTTTACGGCACTGCATATATGTTATGAAGGAATCGCTTGAACCCAAAACCGAACATTTGGATTTTTAAACAATAGATGTTCTTTTGAACATATTAATTTCTCGGATAATAAAGTACCGTATGTATTGCGTACATTGCAAATAAAAATATTTCTTAATACAATTACAATTTATAAAATTTCTTAACACAATTACGTTTTAGAGGGAAAAAAACTAGACTCCTTTTAGAAATTCACCTCTCTGGAAAAATACTTTTATTATTTGCACACACACAAAGGACATGCTTGATAGTTCTGAAAAATTTCTCTAAACGATGATGATGAAATCCACTCTAATGATGTTTTAATATAAATAAAAATAATTTTTTCTATGCTAACTTAAACTAAGCATCAAATATATCTGCCAGAGATATTTATTCAAAATTTTCATAAGATTCAATAATTATTTACAGTTAAATCTATACATATATAAAATAGTTTACCCTGGCTGACTGATTGAACGCACAGCCCAAACTTCGGAACGTAGAAATATATAATTGGGGAACATATACTTCTTATGTTGCAAGCATGCACTAAGATGTATTTCTGAAAATTCCCCCCTAAAAGGGGCGAACATGGGGTCGAAAATTTTGGAACATCTACCTCTATCTCAGCAACATTTTAAGGTAGCAGCGTGAAATTCCAGAATATAAATTTACTAAAAAAATAATTAAGCACATATTTTAGCGGTTTTAAAACTTGCCCCACTGAGGAAATTAGAGGAAGGGGGTCAAACATGTGGTACATCGCAGCTGTCGTTTTAAGTAGAAACGTGATACGTCAAAAAAATAATCTTTAAAAATAATTTTACCTTTTTTATGAATTTTCTCAATTGGAAGTATGAGTCTAGGGGCAATATTTAAGGAAATAGCCTATTTTTAATTATTTATGACTCACCCTGTAGACAAATATTTGTGGACTGTTCCCTTTTCAATAAGATAATTATATATATAACAAATGTTATAAATGAAAATTAAAAGGTGCGTTCTACTTTTTTTTCTATTCGACACATTTTTACAATCAATCGCAATTCACATTATTTCTTTTTGGCTAAAATTGTTTTAAAGCACTTTGCGACTTTATATGAAATATGGATAATGAAATATGTTAAATTCACACATTTTGATTTTCAATAGATATTTTTGTGTAAGATTTTCTACACTTTCTTACGGATATCGTTTCCTAAAATGAGAAGGTTCCTTCCTTATTTCTTTTTCATCTTCTAAAAAATATTTAGTCTTAGCTACAATTTTAGTGGATATAATATAAAAGTTCTAGCAATTATTTAATATTTTATCGAAAAAAAACATTGTGCTGATCTGAAACTTTTTTGAAAAAAATATAATTTTCTTCCTATTTTTCTAAAAAGGTGGCAAAAAAAAATTGAAACGTGTCAGTCTTAGCGAATAAATGAACTTCAAAAGCTTTCACAATGTAAATTTAATAATTTTATTAATTGCAAAATATGGAATCATACTTACCAATATCTAATTTTTAAATGCATAAACTTTCAGAAATAATTTTTCACTTTTGTTCAAGCTTTAACCTTTTTTCTACCACGGAATATTAAGTACCATTAAAATAACTTGTCATAAATTCAATTAATACATGGATTGTAATACATTTATTGACATCAGTGATGAGGGTTATGGATATTTTACTTTGTCTTATTCTAAAAACATTATTGATTGAAGAAAACAAAAGTATTTTAATAGAATGATTTCTTTAGCATTTGTAAGTTTTCAGCTTTTCTCACGTTGAGAGTTGTGAGTGAAAATTTTCAGTTAGAAATTATTATAATATATTGCTGTTAAAAGAAGATTATATTAGTACTTTTCCTAATTTTATAAAATACTAAAAAATATTCTAAGTAAAAGATTTGAGTGAAGACATAAATATGGCACAAAATCCTCGCAAATATAAATTTAATGAATTTTAATTGGCAAAATCCTTCTAAAATGTATTAAATGATTGTGTCATTTTTTTTAATATAGCTTCAAAAATACTTTAGAAGATGAAATTTTCATGAATTTTTAATTTGGGATATAAAGGAATAAATAAATAGGCGTACACAAAAAAATCCCAAACAATACAGAGGACAAAGTATTTATTTTTTCATTTTTAAATCAATCTTCAGCTTACGATAAAGCTGGTAAAAGAATTAAACAAAATAGTTTTATGCATTTTATGTGGATAATAATAATGAATCAGAGCATTTTTGTATAAAAAACAATTTTCTTAGGAATATCTGTGTAGCAGATTTCTTGATAAGTCCTCCATTCCATGCCATCAAATTCTTCACACAGTAGATTCTTCTATTTCATTTATTAGAGGAGAATGATGCTTCAGCATTCTTTCCCTCCTCCGTTTTTCAAGGCATTCTTGTGTGATTTTCCAACAGCTGAAAAACGAAAAATGTGTCCCTTACAAATAAATTACAGAATTTTACAGGATTGTATTGAAATTTAAGGAATAATGAAAAATTCCAATTAAAATATGCAGAATCGTTTTCAAAAGTGAGTTACAATTTTATAATAGTTTCGATGTCGATGATTTGAAAAAACAAAATTTAAAATATTTCCTCATATGAAAGTTCTCAAGAGGGAATTTTGCACCTTTAATTCATCGTAAAAAATGGAAATATCTTATTTCCAAATTCTTATTTAAATGTATTTAGAAACCCCTAATATATACTGGCGAGTTTTCATAAAGATCCGATGAAAATGGTATGGGAAAAATATATTTTATTGCACTCACATATATTTAAATAATTCAGATTTCTAGTTCTTATATTCAGTGTTTAAATGCATTCCTAACAATATAAATATGTAGCATACTTATATGTCATCTGGTCGTTTTTTTTGCATGGTTTGATATTTAATAAATGTAATCATTGCAGAATGTTCTTGAATCATTTAAGAATTTATGAAAATGAAATCAAGACACAAAAATATATTAATAAATATAAATATATATATAAATAAATAAAAAAAATATATTAATAAAAATATATTAATAAATTTTCTCCATTCTATTAAAACCTATGGTAGGTAGTTAATTCAATTATATCATGTGATAAGTATAATTATTCTTGATTGTCATGGTGATTATTCTATAAATCCTACATAAATAATTCAAAGATGTCCCATTTTAGGTAAGGTTTCTAGGTTGCCATGGAGATTCCTTATTTCCTTATTAGTGAATCTTATATATATCAATACAAAAACCCTAAACGGATTAAAAGTTTAAATGCAGACGTTTGTCCTATGACTCTAAGAATATTTAATGTGAATTTTCAAAATAATGATATCAATCTAAGTGACGCCATACTGTTTAATTAAAAATGCAGTTTTCTATTATTTATTTCATCATTTTATTTTTGTTCTATTTATAATGACATGTGGTAAAAATTTCTTCAACATGAAAAGATGCATAAAATTTTATTCACTGAAGCTTTATCACAAACATCTCTCATATATCCAAAATAAGAATTTTAAAAGATATGATACAAAAATGACGCCTTTATGTGGCTTTAAAAGGCATGTTTCAAAATTCAAATTAATTTTTTTTAGATTTGGTAAAATATATTTACACATCTCAAAAAGTCTTTTAATTTTTCAATTCGCTGTTCAATACATGGTTTTCATTGAATCTATACTATGCATTGAAATTTATTTATCTCAATATATTGGTTTATCTTTTGTGTCACGTTCTTCAAAATTATAAGTAGTATTTATGTAAATGTTTTCTTTGCGTCCAATTATCAATTTCTATGCGTTTCACGTAGTTTCGATAATTTGATGCAAATAAACCATTTACATAAATATTACTTACAATTTTGAATAACAAAAGATAAACCAATTTATTGAGATCCATCCATTTCTTTGCACAGTGTAGATTAAAAGAAAATCACATATTTAACATCGAACTGGAAAATTAAAAGAGTTCTTTAGATGTGTAAACATATTTTACCAAATGACATGTGGTCAAATAAAAAATAATGAATTTGAAACAAATCTTTTAAAGCCGCATAATTCAATTAAATTTTTTATCATATCTTTTCAAACTCATATTTTGAGTTATGAGAGATGTGTGTGAAAAAGCATCAATAAATAATGTTTTATACATGTTGAAGATAACTTTATCACATTCTATTTTAAATAGAACAAAAATAAAATGATGTAATAAATAATACAGAAATTCATTTTTTAATTAATAGCGCGGCGTCACTCAGAATTTGATATCATTATTTTTAAAATATATATTTAAAATTCCTAGAGCGATAAGAAAAACAGCTGCGTCAAAACTTTTAACCTGTTAAGGGTTTGTGTATTGATACTATTACTTTTTATTAGGTTAGTGATCAAAGGATTAAAAATTATATACTTATGAGATTTGAAGCAGAATTTAAGAAAATAAAATCGAAAACCTAACGGGGTTTTCTTCACATCTTTAAGTGTATAATAACAAATATCCTGTAATTCACCGGTGTTAATCCTGAAATAGATGTAATAAAAAAGAAAAGAAAAGGATGTCCCTTTGAAGCGACTGCGACAAAAATTGTCTCATTTATGAATATAAATGCATTTTCCTTTTTAAGTCTATTTTCAAATACTAAACTACTAACTTTCTGACACATTTTTCAATTCTTTTTATTTGAAAAAACTGTCAAGTACTTTTAAGCAGAAACTTTGTTATCGAACAATTGTCCCATTATTTGGTGAAGGCAGAAGATTTTTCGGAAAATGTTTAGAAAGTTAGTGTTTTGGTGTTTTACTTTTTAACTGGCAGTGCAATTTATCAACATGTAACATTTTTGTTTTTCTCAATCTAAAAATAAATAAATAATAAATAAATAAATCATAAAAATTTTAATATAGACAACATAATATCTATTCTATGTAAAATCGTTGTTATAATATTCAATACGGATTTTTTATGTTTAATTTTATTAAAATAAATGAAAAATTCTTTTTTACTGCCGTTCATTGCGCGCAAGATTGTAGCAAAACTATTGGTTCAAGTTCACCAAAAATATTGATAATGAGGCACTATTAATGCATTTTGAGCACATATTTTATTTGTAAGTTATTTATTTATTTATTTATTTATTTGAAATTTAAATTTAAATTATAATTTTTTTTATTCTATTTTATTTAAAAATTACTAATTTTAAATAGATTCATCAGTAAGTTGCTTAAAATTGAAGTATACATTCAAGATATATTAGTTACACATAGTTATGTGTGTGTGTGTGTGGGGGGGGTGCTTTGAACCAATGATTTTGCTAAAGTTTTCGCGCAGTAGATGAAAGTCAAAAAACTAAATACAAATTTTTTACCTTAAGGGGTTAAGGGGGGCAAAGCACTTTTCAAAATGGAAAACTGGTGTATGTATCTTTGAACAATATAAAATCTAAATAATGTATCTTTTTTTCTAGAAAATTATTGAAGCAATTTTAATATGCATCATTTTATCATACTGGCAGTAATTATAAACATAAATATTTGTTTATTTAATTAGCATTTTTAAAAATGAATAAAATTTTCAGAAAATAAAAGCTATCGAAATTTAGACAATTATAATAACGCAAAAAATATCATCAGCATCAAGTGAAATTCCATTCGCATCTCTAATTCTCCTCAATAATGTTAAACATATATGCGTGCAATGCTTATGTACACAGGAAATCAACAGTTTTCACTGTGTATCAATCATTGTGTAAGAATCACTCTGTAAGAATCATTTAGGTTATTATTTAGGAAATAGGGAGGGGTTTTGTGAAAACAGAAAAAACGCGATAACTTCTTAATTAAAATAGATATCGAATCAGTTTAAAGTTTATATTACTACTAAAAATGGGGTTAAAAGTTTATGCATGACATATTTTTGATAAAGTTAAAAATGGGCACAAGGAGCGAAAAAAACAGGGTTTTTGGGAGAAAAAAAATCCATAACTTCGTCAATTCTCAAGATATCAAATCCAACTAAATTTTTTATAAATGTGCTCAACATTATCTAAAACTTTTGTATTTGCAAGTTTTGATAGGACCAACTTTTACAGATGAAAAATATTAAAAACGAAAAGAAAAAGGTGGGGGGGGGGGAGGAAAAAGAAAAAAAATCTTTAACTAACTTAATTCTTAAGCAATCAAATCTAATTAAAATTATTTTACATCTTCTCAACAATATCTACAACTTTTATATTAACAAGTTTTTCATAGGACCAATTCTTACATCAAAAATAAGTTAAACAAAAATAGGAGTTGGAGAAAAAACTCAAATCCAAACTGCTTATATTCTGACTCATTTTTAAATTCATTTTTGATTTTAAACGCATCCAAATGACAAATCCTCTTATTTAGGAACTGTATAATGTGACGTATTGTCCAGTGTTTTGATAAAGGCAGAATATATTATTAAAAAGGCTGTCAAAAGGTATTTTGAACAGAATTTCCCGAAGTAACAGTGATTGAAAAATTGAGGTATAACATATTGCGTTTTTTCTGAGTCATTTTTAAATCCTCTTTTGTTCTCAAACGCTTCCAATTTACAGGTCCTCTTATTTAGGAAATATATAGTGAGACGGATTGGCCAGTTTTTTGATAAAGGCAGAATATATTTCAAAAAAGGCTGCCAAATTGGGCACTTCGCATAAAATTTTCCAAAGCGATCATGATTAAAGAATTGAGGATGTATTCAAATAATAAATTGATTATTTTATAACTCATTTTTAAATTCAATTTTTCTCTCAAACGCATTCAATTAAGAGTTTTATATTATTTAGGAACTGTGTAATGGGCCGTATTGGTCAGTTTTTTGATAAAGGCTAAATATATATTTAAAAAAAAAGCCGTCAAATTGGGCACTTCGCACAAAATTTCCCACAGCGATCATGATTAAAGAATTGTGGATGTATTCAAATAACAAATTGGTTATTTTATGACTCATTTTTATATTCAATTTTGGTCTCAAACGCATTCAATTGACTTTTTTTTTTTTTTTTTTTTTTTTTGGTATTTAGGAATTATATAGGGGGAACTGGGGTACATTGATACAGTTTTTTTCTAAGATTTTTTTTGGTGTTAAGAAAGGAGAAAATTCAAGTTTTTTTTCCATGAAGTGACAGCAAAACTTGTGTAGTATGTTATAAAAATGTACAATCATTATTTTATATAGTATTTTTGCATGTAATTTTAAAAAAATAAAAAAAAGTCATTTGTATCAATGTGCCCCATCCCCGGGGCAGATTGATACGCTTAAGAAAAATGACGACAAAATAATACCAATGCTTATTTTTCATAAAAAATGAGTTAGAAAACCATTTTATAATTTATAGAAATTCAAATCACCCACAATTTATTTTTAAGTAATATTAAAGCAATCAAAATTAAATATATTATGACCTGATGTTCTGGCTGTTTCTTGTCTGATTGTTGGCTGTGGTAACTTTGTCATATCCAGCACTTCAACCTCAGCATTATCTTCTTTCTTATGAAAGATGAAAAAATTACCAGTTTTTCTGTTTATAAATAGGTTTATAAACAGAAAATAAAGGATAATTATATTAAAAATTCTGTTTATAATATAAGTATCATTTTCTGTTCTGCAGTTTGTTTCTCTTACTTAACATTTCTCATGTCGAAAATACTTTTTTCTCTGGAGAATCGATATAAATTCGAGATTTGCCAGAATGCCGTCCTTTTCTTTTATTAGTTCTACTAGCACTAGATGCTGGGTAAGTTCCTACGTCTTCAGTTTTCAGAAATACTATAAAATGTTCTAATATAAAGAAATTAGAACTATTTCACTTCAATAAAAACTAATATTAGAAATTTTTCGTGAAAAAAAGGTTGGATTAAGGAGTGTATAGTAAAACAAAATAATAAAAGATAATGAAAATATGAACTATTAAAGGATTTAGGCTGTATCAATGTGCCCCGTCATAAACTGTATCAATGTGCCCCATACAGCGATTTTGAATAAAATGAGTCTCAAATCCAACAGTTCACAATATATCTAACAATAAATAATGAGGAACTGATAAAGAGTAGCTGTACTTACCAGGGAGAGTATTCATTTTGGTTGAAAATACTGGAACAGTTGTATAATAGCATTTCAATTGTACAACTCAAATTTACTTTTGAACAACAAAAACAATAAATCACCCGTCCCATTTCATCAAACTGCTGAATCATTCCAAGATTTTCTGTATGTAGTTGAATACACTAGCATCATCTTTTGAAGCTGTTGTGAAACTTCCTGTAATGACCCTGTGAGCGGTAGAGGGGGTGTATCAATGTGCCCCATGTATCAATGTACCCCAGTTCCCCCTAATGTGCGTATTGGTCGATTTTTTTAATAAAGTCAGAATATATATTCAAAATATGTTTTCAAAATGGGTATTTGAGCCGAATTTCCTTTAAGAGGATTTTGATAAAAGCGATTCTTACAGAAAAAGGAAATTAAAAAAATTTCAAAAGCGGCCAAATAAAGTAGTTAAACTGGGTTTATCGTTAATAATATTTTATTTTTTGTTGTTGAAATGAAAACTCTTCGAAATCTACTTCCGCCTATAGGCCAAGCTGACAGGGATTTTTTTCTTTTTGTTGCGAAAATATTTGTAAAATATATACTTCATTTTATTCATTACTTTGTTTTGCTAATTACTAAATCTTTAATTATATTACGTATAGATATTTAAAAATATTTTGAAGAAATATTTCTAAAATATATATTTAATTTTATTTGAAATGTTAAAATAGTATTCTTTTATCCTATTTTTTTTTTTTTTTTTTATTAAATAGATATATATTTTAGAAATATTTTGATAACTAAAAAAACTGACATTTAAACTTACACATAAATCTGAAAACATCAATTTCTAAAACGAAACATTTTAGTTTCTAAGACGGAATATTTCAGTATTTAAGGCGGAACATTTCAATTTTCAAAACAGTACATTTTGGTTTCCAAAACGGAACACTTCATTTTCCAAAATGGAACATTTCAGTTTCCAAAACGGGACATTTCAGTTTCCAAAAAGGAAAATTTCACTTTCGAAAACGGAAAAAGCATACTAATAAACTTTACGTGAAAAAACTCACAGATATGGCAACTTTGCTGCCAGCACCTTTTCCATTTTTTCAAGGAATATGCTTTTACATTGTAGTTTTACATAGCACTTACGATATATAGCCAAGTAAAATTAGAGTTTAAGGTAGAACATGTTGGTGTTATTGTTTTAAGTGTGTAACTTTATGTTTCCGGGGGTTCTGAACATCAATCTGAAGTTGTCTTACGAAATGTTTCTCGACAAATATGCAGAATCTTGAAATCACAAAAAATCACCGTTTTCTTAGGTTTTTGGCTTATTATTCCATTGTTTATTTCAATTTTAATACAATATAGAATTTATTTTATCATAATATGAATTTCTTTATAAATTATTTAATTTCTTGACTAAAAGTTTTCAAATAAAAATATATGTATATTTATCGCATATTTAAACTTCTGCAACCTGCCACTGCAGTGTAGCCAAGCAATAGCAGAGAGGGTATCTGGACTGATTCCCTTGCAAGGATTACTTTTACCGCGTTTTTTACAAATGCAGTAAAACTTCTTAAGATGCTGCAGAATGACGATAAATTGCGTTTTAAGCAAGAGTTCGTCTTATCACGCATTAGTACTTTTTAACTTTCGTTATATCTTTTCGGTGTAACTTTTACGTTTAAGGAAGGATTTCTTTTTAGGCTTTTTCTACTACTACACATTCTTTTGTAAGTAAAATCTGTGAGAGATACATTCAGAAAAATTCCATTTTAGACAACCATTTTAGCAGGATTCCGTTACAGGTTACAGTTTTCTAGATTTTTCTCAATTACACAAAATGTAAATATGATTACTATATGATATTATTTACTCCATGACCATGGAAGCCTTTATTTAGTCAAGATTATGTTTGGAATAGGTTCCATTTTCAGAGGTTTTATTGTATCTGTTAACGAAAGTCTCATTGTCTGTTTCCATTTCTCACCTACAACACTGAAAATTTTGAAATAAAACTAAATTCAATACTTTGTATGTAATTTAGTATGTCTTAAAAATTCTTATAATTATAAACTTTAAGTTAGTATCCGAAATGTTAGTGGTTAGTTATTTTTAATGGCATTTCTGAAACGATGAGAACTAATTTTATATTTTTTGTGGATAAAAGAGAGAAAGAGTGAAATGGTAAAAAAGCTTGATTTTTAACAAGATTATTGTTTCATAAAAATTTAAAAGACTTTTTACATATTTAAATAATAGGACAAAATACCTTGATTGATACCTGATAACATTAGTTCTGAGTGAGAGTAGACACTCGAGCGCAAAGGGTTAACTTAAGAAATGTTTGTATGATTGCCTATTCAGATGCATTATGTTCGATTGAAGTTATAAAAATATGCATGGAAACATTTCTAATCCCAATTCAAATATTATCCCGAAAAACCCTAAATAGTAATAATAAAGTAATTAAATACTCAGGCATCATATATCAATGTTATAGCACTGAACATAAGTCTGAACTGCATAATATTTGTTACGGTATTTGTCCGCTGAAAAATATAATATTGTATTCATTATTTTATTACGTTAGACTAAACAATATGGAAAGTTATTCGTCTCAGAAGATATTTTAAAAATAATTTCTTATTCATCATTTTTTTAATCAAACGGATTTCCAGTGATGAACAAACCCTCCCCTGATCTAAAATTAGATTTATAAAAAAATTCTATTTCATTCAATAACCAATATCTTCAACAAGCAATAAAAAAATATTTAAAGAATCGAAATAATTAAGACATAAGTATATTATTGTGTATGGATTTTAAGATTTAATTTTTAATGACAAGCAAATGATAACTAAAACCACAAATACACGTTCCTCCACAAAAATAAGCAGACAACACAAACGGTATACTGCTGAATCAAGAATACTGTCACATACTCTCTTAAAACGAAAGAGTGGATTTGGCTGCTCAAGAAAGAGTTCTAATTTATTGGATCGTAAATGAGTTGATTTTTAACCGATTCAGTCATCTTGGTTTGATTTTTTCTCTTTCTAATCCACTCATACAGCTTTAAAACTAAACAACTCAACTCAATAATGAAACAGCTCTTTTCCGGCGCTGATTTTCGCCGCTGACTCGTCACGTGACCTTGCAAGATAAGATGGAGACTTCCGGCGTTCGCTAAACAATTTGCTGAAAATGCCTTTTTTACGAAGTAAGTAAGTTTTATATAAGTATTTTATTTTAATTATGCTTTCTTTTAATAACTTTCCCTTCTCTTTTTAACAGACTAAAATTCATAACAGTATCATACCTTGAAATTAAAATGTCGTGTCACACGGTAGTATTGAGGATGTGTTTAGTGCATTTCTATATTAATAATTGGTGTTATAGTGCTGCTACAAAACTTTCGTGCTTTAATAAAATAAATTACTATATTTAATCAGAGTAAAAATTATTAATGGAATGTAAATATCTCGTTATTTAATTGCCTTGTATTAAAGTTTTGTAATTATTATATCTTTATTCATAGAAATTTATCAAAACATTGTATTTACGTCTTGTTTGCAGTGTCTTAGTAAAAACGTGCTCCGGATTACATTATACACATTTCTAAGATTTTTTTTTTTTTCCATTCTTAATGCTAAACTTGTGTTACTGTTTTGTTTGGCAATGTTTCATACTGTTATTGGGCAAAATTATTGCATGCATGGTCTGTATTATAATAATCTGCTTAATATTTATAAGTTGTTACATAATGCATGCAGAAATAATAGTTTTCTTGTGCCTGCTTCCCAGGTAGCTTTAAATCTAAATGAGAATTTATAAATAAAACGAAAACAGTGGACAAAAGTTTGCCTTTCTATACTGGTAAATGCAAGTATTATTTCCTAAATATTATGCAACGATACCAAAAAGCAAATCCTCTTTCTCTTTAGAAAATACCTTCTAATATCATCCCTTTCCCTTAACATTTTTTATGCATAGCCCAGTGGTAGAATTGATTTTAAAAAAAGTTACTGGTCCCAAAGACCAGTACGCATGAGAGTTTACTGGTCAGAAAGAGTCATCAGTAACCCGCTACATAAAATTCTATAAAATACTTTTAACCGTCCCCCCCCCCCCCTCTTCACACACACACTCCTACTAGAATGTAAAATAAACCAAACTTCCTTTGCAGTTATACAAAATTTGTGGCATAATAAAATGGAAAATTACTTATTTTATAAAAAAGTATGTAGTATGTAAACTAAAACTATAAAATTGTGTATTTTATTTCCGATCATTTATTTAACAGATAGTAAGGATTAATGCATTATTTTCTTATAATTATTTTTTCAAGTAATATTTTATGGTTTGTGTTTGGTACGGTTTTCTCAGGCAGGAAAATTTATTTACTTGTCAGAGATGAAGTGGGTGTGCAGTGGTGTAGCTAGGATGGGTGACATCCCGGGACAGATGTAAAAGGTGTCAAGCCCCCCCCCCCCCCCTCCTCCTCCTCCTCCTTTCCAATCTGTCATATTTTTTCAATCTCAATTCTACATTCTTATAAAAAATAACCTTACCATTCCTTATTTACCTTTTGTCCTTCTGCATAAAAAAACCGCAGAAGTGAATCATCACTCAACCCATAGTCTGCACAAGTCAATGCCGTGTCTATACGTAGAAGAAAATTCTTTCTTTTAAAGTTTGCTTTTGTTACCCACTCGTTGACTAGGTTGGTTTTTGTTCCCTGGTGCATATCTTATTTAGACACACCATTCTGTATAAAACTTCACTTTAGCAAAGAAAAGAAAACTAGCTGTATTGCATCATGAGCTAAAAATCTCATTTTATTTCCTAATTAGTCTCCAAAATTTTATAAAATTGTATTTTTTATTTGCAAATAAAGATTTGGTGTCACCCTTTAGAGGATGACACCCAGGTAATTTCCCTAATCAAGAAGAATTTCTTTTACCGCTTGACTAAAATCTTAAAGATCAATGAGTTATGTGTCTCTATATTCAAAATCACCATGCATCTTATGACAGATTACTTAAATAATTTGCTTTTTAAAAAAATATTTTATACTAAATATTATCAAATGTTTTTAATCTATTTTAAGTTTGATAAATTCACATGTTTAAGCTTTTTCTTTAGAACAATATAGGTATGTTCATCAGCACAATTTTAAACCTATCAATACAAACGCAGGAATAGTGTTAAAAATAGAAATTATTTATATCCAATAATTTGAAACATTTAAAATAAATATAAAAAGCGAGAATGTCATTATGTTTTTATTAAAAAAAACCCAATTTTTGAAGGAAAAAAACAGTTGGTTTAAACTAGGGGTGCACAATCTTTTCAAGAAAAGGGCCACTTACAAATATGCCTCGGTGGTCGAGGACAATGCAGAGATAATTCAGTTTCGAGGAAGTGATCTATGGCCTATAATCCGATAAAAAATATAGTTTCAGAGGGGAGTAGGAAGGACTTAATTTTGCTTACCCAATCAAAACTTCCAATTCAGTTATTAAGGATATATCAAGAGTTTTTACATTTGTATATATATAGCACATGCAGCAAGGAATATTTTCAGATGTAATAATTTTCCTTAACTTTATTGAGGAAAGTACATTATTTTGTTAATTAAAAATGCTAAAAAACAAATATAAGTGACTGGTGCCAATAAAAAAAAAAGTAAACTTAATGAAAGTGGAAGAGATAAGAAAACAATCAACAAGATTTTTTTCTGTGCCTGATCAATGAAATTCCAGATTTTTTTTGTGCTTTATCAACAAAAATTTCAATTTTTTTCCAGTTGTAAATTGATGAAACTCGCGGGCCACAGGTTGTGCATCCTTATTTTAGTTTAATACTTATTTTAATATTTTATTATATTGTAAGCCCTTACAATAGTTTAGATTTCCTTGTTAGTTACATTCAAATTACTGTTTAAAAAATGTAAAGGAAATAATGACCAGAAATCCGCAAAATTCTAAAATCTGCAAAACCTCTGGTCCCAAGCTGTGCGGATTTGAGGAAGTCTACTGTAATAGCAGTATTACTAGCAAAGTGCCAAATTTTGACCTACTTGTGATATCCTTAAATTTGGCAGCAAAAATAATTTGCCACATATAAAAACAATTTAGTGAAATTTTCTATCTTTTAATGCATTTTTTAAAAATGTACAGTATTGTGCATGTTATATTAATAAAACATGCCTTATTTTTTTTCATTTATATTTAATAATAATAATCTGGTTTATGTAAGTCTGTAATGTTTCAAACGATTTTTAACCGGCTTCCTGGTATGTTAAAATCATAAAAGTTGTACATAATGTTTTTGATGACAATATAGCATTAATACAGTTGCAATTTTTAAATTTAATTCATTTTCATTCAGTTAACTCAATATTAGGTGTCACCCCCACAATTCATTGTGGTGTGTCATCGCTTTATTCTTGTGGCCTATAATCTGATAAAATATATGAATTAGAGGACCCTTGGGGGGAGGAGATTAACCCTTTAAATTTACTTACCCAGTCAAAATATCAAATTCAGTTGGTAAAGATATATCAGCAATTTTTACATTTGTATATATAACATATAAAGCTAAGATTATTTTCAAGATGTAATAATATGCCTTGATTTTATTCACGAGAATAAATTTTGTTTTATTAGCAATGCCAAAAACAAGCTTCTTTGAAGGTTTAAAGGGGGGGGGGGTGTGAGATCTCTAGCAACCAGGCTGTAGTTTCAATTTATCCACAAAAGGTCGCCATGACTAGAACTCACAACCAACTACATCTTGTCGATACTCTACTGAAAGCAAAGAGTAGCTGAAGAAAATCCATCAGATGTACAGAACTTACGACTAAAATGAACAAAGGAACGAAAAACTGACCAACCATCAATTTGATCTTCTGCTTATAGGCTGGATCAAGTCTTCCGGAGAGGTCTAATCAATCAGGATGTCGGACTCAGTCAGGGGTGCCCAGAGAGGGGTTTGATGACGCAAGATGCGTCCTATAACTTAGTTTGGGGGGGGGGTAATTTGAGAAAAAGTAAATTTTTGGGGGGAGGGGTTTTTCAATTCTTAATATTTCTTGTTTTTACTGTTAAAAAAATATCTTGATTTTTAATATCACTTTTAATTTTTTTCAACATTTAATTTCCAGAAAAGTCCCTGTATTTTCTTTCTTTAAATTCTAGATAAGGGCAATAAGAACTCATTCTGCTATACTCAACTCGCTATCTTTGTAAATCTTGATTCTTAAATTTCACTTTTAAATTTTTTCAACATTGAATTTCCAGAAATGTTTCTGTATTTTTTTTTCTTTAAATTCTAGATAAGGGCAATAAGAACTCATTTCATTATGCTTAACTCACTATCTTTTGATGGTGCAGTAAGTTATAAATAAAATATATTTTACAATTGATATTCTGTTTAGGAGGGGAGGGTCAATGTTAATGTATGAAGATTTTTTTGGGGTGTGGGGGGGTGGTCACCACTGGAGTCAGTAACCCTCTTAGTGAGATCATCAGCTTGTTCATTTAAGGGGATCCCCCGGTGTCCCAGAACCCAGCACAGATGAATTTTAGGGGAGAGACCCGCAATGCCCCGATCTTATGCAACCAAATTTAAAAAAAAATTCTTCCGATTGTGGAGATTACTGCACCTTTTAGTTCACTAAAGTGGAAGGTTCATTGTGGGGTTAGATCTAGCAGTGTTGAACATAGCCTTCGAGTTTTGGACCAGAGTGAGGAAAGAGTTAAAGTTTATCTCCATCAATGAGTGCAGCTTGTTGTTATATCACGGCAGATCAACGGCCAATTATAAAGGGGACGACAAGGAGGAGAGGGGTGGGATTAATAGTGACAGAAATGTCAGTCGGGAAGTGACCGTTGTCAAATAAATCTTCATCCACACGCAGCGTGGATCTTTATAACTAATCTTTTAATTACAAATAATAAATATTTGAAAGTAGTCTGATAAATAAAATATTCTTCTCCTTAGCTATCTAAATAATAAATTTCAAATACTTCTTGAGATTTTGTTTCTTCAATGACAATTTGAAGTCAACATTTTTGGTCATAGATTCAGCAGATAACTAACAGGGGGGGGGGGGGGGAAGGGAATCACATATTAAAATGCTATAAGTAGCATCCAATCTTTGAAAACTCTCTTATTCGACTTCATATTTTGATTTTAATGCTTAAGATAACCTCCCCAATTAAGATTGGGAATTTCTTTTACAGCTTGAAATCTTATGGATTGTGTTATGTTATTGCGTTAAATAATCTGCAATTTTCAAAAAATTAAGATATTTTCTATTAAATATTGAATATTTTTAATCTATTTTATATTAGATCAATTCACATGTTTGAAGCTTTTTCTAAAGAGAAATAAATATATTCACCAATGCAGACTGATTTTAATCCTATACCCAAAAAATGATCTAAACCTGCTACATCCAATGCTTATTGCTGATATAAAGTGTTAAAAATAGAAGTTATTTATATTCAATAATCTGACATACATAAATTATTAAGAAAAAGAGAAAATGTCATTAGATTTCTTCTGATTTTTTTTTTTTTTTTTTAAGAAAAATACCAGTTGGTTTAAACTAAACCGTTGTTTAAACCAAAAGGAGTAAACAGTTGTTTAAACCATAGTTAAAACCAATTGGTTTAAACCGTGCCAACCCTGTTCTAATTGTTGTAGGTTCTATCTTGTATTATATAAATATGCAAATATATAGAAAACAACTAAAAATCCACAAAAACCTGTATTGGTTGGCTATTTGCCAGCGCTGATACATTTTGAAAGTAGCAACAAAGGTGAATTTTCAACAATATTTTATAATGTTGCTTTAAGAACTTTCATTTTAAATTTGCTTTTAAAATGGTGATTTATTGTATCAGATGTAACACCATGATTTAAACAAGCAGATAAGTGTAATCGCACAGGATTTATTTATTCTATTTCCATTTTATTCATGATTGGCTGAATTTTCAGTAGTGTAATATTTATAAAGCTAAAATTTTTAGTGTATGGTTCATTTTATGTTTAGACTATGGATGGGAAATTTTGTAAAACATTTAATCTGAAAGCTGCAAAATATTTTAATATGTTCATAATCATTCCTTAACATTATATTTATTGCTATTTAACTTAATTTCAATATTTTCTTTTAACACAGGAAGATGGTGATTTCATGGAGGAGTAAAATTCTACTGTGAGTGAGGAGTCAAATTCAACAATCTTATTTAATCTCAATGATTTTCAAGAAAGTGTCTATTTTGCCTAAGATTTTAAAAGTTGGACAAACCAGTGGACAGATTACAACATGCTCTTTATGTATTTAATGTTTAATGCAAATGGACTGTTATATTTATAAAGGTCCTGTTAAAGATGTTATTGAAACTTGTTTATCTGATGTTGGAAAGAATTGTTATCAATTAATGTTAGGTTTATTTTGTCCTTGCTAAATAAAATGTTTTTGTTGTTAAATAAAATTAGTTTTTTTTCTTTCTTGCAACATTCTAAATTGCACATTTGGCTCTACTTTTGACATAAACTGCTGCAGTCTTATACTTTTATATTTATTTAAAAGTTAGTTGATTTAAGAAACATTGAACAAAATCAAAAATTAAATCAAAAATTCTTTATTAAGAAGAAGTAAGTTATTCTTGAATATAAATTCAAGTTTTAACAAATGTTTTAAATGATATAAAAATAATTGCACACGGTCAATAAATCCATTTCTCAGTTATTTCTGCATTTAACTTCATACAATAAAATAATTGTCCATAATCAAAATTTTAGCTATACAAGTTTTTTAATGGCATTCCTCCACATTTCCCAATTGCAATGTGCTGATATAAATGCTATGGGTAACAATTATTTTATCTAAGATTTCAAAACCATTTCAGATTTCAAACTAAACAATTAAAATATTTTTTTAAAATTTAGTCAGTTTAAGAAATATGATTTTGATTGAGATTTAAATCGAGGAATAATTACAACAAGATATCATGGGTTGATGTTTATCCATTTAAAATATTTTCAATTTCAATTATTTAAACCCTGCACTGGCCATGTGTGTGTGTGGGGGGAATACTTTTTTAAATTTAGGTTTTATGTTTTTTAATTCTTTCTTTTTCAAAACTGGGTCTGAAACTCCTATTAATATTAAAAAAAATAATTAACCAAAATTGCAAAAGTAAAAACTAATCCACTTACAGATCATCCTCAAATATTCTATGCCCCCCCCCACCCAAAAAAAAAGGTAAACATTTTAAAATCCAAACAAGATATTTGAAAATAACTTCAGCATAGGATTATCTAAACTCTTAAGGGGAACAATCAGCTTCTGCCATTGTGGTACTGAAGTTGAGTCGTTGGGCTGATATCAAGTTTATTTTTTCAATATTTTTTTAGTAAAATGCCTAAGATTGGTTTATTTGATTGAAATCGTAAATTTTTAATAAAAAAATAATTGTTATTTACAATTAAATCAGAAGCTAATGAAAAAATTAAAATTGTATATAAGCATATCTGAAGCTATAAGTATCATTGGAAAGTATGTAAACTTGAAATTGCCCAAGAAAAGAAAGGAAAAATCCCATTAGCACCACAGCATCAGAAGCTGATATTCTGTTTAATGTTGTTCGGGTGCTGTTGTACAGTTATGCAAATTTAGGCAGTTTGCATGAATAAGTGTTTTCAAATTTGCAATTTTGAGATCACCAGTATTTTTTATTTAATGAATATATGTACTTTTAAATTTAACAAAAGAAAATTCTGATGTTAAAAATTTCTGATTTGACAGAATAATAAAAAATTCATGTAAGCTATATTTAATTTTGTATAACGATTCAATTGCCTTTTCCCCTAAATTGACATAGGAAACAGTTTCGTTGAATTAGAAAGAAAAAAAATGTTTTTATGATTCATTAGAGAACTTTCAGTCATGTAAATTAGAATGTTTTAAGTCTTGTTAATTAAAGCCTTGAAGAAATATTGGAGAATCTATGTTACAGTTTTCCAATCTCTCTCTCTCTCTCTCTCTATATATATATACATATATATATATATATATATATATATATATATACCCTTGTAATGTCAATAAACAGAAATTTAAATCCGAAATGAGAATTTAATTGCAACACTTGAAAATGTGGCAATAATTCCATGTTATATTGAATTTCATTGATAAAAATTAATCGAGGATTACTGAATTTAGTTTTAAATGATGTGATTTTATTTAGACGATTTAGAAATCGCTTGAAGATTTTTGTAATTTTAAGCAATTTTGCTTTTCTTAAGAGTGAATTTATTCAATTCTACAAATTCAAGGAGTTTTGGATTAACTCTTAAATGAGTTGATTTTATTCATGTATGAATTGGTTACAAATCGCCTAAGTGCTACTGGATTAAATCAAAAATGACAACATTTTACTCCAACTTGAATTGATAACAAATCGCTCAAGTGCTACTGGATTTGCCTTAAATTATTTCACTTCACTCAAATACGAGTTGGCTGCAGCTAACTCAAGTGCTACTCGATTTAATCCTAAAGACTTCATTTCACTCAAGTATGATTTGGTTACAAATTGCTCAAGTGCTACGAGATTCAGTCTTAAATGACTTCATTTCACTCAAGTATGACTTTATTACAAATCACTCAAGTACTACTGGATTTAACCTTTATTGATTTGATTTCACTCAAGTATGAGTAAAATAGAGATCACTCAATCATGAGTTGATTAAAAACAACTCATTCACTTGAGTTGTTTCAGCTCTTCTTGAGAAGGTTCCTTTCAACATGGGAAAAGAGTGGATTTCAGCTCAACTTGAGTTATTTCAGCTTTTTCGTTTTAAGAGAGTAGATAGGAAGAAAGTCTACAATCTATTTTTTTATTTTACTGGGATAATATTATTTAAAATTTTATTTTAAGGCCTGTTTACTAACAAACAGTTTGATAAAACTGTCGAAGTAATTTTTAAATCTTCTCTCGATATAAAATAAGTTTTTGGCTTGTAAAAACAATTATCATTAAAAAAAGTTAAACCTTTTATCTAGAGAAAAAAATAATGCTTAAGACAGAGGTATGTGAATATCATGTTAAGTATTTACTTATACACCCGTATGTGAAAAGGAATTTTATCACCTAATCAGTTTCTCTGAAATTGTGTAACATTTTATGAATTATAATTAATGTAATGTCTATTTGATCAATAAATAAGCATGTGTTATTTTCTGACGTCTGCTTCCTCAGTCTAATAGACAACTTATTAACCCTTTCAGGCAAATTCTGTCCAGTCCGGGCACACCTAATTTTAATTCGAAACTCCAAACGGCACCAGAAATATTTTAATATTTTTTTTTTTACAATGAAAGCTTGAATTAAGCAATTCTTAATGTCTAAAAAAGTCGTTTCTAAATTTCGGTGTCAATCGATAATTTCTCATTTTAATAAAAGAATTTGTGCGTGCTGGAAAGAATTAATGTGAATGTTAACGTTCAATTGAGAAAAAAAAATGAACCGATAAAATCGATTGTTTAGTCTTAGTAATATTTACATACTTAAAAATATAATTATAAAATATATCGTTTAAAAATATAATTATATTCTGTATGTATTTCAATTTATTTTTTTACACTTTATAAAGTTAAATACATGAAAAGTAAAAAAGACAATAATAATATAATACATTTTATGTGAATTTCTCTCAAAACTAGTTCAAACAGTCTACTCATTTGTTAAATGCTTTGTTTAATTATTTTTCAGAATTTTTAGTATCTGTAAGTGATGATCGAGAAGCTTAACTACAACGAATACTTTACATTCGTTTTCTAATGTTAGTGTATGAAGTCTTTAATACAGTCATCTAATCTATTAAAATGTAAATTTCAAATAAAATTAGATATCGTTTAAAAATGATTTATTTTATTAAAAAATGGATGGACATTTTCTTCTACAAAAATGATTGATTAAAATAATCAGTTTTAAAAGAAGAAAATGTTTCGGCAAAAGCCTTCAACAAATAAAAATAAATGAAGCAAAATTTTTTCCACAAAAATTCTCTAAAAAAAATTAAAAATAAGCACAAAAATTATACAGCATATTCCCCCTCAACTTTGCACAATGGCTTATTCCTAAAACCAGTTACGAAAGTATCATCATTTCCAGTTACGAAAATGTTTTAAATGATGTAAAAAACGGTATTATAAAAAGATTTGGGTCAATAAAAATATTTCTTAAAAAATTACAACATTTAATTTTCTATACAGGGTACCGGTTCTAGAAGTTATTTTTAGTAAAAGATTCTTACAACACTAGCAAGTAAGAAAAAAAAACTATATTCATTTTATCATAAATTGATCTAATTATGAATTTTTAAATTGCATGTCAAACGTCGATATTTTCTCTTTCAAAACTCAGATGAGTGGCACCGTTCTTCGAAAAATCTTACAGAAAGTTTTTAAAGTATAAGAAAAACTTATTTCACATGTATATGTTCTTTTATAGTAAGTAATCACATGGTAAAAGTATTAATGATATTTTAAATTTAATTACTATTTAACTAATATAATTTAGTTTCTAATAATTTGTTTCAGATTGATTAAAATGTTTGTATTTCAGCTTGTGATTTATTTTTTAAGGAAGTTACAGTTTTTCATGATTTTTTTTTTAAAGAAAAGATGTATTACATTTTTAATTTAATTTAACTTTAGGCTTTCGTATATTCTAACCCGTAAGGCATTCTGACGTCGTTGTGAAGTTATATTGTGACTTTGTGACCGTTGATGTGAAGTCACAGTGACTAAAATGTGAAGTCGTTATGGCCGTTTTATAGCTCGTTTGTGACATCACATTGTGACCGCTTTGTGAAGTTAGAGAGTGACCTAATGTGAAAAATGTGTCATTTGTGACAAAATAATTATTCAAACTGTCACTATTCTGTAACGATAGTGACAAGGTTGTGAAGACACTTTGTGTAATTTTTGTGAATTTTTTCTGATTTATGACGATTTTGAAACTAACTTTGTGACTGTGGCTACATTACCAATGTTGTTAAGTCACACTAGGACACAATTATACAGTTATGAAGATATATAGTGTAAAATCATTTACATCTTTTGCAAAACTTTATTGTACTTTGGTGATACATCTCAATTAAAACTTGGGAGCTGCTATAAAAAGAATGTACCAAAAGAAAGTTACTGAATAAAACTGCAATGCTATACAGACTTTAACCTTTGTTATATTTCTTTTTGCAATAAATGGGAACATTTAAGACAATTGAATATTTGATCTATCACAATTATTTCAAATTTAGCTATTTGTTTTCCAAAAGGCATTAAAATGATCAAAGAAACATTTTTGATTAACCCTTTAAGCGGCCTTCATATTTTTAGATGAATATTTAATAATTCATAAAATATTAGCTATCAAAATATATTTTCTTATCTCATTCACTGCAAAAAAATAACATTAATATAAATTTTGTATTAAATCAGCCCTTGAATTCTATAATTATGTGACAATAAAACACGATCAGGCACTTAAAGGGGATAGTAACATATATGATAAACATGTTGATGCAGTTTTTAAATCGAATAACTATTTTAAGATGTCTTGTACCTTTTAAACTCGTTGAAAATAAAAATAAAAACATTGAAGGTATAAATTAGTGTTTCTCCATTATTTTTTTTGTGTATAGCCATGAAATTTTGGGTTTTGATTAAACAAATTATACTTTTAATATAATACAACTAGATACTGACTTTCTTTTACAGAATTTGTGCATTGTTGAAATTAAAAAATCTCTTTTTTTTTTCACTCTGTAAGACATTGCGCGCACGATATCTTGAGAACGTATGCATGGATTACTATGAAATTAAGTGCAGTTATTAAACAAATATGTGTGTTTAAAATGATATACTTTTAAGTATTTAGAGTGGTAATAATTTTATTTATGACTTGTTTTATTGATTAAAAAAATATTTTTTTGATTTTTTAAACAAAATTATGGATTTTTTATAGTTAATGAAATAATTTTGATCTAAGAGTATTTCATTTTAAAAATACACATATGCATATTATATCCATTAAGTTTGAGAACAATCCATACATACGTTCTCAAGATATCATGCGCGCAACGACTTGCTGAGTGAAATAAAGAGATGTTTTAAATTCAACAATACACAATCTCTGCAAAAGACTAGTCAGTATCTAGGATATTCTTTAAGAAAACATAATCTGTTTAATCAAAATCCAAAATTTTACGCTTATACATAAAAAAATAAAGAAGTTACACTAATTCAAACTTCCAATGCTTTTACTGATTTTCAACGAATTTAAAAAGTACAAGACTCCTTAAATGTAACTTAATTTTGAAGCTGCAAATACACGAATGTTGTTTTAGGCATGTAAAAAAATAAATTCAAATATAAAAATAATAAGTTATGGATATTTGTTATACTTGTGATAAGCAGGAAATGACGCACTATTTATCAATATTGTCAATATACAAATAAAAAATTATAAAATAGATAAACTTACCTTTACAACTATGTATTCCTAGCTAACTCATGCATTTTAAATTTTACAAAATTTACAAAGCTCAAACTTACATTTTAGCAACAACGATCTGAAACTAGTCCATTGATAAACGCAACTTTGGCATAAAAACAAATATAACTCGCAAAATAGTATAAGTATGTTGAGAATTCTAAAAATTATATTTTAAAAACAATTGCTATGTTGGAAGGTAGTAACAATAAATAAAATTCTATTTTTAAGCTCACTGTAAAAGTAATTGATTTTGATCATGCTGCAGATATTTAGGAGGGGTAATTTTACATCAAAGTTTGCCTACAGTAAAAAACATATTTAAAAACAGCTTTTTGATTAAAATAACTTTAATAATTTTTTGCCAAAATTACAAGTTTATTTATGAAAATATACGCTTTAAATAATAACATCATTAAACAATAATTATTATTATCTATGATTATTAAAAAATAATATTATATACTTTACAGAAATTCAAACGAATATTTATTTATTTACATGAGAAAAGAATGAGACTTTTTTTTAATTAAGAATTTTAAGTATCTTAAACTCTGGATGCTCAAGGGGGGAGGAAATATCAGAAAAACGATATGGTACACTGATGATTTAATTTCATTTCAAGTAATAGCTTTAAACATGGATCTTTAATACAAAAGTAAAGATTTTAATCTTTTCCGCATATTGCAAAATAGGGTGAAAGTAGGAAGTGAAAAGAAAAAATCAAGTATCAATTTGTGAAATAAAGTCTGGGATTTAAATAGTATTTATTTATTTTTATTGATGAGCAACGAATGTTACAGATTATTTTTTAAAAGCAATGTTATAAAGTATGTTGTAGAGGTGGTGTTCAAATGGGAAATCGAAAATTTGAAGTGGGGCAGGAGGATAATCCACTTGATTGATTAATTTTTGCAGATCAACATCTAAGGCAAACTATTTTTACATAAAAATGAAAATCATAGAATACTTTTTTTATTTCTTGATGTGGAAATTGTGGAAAAAGAATGGTGATGCGATTAAGGAAAACTGTGAGATTTTGGATTATGAGAGTAATTTAAATGATTATTGTTTTACTTTTATAGGTGAGCAATGTTCTTTACAGATTGTTTTTTTAAGTAAAGTTCTTTATAGGGTGATATCCATTATTGCTGTTTTTTTCTTTTTTTTCACCGAAAATAAACGTTTTATTTAAGAAAACTTACAATTGCTTTTTTAATTGTTAAACAAATAGCGACCCCCTCCCTCCTTTTAAATCCTAAAATTAGCACATTTGCTTTCTATATGTTACAAAAAAGAATTTCTGAGACAAATTTACACAACAAAATAATATAACATTGAAGTATAATTTTTTTCAGGATTAGGGACAAATTGAAGGAATTAATGATTTTTTTTTGTAAAACCTCGATTATGAACTGAATTCATTGCTCTTTAAATTAAAAATTTTTCATATTTTCTTTCATTTACGAAAAGAAAGTGAACGTATCAGTAGAAAAACCCGTAACGGAATAAATGTGTCTAACTATCACATCTGCTTATGACTCTAAGCATTTTAAATATGGGTTTAAAAATAAATTATATCACATTTTGTGTGATGCTATGCTGATAATTAAAAAATATATATTTTTTGAACATTTTCTATTTTACATTATTATACTCTATAGTGCAAATATTATTTTCAACATCTACATGCATTGTAATTTATTTAATTATGATTTTTTCATTCACATCTTTTATAAGTGTAAAATATTTGTTTTAAAAGAAATTGTATCAAATTTCATGTGACGCACTTACGTGACACTTAAAAGTTCGTCTGACAATTCAATAAAACTATTTTTAATGTTCTAATGTACATTTACAACTTGAATATGCTTTAAAGTTTCGAATACATTATTAAATATGTCACACTTTCATTGAGCCTTGATTATGCTTTGAAATGTATTTATTTTAACAAATTAATTTATCTTTTATGCTACGTTATCCAAAATAGCAGTTAAAATTTATTCAAATGTTTAATAAAAGTCATAATATCTAAATTAGTTGGAACGTGTCGAAATGGATAATATAACGCAAACTAAACATTTACACAAAATTTATCTACTACTTCGGATAGCACGGTGCAAAAGACGATAAATAAATTTATTTCAATATATACAATATAAGGGATAATGTACTCTCAGTGAAAAGCTAATATATTAAACAGTGCATTGTAAAAAAAGATGCATTCTTTAAATGCATAAATATAATTTAGAAGACAATTTCGATTGAATGTATTAATATTAATTAACTTTTCAACATTTTTTATTTGTTCTATTTGTATTCACAGGTGCATACATTATTTTTAATATGAAAAAATATAATTTAATATATTCACAAAGTGTTTTTAATTCATATCTCTCATAAATTTAAAAATATGTGTTCTAGAAGTACACTCTCAAAAAAACTTCCGTCTTTTCACAGAAAAAGTACTGGCAGCACTGCTGCCAGTCATTGTCTGTACATTGACGATTTTCCGTTTATTTTTTTCTCCGTCAAAAGAGGAAAAATATGAAAAAAGTTTGGAAAAAATCAACGCGGAAGAGGTGGGGATCGAACTGAGGACCCCAGGATTACAACGCCAACACTCATCCACAGCGCTACCATTGCTCATGAATATTTTGCTTTAAAATAGAAGCGTTGATTTCATATAGGTGTAGTTTGGTGTATTTCGTTAAAAAGCTTTTAATTTTGCAGTTAATCTCGGAAAGTTTTCATCTTTAATGAAACTGTGGCTGTTTTTTTTTTTGCGTTTAGGATTAATATAGTATAAAAATGTGAATTTTAAATATATAACGTAGATTGTCAGAGAAAAAACATGGATGTTTTATTTTTATTCGATAAGATTTTTTTAATAATATCAATTTTTTTTTCATTTTATTTTTTAATTAAAATATTTTTTAAATGTCTTCACTTAAAGTGTATTTTATATGCGAATATTTATAATAGAAATAACTTAGTATATTGAACTTTATTCAACTTATCCAACTTTAAATAACAGATTGTGAGAATTTTTGAACGAATAAAGAAAGTAATTGTTATTTATTTTTAAATTCGAAAACATTTTTGTCTTTTAAAACTAAATTAGACATTTTAATCGATAGAATATTTTTGTTTTTCATTTTAAAAATAAATTCGAATTTATTACTAACAGACCCAATGCGCATGCGTGCTAGATATAAACGGAATCGTTTCCTCATTTTTCGACTTTCGGAATGAACTCACACAACAAATACGTTTTCTGGGAGAACAGAAGTTATTTGTGAAAAAATAATGATAAATTAGTGTATATTGACGAATTTTTCTGACAGTGTAAATATTATGTCGAATGACGCAAAGACTGTCATTCAAGTTTTTTTTATTATTCAATTATTTTTCGATTGTCTTCTAAACAACACTTACAGATTTAGACAATATATTTTATTTATTAATGAGCTGTTAATATATCACTCTTTCACTGAGACTATATTATGTCTTTTATATTGTATTTATTAAAATAAATTTATTTATCGTATTTTGCACCGTGCTATTCGAAATGGTAAATAAATTTTATGTGATTTTCTAGTTTTCTTCATATTATCCGTTTGTATATTTTTCAATTAGTTTGGATATTATGACTTGTATTGATATTTTACATAAATTTTAACTGCGATTTTGAATAGTGTGGTTTAAAAGTATGTTAATTTGTTAAAATAAATACATTTCAATGCATAATATATGCTCAGTGGAAATATGATATATTTGACAATGTATTCGAAATTTTAAAGCACATTTTCAAGTTGAAAATATACATTAGAAGATTAAAAATTATATAAATATATTTATTTTTATTGATGAGCAACGAATGTTACAGATTAATTAAAAAAAGTTCTTCCGGTAGTACCCGGAGGAAGAGGTAGCTTTCATATATCTTACTAAAATAATAATAATAATAATAATTTAAAAAACTTACTTTATACATATATACGATGCTCAAATTAGTGGAACAAGATTATAGGAGATTCAATACATTTTTTTTTGTCAATACTGAATATGAATGGGAATTTCTAGAAATGAATCAGCTTCATACAAGCTTATTTTGTAATTCAAAGTGCTAAAACTCAGCCATTTTTTAAGACATAAACAAAACAAAAAATGCTCTAGAATATTTGTATCAAGGTCAAACACATAGAAAAAAAATGTTTTTCAATTTCTTTTCTTTTCTTTTCTCTTTTTTTTTTTTTTTTGTATTTTGTTTTAAATTTATTTTTTTTATTATGAAATGGTCAACATTTTGAAACAATATGGCAAATGAAGCTGGCCAACAAACACGGTCGAGATACTAGTATGTACTATATACACACCAAATTTCATTCAAATCGGTTCATTATTAATATAATAACATGACAAATATCAGATTATTTCAAAATGTCCGCCACACTAGAAATTCAATGTACTATAACTCAGCCATTTTTAAAGATAGACGAAGCAAAAAACGCTCTAGAATATATGTATGAAGGTTAAACACATAAAAGAAAAATCTTTTTTAATTTCTAATTTTTTTTGTACTTAATTTTAAATTTTAATCAGAAAAAAAATTGTCGCCATTTTGAAACAAGATGGCGGATGAAACTGGCCAAGAAGATCTTTTCTGACGTTAGTATATACCATGTACACACTAAGTTTATATCGAAAATGCTTCATAAATACGCGTGTTATCACATGACAAAAATCAGGTCGTTTCAAAATATCAGCCACACAAGAAATTCAAAGTGCTATAACTCAGCCATTTTTTAAGATGTAGCCGAAAGAAAAAATGCTCTGGATTATTTCTATGAAGATGAAATACATAGAAGAAAAATAATTTTCAATTTATAATGTGTTTGTACTTAATTTTAAATACAAAATAAGTAAAAAATTAAATGGCCGCTTTTTGAAACAATATGGCGGATTAAGCTGGCCAACGAACACGGTCGAGATATTAGTATGTACTATGTACGCACCAAATTTCTTTCAAATCGGTTCATAAATACCACAGATACACTATGAAAAATATCATGTATATATATATGTGTGTGTGTGTGTGTGTGTGTGTGTGTGTGTGTGTGTGTGTGTGTGTATGCCAATATTTCAACGGAGTGTGGTTTTGACGTCTGGAGGTCATGATCGGTGAAAATATAACAAAATTTTCCGGAAGTGCTTTCCTCCGGACGGCTGCAATAGAAAGTTTTTTACATTTTGTTATGAAAGCTACCTAAAAACAACGTTTTAAAATTTTTTATAAGTATATGCAATATAGGTGGGGTTCCAAAGAGGAAAGCGAATATTCGAGGTAGGCAGGAAGATAATATATTTGCTTGATTAATTATAGCAGGTAAAGGGCAACATCTAAGGTATACAATTTTTATATCAAAATGAAGATTTTAGAATGTACTTTTTAAATTTTTTCTATACTAATGTGGAAAAAGAATGGGGAAGAAATAAGGAAAAAATTTGAGTTTATGGGAATAATTTAGGGGAGAGGGGGAGGGGCACGTTTGAACAATAAATCAATACATTTCTTATTTGAATTATATTTTTTGCATTTTTAGTATTACATAATAAAATGTCCTTCCGGCAGTGCCGGAAGAAAAAGGTAGCTTTCATATACTTATTTATTTATTTTAAATTAAGTTATATTATTCAAATATACGGCACTCAAATTAGTGAAACCCGATTATTTAAGATTGAATACTAGTTTTTGTGAATATTGAATATTATCAGGAATTTTTAGAAATTACTCATCTTTTATTCAACCTGGTTTTATATTACGCGATTTATAGGGTCGCGAAATTCCACGATATCCTGAAGAGTATATGCCATTTTAAAGCAACGTGATGATAAAACAAATCAATGAGCTTGGTCGAAATTTTAATTCATGTGCGCATTCACATTCACTCTCACATCGAAATCGATTAATATATATGAGCGCTCTCGCGGGCAAATTGATTTTTAAAAAAATGTCACCCGCATTGGAAATTCAAACCGCTCAGGCTTTTTTTAATGTAAAGACAAAGCAAATAACACTCCGGAATTCATTATTAAGATAAATAGTTTAGAAATAACATATTTTTTTATTTCTAATTTTTTGTTTGTACATCATTATAGAGTTAAACGATTTTTCACAAACTTAAATGGCCGCCATTTTGAAACAAGATGTCGGATGAAGTTGGCCCATGAACTCGGTCAATAATGGTATATACTATGTACACGCGGAGTTATATCCATATCAGTTTATAAATATGCGTATTATCGGGTGGCAAATTTCAGACCGTTTCAAAATGTCAATCTCACTGGAAATTGAAAGTGCTAAAACTCAGCCATTTTTCTCGATATAGATGAAACGAAATATGCTCTGAAATCTTTGTATCAAGGTCAATCACTCAAAAGAAAAATCTTTTTCAATTTTTTACTATTTTGCACCTAATTTTAAAATTTAAATTAAAAAAATAATATTCCGCCATTTTGAAACAAGATGGCGATTGGAACTGGCCAACGAACTCGGTCCAAGCATCGGTATGTACTATCTACGCACCAAGTTTCATCCAAATCGTTTTATAAATACGCGTGTTATCACGTGACGAAAACCAGATCGTTCAAAATGTGAGCAACACTAGAAATTAAATGTGCTATAACTCAGCCATTTTTTAAAATACAGACGAAACAAAAAATGGTCTGAAATCTTTGCAACAAGGTCAAATGCAAAAAAAAGAAAAATCTTTTTCAATTTCTCACATTTTCGTACCTAATTTTAAAATTTAAATAAAAAAAAATTAAATGGCCGCCATTTTGAAACAAGATGGCGAATGGAACTGACTAACGAATTCGGTCCAGTCTTCATTATGTACTATGTACACACCAAGATTCATCCAAATCGATTTATAAATACGCTTGTTATCAAGTGACGAAAATCAGATCATTTCAAAATGTCAGCCATAAGAAAAGTTCAAAGTGCTATAACTCAATCATTTTGTAAGATATAGACAAAATAATAAGTGTTCCGGATTCGTTGTTTTAAGATCTAACACATAAAATAAAAAAAAAAAAATAACTTTTAATTTTTTCGCATTTAATTTAAAATTTTTATTTTAAAAAAAATTAAATGGCCGCTATTTTGAAACAAAATGGCGGATGATGCTGGCCAACGAACTCGATCGAAATACGTGTATGTACTATGTACATTACCAAGTTTCATTTAAATCGGTTCATAAATACGTTAGTTAGCATGACAAAAATTATATATATATATATATATATATATATATATATACATACATATATATATATATATATAAACATGGTTATGTATATATATACATATATATATATATATGTCAATATTTGAACGGAGGGTGGTTTTGGGGTGTGGGGGTCATGATCGGTGAAAATATACCAAACATTTCTGGAAGTGGTTTCCTCCGGACGGCTGAAATAGGTAGCTTTTTACTTTTTGTAATGAAAGCTACCTAAAAGAATGCATTTCTTCATCATATGAACCAGAAATTAAAAGTTTTCCATGTAAATTAAAAAAATTGTGAGGATTTAAAAAGCTGAACGATTTCTGTTCAAACCTGTCCATGTAGGTGTGTCTGAACAAGTATGGGGCATCCATTGAACAAATGAATAAAATATGAAAATATTGAGAGTTTCATAAAAAGCTGCATGTTACAGAAATATAAAGTAATATGAATAAAATTTAATAACTGTATTTTATTGAATCTTATAATTTTTCTATTATTTAACATAACTTTAATCCATCAAAGTTGATGTCAAAAATCATTAATGAAACAACACAGAGTCTCCCTCCAGTTATGTTTGGTCATAAAAACCTGTTTACTATATCCTTGAAATGCAAGAATATGATATCTGAAGCTTAAATTCCGTTTTATCTAGCACAAAAATCAAAAATAAAATTCGGGAAAGAGTAAGTGAAAGAGTATCAGCCTTGTTAGAAAAACCTGCTAATTTATAAATCGTTATTGTGTATCCGGGATTTGCAATTAACAACAAATGAATGCCATCATCAGCTTAGATTTGAAACTTCCTGTCGCTGATACATCCAGAGATTGTAATACATGTGTGCAGTAAGGAGGGATTGTTAACAGTACAAGTCCATGTTCTTTGATATTCTTAATTAACCTCGTTTCACATAGAAAAAATTCCATAATAATATTTAGGCATAATAATAATATCTAAAAACATTAACAGTAATATAAATCTAATATCTAACATATGCTTATATTTAGGTATATCAACAACTCTTTAATTCATAGTTTTAGATGTTCAATGGCACTCCATCACATGAAGTTCAATTTTATTTTAATAAAATACTTTAAAGAATGATATCCATTGATTATTTTTTTCCAGAAATTAATTTTTTTACTTAATAAAACTTTCATCTCTTTTTTATAACTGTGAAATAAACACCCCTTTTTTCAAATCATGCAATTAGCACGTTTGTTTTCGATGTTACAAAAAAAAAAAAAGATTTTCTGAAACAATTTTACACAACACTGTACTATAACATTAAAGTATAATTTTTTTTTTCAGGGATAGGGAGAAATTAGAAAAATTTAGGAAATTTTTGCAAAGCCTCGATTATGAACTCATTGTCCTTTAACTTAAAATTTTTCATAGTTTTATTAATTTACCACAAGAAAGTAAACGTATCAGTAGAAAAACCCGTAACGATATAAAAGTTTTCACCGCATCACATCAGCTTATGACACTAAGTATTTTAAATATGGGTTTTAAATCATATTATATCAAATTTTGAATGACGCTTTCGTATTATTTTTTTAGTTATTTACCAATTATTTTTCATTCACATTACTTATAAGTACAAAATATGGGTTTTAAAATAAATTGTATAAAATTTCTTGTGACGCCCTTAAATAACATTAAAAGGTTTGCTTTAAAATCCAATGAAATTATTTTTTAAATCTTCTAATGTATATTTACACCTTGAAAATATGCTTTAAAATTTCGAATACATTATTAAATATCACATTTACACTGAGCCTATGTTATGCATTGAAATGTATTTATTTCAAAAATTAATTTATCTTTTCAGCACCACTATCTAAAATCGCAGTTGAAATTTACGCAAATGTTTAATATAAGTCATAATATTCAAACTAATCGGAACGTTTCCAAATGTAGTGTATGATGATATAATTTTTTTTTTCATTAAGTTTATTTACTGTTTCGATTGGTTGGTTGGTTATATAGGGTTTTATGGCGCAAAATCCCTTAAGGGACATGCTGCGCCAAATTTACTATTTCGGATAGCACAATGCAAAAGACAATAAATAAATTTATTTCAATAAAAACAATATAAAGCATAATATAGTATCAGTGATGTGAATCATCCATTAAAGAGTGCATTCGAAAATAAAATGTATTCTCAAAATGTGCATAGACACTTTAGAAGACAAAAGAAAATAATTTTAATTCAATTTAAAACAGAACAAAAATATGTTGAAGGACACGTCAATGCCTCACACGAATTAAGATATACTTTTAGAACCCATATTTTAAATTTATGAGAAATGTGAATAAAAACATTTTAGTGAATATATTTTATATATTTTTTTCATCTTGTAAATGCAAAGAGAACAAATAAGAAAATGGTGAAAAAATAATTAATACCACAGATTCAATCAAATTTTTATGTATTTTTTACTAGCTATATTTAAATATATGGAAAATACCAGCAGAAATATACATTATATTTTTACCTCTTTAGTAAATTTAAATGTTTGTACTATTTTTCTTCCAGTTGTCGTTTGAAAATATTCGAAAGTTTTCCTCTCGAAAAAAAGGGGAGTGCTTAAAATCCAAAATTAGAAAAAATAGCAGAAAGGATCCATTATTTCTATCACAATGCAAGTTCTTTTCTGAAGCAGAATAGTTTATACTTTTACAAAAATTTCATAATTTTCTAGGCTTGTTTTTTCTTGCCTTTTCTGTTGAAAATGCGGTTTCAATCTATGTGCCATAAGTCACATAACATATACATGATTACCACGATTAATTATGTGTCGAATAACATAATAAATAAATAGCGATTATTGAAATTTGCAATTCTTTTCAGCGAACAACGAAAGAAAATGGCTGTATATATCTGAAATCTCTAGCGGTATTAACCATATTTTCCACCATCATATAAAGAAAATCGGAAGTTTACAAAATCCAGAAAAAGAAAAAATCGAGGGCATTTTCTAAAATAATACTAGTACAAAAAATTAAATCGTTGAAAGATCACATGAATGTAAAGAAATTAAGGTGGAGGAGACAATGCCACACAGCAATTTTTATGCCTTATAGTGTCTACACTGTAAAAAAATCTCTAAAGTTATTAAAAATTTTTTTTTTACGAAACTCGGCTAACTAGAACTTTTTATATAACGGCAACAGCAAAAATCCATTTAACACATACAGATTTACACTGAAAATAAAAAATATATATATGTAAGGTTATTAGCAATTTTTTAGGAAACTGGGATTTTTAGAATATTTTATGCGACTGCAACCCAGGTTTCATATAAAATTTTAGAAAGATAACTGTAATTTTAATAGTTTTGTTTATAAAGTTACAGATTTCTGTAGCTTTACAAAACCTCTTTTATAGATTTACATCTTTTCTTGTACAGTGTACCGATAAAGTGTTAGTAATCATTCAGATTTCGGCAACTTTACATCTGAATGATTACAAGGTTTTTTTTTTTTATTTATGTATTTTTTAACAATGTAGGAGTCTTAATTTTTACCTGGTATTGCTATTTAGCAACATGTCACATTTATTTTTTTCTCAGTCCCTGTAAAACATAAATGCATAAAATTTTTAATATAGACACCTTAATATATCATTTATTTAAAATAATTTAAAAAATATTCTACATACAAATTTTATTTTATTTATTTAATGTTTAATTTTCATTTAAAAAAATTTAAATTGTTTTATTACTTGCATCTATTGCACGCAAGACTGTAGCAAACCTATCGATTAAAGAGCCCCCAATATATTGATAATGATGTAAAACTAATATATTTTGAAATTACACTTTATTTGAAATTTAAATTAAAATTATAAAATTTTGTAAAAAAGCAATTATTTATTGAAAAAATGCCATTTTTAATTAATTATATATATTGTATATTATGTATATTTTGTATTATAATTACATATGCAATTATGTTACAAAATCGGATTAATAATTTAATTAATAAGTTAATTTTTAACAAAAAATAAAGATATTTACTAATTTTCATGAAAATTGCTGGATTTGTTTTTGAAAAATATTGCGCGCAGTCGATGCAAGTCAAAGAACAATTTTAAATTTTTCATCAAGATTAAACAGTAAAAAAACAATAATAAAATTACAATATAGAATATTAAAAAAATATATTTTAAATAAAAGCTATATTAAGTTGTCTACATTAAAAATTTTATGCATTTATGTTTCATAGAGACTGAGAAAAAATATGTAATTGTGACATGTTGCTAAATCGCATAACAAGGTAAAAAAATCCCAAGGACTCCCGTGGCCCCTTATGGGAGACACGAACCCCATTTTCGGCCAAAAATCATCAAAAGTTCAAAAAAAATTTTTTTTTCTCAGAAAACGATAAAATACATATTTGCGAATATCCATGCAAAATTTCAGAACTCGGGGACACTTGGAACAGGTAGAAAATGAGCTTTTTAAATTGTACTCACTATAGAGTTTAAAGGACTAGCGGCCATTTAAAACGTGTTTTCCTGAAAATGACTTTTTTCATATTTTGCCTAAGTTTAAAGTAGTAAGGCTCAGTGGTAAAATGATTTAGAAACAAAGTGTTTATGTTTTTAGAATTTTTAAAAAATTTGCAACAAAAGTAAGGAGATATATATTTTTTAACTATTTCTGAAACTTTTACATAAATTGGTAAACATGAAAATTATAACGAATTTAAGGACATTTACCATGCGTATTTTTATTTTTATTTTTTTAGCCGATTAAAATAGAAAATTAAAAATATCTCTCCTTAGTTCTTTTCTATATACTATAACACTATTTAAGAAATTTTAGTATTACCAAAATATTGAAAATTGAATGAGGGGTAGTAATTTTAAAAAGTGTATTTTTCGACAAAAAAAAAAAAAAAATCATAAAAATCCCCATAAAAAATATACTTTTTAATAAAAAGTGAATTTTTTTGCTAATTATTCACAAGAAGATTCTTAAATAGTACACCAAAATTCATTACTTTAAAATCAATAATAAAAATTTTGAGTTTTTTTCTTACGGGTTTCCCTTAAATTTTCGTAAATTTCAGAACAAAAATTCTCCTTTCTTTTTTAATTTAGGCGCTGAGTTTTCAGAAAATTGCAATGATTTTTTAAAATAGCACGATGAAACTAAATATAGCATGGTGCATTTAAAAAATAGCACGTCACATTAAAAAAATACCACGGTGTATTAAAAAATAGCTCTTATAAAAAAGAGCATTTAAAAATTTCATAGATCACATAAAAAATAATACGCCGCATTTAAATAATGGTATTACTTACAAAATTGCACGGCGCGCTGAAAATGAGTAATTTATTTTCTAGTTTGTGAAGTCACATATATGATACCATAGACATAAAACATTTCTCATTAATTTATAACTATAAAAAATTGTATGTGAAAATGCAGTCAATTTAATTAAATCATAAAAATGTCTGTGCCATGCACTAAATTTCAAGAAACAATTTTCTTGAATCATAAAAATATTTTTTCCATTATATGTGCATACAGACAACCAGTAAAATCTTTTCAATAACAAACTAGTCGGATGTAGCAATCGCAAAACTTTCTTCAATCTCATACATGCTAAATTTTGAAATTTGCCAAAATTAAATGGCAATCTATGCCAATCATGAGGAGTCAAAAGAACTGAATTTCCATGCATTAATTCATAAGGCGCAAGTATCGCTAAAACCGTGTAAATACTGCAAAATTACACCTCTCGGACGATTGTCACCAAAATGTAAACAAAACCAATTCATTTCAAGGATTAACTAAATCTGAAGTTCGATGGAAATTTGTGTAATAATTCTTAAAATAGAGCTGTTGCAGTAATTGTAATTAATGCTGCATAGCAGAACCACAGGTGACGCTATTTACCCCAAAATATAAACAGAATTAATTTATGCCAAAGATTAATCGAATCTAAAATTTGATGGAAATCCGTACATTTCTTCTTGAGGTAGAGCTGCTGCTGAAATATTAAAAAATTCAGCATACAAGCGCCATCTATTAAGTGATTTACATCAAAACGTAAAAAAATTCATTTCTTGTCAAAAAATTCATCATTTCATTTCATCTCGAGCTTTATGAAAATCCGTACGATAGTGCTCGAGATTGAGCGATTGCGAAAATCATAAAAATTGCGCATAGTAGTGCCACCGATTGAGCTATTTACACCAGAACATAACAAACGTCATTTCATGTCAAAGATTAACCGAATATGATGTTTGGTGAAATCTCCTGCATTAGTTCTTGGGATATAACTATTGCAGAAATCACACAGTCAGAGACTTTCCACTCCACTCCAATCCACTTTATTCTTCAATATTTTCTTACTGAGCTCCAGCTGTTAGGCGATTTGCAACCAAAACTAATAAGTCCCGATTTATATCAAGGACTGACTAAATATAAATTTTTATTAAATTCCTTGTATTAGTTCTTGAGAAAAGGCGCCCACAATATTTGTGTCAGATACAGACAGACTCACATACTCACAAAAAACTTTTTTAAAACTTGTTTGTCTCTGGCCCCTAAAACGTGTAAATCCATCAAATATTGGTATTTAAAAAATTTTCAAGAATCTAATACTTTTTCATGTGAAGATAGAAAAAGGTAAAATTTTTAAAAAAAAAGTTGAAAATGTCGTTGTGTATTAAATTCATTATTCTAATAATACACATCATTATAGCATGCATAACAAACATAACAATACAGTCATTATATTTGAAAAATTATACTTGAAAAATTAATTATATTTCTCCTAGTGTAATGTAAAACATATACCTACTTACCTTAATATAATAAAAAAAGCTAGTAGTATTAAAATTGCATTAGAAACTACTAGCTCCATTGTGCTCCTCATATTGTACATGAATCACGAGAGCTTGATAAGCGTGGACGATAAGCTGGAAGAGAGCTTTCAAATGTGAAAACAGAGAGGTGCTAAAATAAAAAATATTCTTCATACAACAAAGCTTTATCTACAGTGAGCAATTTATTTTTGTTTGAAATCAAATATTAATAAATGCAAAAATAAAATTCTTTAAAACAGGATGTTGTAGCTATCTAGAACACGTTAGTAATTTAAAATAATGGTTTCTGTATATCGCAAGCCAGGGTAATGCACTCTGCCGATAATAGTGTATGTTATCCTTTAGACAATAAAATGAATTTCTTAAAGTAAATAACACCCGTTTCATCTTATATTTTGACCACCGACGAAAAAAAGTAATCAAATAAAAAACCATAAGCTCGAATATGTTTTTCTTTAAAAGATTTAAATTGAAAAAGTTGCCTTTTCAATATTTTTCCTTTACTATACCGAAACTATACAAAACAATCATTATCTTCCAAGGGAAAAGTAAGAATAAATAGAGCAAGAAACGATATACAATTCAAAAGTGTTCTATTACTGAAGAAGCCATGCCAATTAAATTTTTGACCTTGCTACTTGCTTTGAAAGTCCACATCAAATGTGCATTTCACAGATATTATATTTTAAAAATAAAATTAACCACACAAGTGTTTATTTGAACAGTAATCTTTTTTGTATTACTTGAGTTCATTTCAAGTGCAAAAATTCATCTTGATATAATTGGAAGTTTTGCTTGATATTTTATTAAAAAGTGGAATGCAAAGAATAGATTATTTTGAAGTAAATTGCTTTCCAAATTATCTCGGGTTGCATAGGATGAATAACAAGTGCAAAAGATATTGTGATTTGTTTTAAAAGTATAAAGATTACTTATTTATTTTTTACTGCATAAAAATGTTAAGAAATAAAAATTTAGAAGCTACATTAAATATTTTAAGTAAATCGAAAAATCGAACTGCATATCTGTTAAGCATTAAATTTTAAAAATAAATAAAAATATTATTTTGGTAGAAGATTTTCTATTATTTAAATTTATTAAATAACCCTAAGAGACCAACTACAAAATTAAAATTGAATAAAAGTTTAAAATTTTAACACGAACATACTTTTGGCATTATCACTTGATTCTTCGTAAATTTTATCTTATGATACTAAAGAAAAAAGAAAAAAATGTCATTTGGAAAAGGTGTTTAGGCTTTATACTGATGTTTTTTTTTAACTTTTAATGTTTAATTGAATTTATTGAATTGGCATTATCATTTCATTCTACGTAAATTTTATCTTATGATACTAAAGAAAAAAGAAAAAAAAAGTCATTTAGAAAAGATGATTAGGCTTTATACTGATGATTTTTTTAAAAACTTTTCATGTTTAATTGAATTTTTAATTGGGGGAAAACAAAATGCAGTTAGGGTTTTACTTTAAGCATCACTCAAAATCTACTTCGCCAATGGAGCGAATTCCACATTGAAAAGAAAATGTCGCATTTCCTTTTTTTAAGCTTTTAGCAATTTTTTCTATCATGATTGTGAGTAGATTACGATATATTTTTTTCGGAAATTAATATCATACAATATAAATTACGGACTTAAAAATAAATGGCGATTTCTCCATGTTTATTTGTCAAAGATACAATTTTCTTAAAGGAGCCTAATATTAAGGTTTTATTTAATGTAATTTTGTGAATGTGTTGCAGCAAATGCTCTTCTAAATAATCTGATCCCGGTTTAATTTGGCATATTTTTTAAAAAAAATACATAGCAATAGATAAATAAATGAATAACCTTTGAAATTTTCCGACTAAATCAATCATAATAAATTAGATTGATAAAAGAACTTTTATCGCAGAAACGTTAATTTTGTATATTTAAAATAACAAATAAGAAACAACCTTCATTTTTTTTCTCCCTTTGGCTTGGTTCAACCAAATGCTCACACCTTCTTTCATCTTTAGTTCTGTTGTCATATCTTTAAATACAGTCTTTGACAAGCAGCTATAAAAAGACATATACATAAATTATGGGGAAAGATATATTTTCTTATAAGTTGAATCACTGCATGAAGAAAAATCCATTAAACTGAATGCTATAAAAATTACTAAAATTCTTAAAAAATCACAAATAAATATACAAAAGTTATTTGCTGGTGTATACATATAATATGAAGTTATTTAAAATACATTAGAAATATCATAAGAATGCATATAAAATCATTAAAAATAAGAAACGTTTCAAGTTTTTACACGGCCATCAGTGCTTATTTAAATATCGTTGTTTTCCTTTGCTCTTTTTCGAAAATCGTCTATAAGAAATCATTGCAATTTAAGAGTTGTACGGCGGATACAATGTCAAAAAAAGCATTTTTACTTTTATAAATCTTACCAGCAAGTTATATAACAATAAAGAGTTTTTTTACTACACTACAAACTAACAAGAAAAGTATATCCCTCGCGTAGATAATCGGACTACAAAAATAAACCAAACAAGAAAAGTATCCACTACTGTAGTTTTGCTATTTAAAGCACACTATTTGTGACACTTAGTTCTCAAACTTTTTGTAAAAATCCCAATTACCCGAGTTACGAAAAGTATAGTCTAACCCAGCAGAATTATTCTATGTTAAAAATAAGCCACAGAAAGGAAATACGTGTCTCCCCAAATACAACATAGCAAATTAGGAAAACCTGACCCGATGCAAGACTATATTCAACGATCCCGAGTATTTCTTTATTTAGAGTTTTTATTATATTTGAATATTTAAGAATGCAGATATGTTCCTTTTTCTACATAAAAGAGAAATTTGGCAGAAATAAAATTTATAGATTGCTTATTATGATTTCATTTAGGCGCGATTTCCTTTCCTTTCATTTCGGATTCGATTCTGGGTGCGACTTGTAGTATTTCGTGTTCCGGCCAGAGAGGTTAAAATATGTCGGGTTTGGTTCACTGAAAATTTTTTTCACATGACAGGGTCTTTAGTTTTTTTGTGGGGGGGGGGAGAGGCGTGGAGGCGGTTTCGGGGTAGGGTTTTGACATGACTTCAAATTTGACTTCTTGGGATTGGGTCAAGTACAACCCGAACAGTGTAAGACTGTGTTATGTTTTATCATGATTTAACTATTTTTGCATACATACCTGAGGTCATTATCTAAAATTGTGCGTTAATACTTTATTTATATTGGTTGCACTTTCTTAGGGTTATGCTTAAAAAGAGAAAACGGAAGCATTATAAGATCTATCCTGTGTCTGTGTATGTCAGAGCTGTTTTAACCATAACACTATGGAGCGTGGGAAGTTCAAATTCGGGGGAGTAATAAAGACTATTGAACCACACATTTATATATTTTTGAATATTCATAAATACTTTTAGGGAAAATGTAGGGGGGCTAATTAACTTGCTTGAAAAAAATTATTTGTATACAGTCTGAGGTATCGTGTGAAAGCTTTTGTAACACCAAAACACATTTATTTAATTTTAGGTATTACAGTTTTAGAAAAATCGTCGAAAATGTAGAACAAAAATATGTCCGCCCTCATCTATTTCTGAATCTACTGAAACTAAAATTGTGAAAAAATCAAAGGTAATAGACAATAATTTAAATCTTTAAGGGAACTATAGCGATCATTCTAAGTCACATTGTTTTTTAGAAAAGAGCATTTTTCCGTTACACACAAATTTCAATTTATGGGCATTCAGCAAAGGTGTTGAGGAACACTAAAGGTACCTATCGTAACAGAATTTTAAATGCATGGTTGATAATGATTTAAAAAAAAAATGTATAAAATTGAGCGAGATATTAATCTTTAAAGGTACGGAAGGTTTGATCATTCATAATGACATGTGTATGGTACTCTATGTACCATCTGTTTCTAAAGCCTAGATAACAACTTTTAATGATATATTTGTGTAATATAACACCCATTACCTGCAAAAAAGCAATAAATGTCAAATTATCAAAAAATATACTAATTTAACTACAATTAACACATTAACGTCCGAAATATTTCCTTCGTTAAAATATAAAATTTTCCCACCTTTTTTCTAATAAGAGTATATGTTTATGTTATTTTATCCAAAATATTGTATTGTGAGAAAAAATATACATTTACCTTCATATTTACTGGTTTGAAAGAACCTTTCTTGCCACTAAGTCTAGTGATTTAAAAATATGCCACTGGGTGTCAGTGGTATATTACTATATTGGTGTCAGTGGTCCCAGATAAATACTATGGGATTAACAACTCTTTGGGATTGAGGGGATCTTTCAATACACCTCTCGTGTCTTGAAAGTTAACTAACACAAGAATGGCCGTGAGTGGTCATTTTGACTGCTACCATATTTCGGTTTTAAGTATATTTCGGTTTAAATCAGAAATTTTATTCTAAAATATTTAAAGATTCAAAGAAGAGCAACATTAATAAAAAAATTAAGCTATTTTAAATCAAATTCTGGTGTGAAATATTTTTATTAAACTTGACAAAAAATTCCAGATTTTCTAGTGTTAAGGCCTCCCTGGAAAATATCACACGGACCATGGCATTTTTGCTATGCAACGTACTTTAGAAACGCGCTTAGCACAATGCCAATTTTAAACTTGAAACAAGAGTTTTATTTTAGCTATTTTGTAATAGTAAAATATTTTTATTACGTTGACTTTAGTTTTATGAAATGCTAAATGAACTTTAATTATTAACTATTTTTATGGTCCATATAAAAATAGAAAACAGATTAAAATAAGCTTAAAAAAGAGTTATACTGAAACGCAGTATTTCATTTTATTTATTCTTTATATTCATTTGAAATTATATTTTATAGATATTCATACTTTTCTAATATATACAGCTATACTAAAGCCTACGTTGTATATTTTTGTAGAATGTCTTATTATTCTTTTAGCAAATATTTTTTAAGGATATAATAAATTTAGTAATTCGTATGTTTAAATGTACGGAAATCTTGAAGCGCAAGAAACTCTCGCACTTGTCCGTTTATTTTTATATAAAGTTTCTGAAAAGTTTCTATATGTCTGAAAGTTTCACTTATAGAACCGGTTCCGAAAGTGAAAGCGCCCGCATATTAAGAAATATTATCAAAATCGAAAAAGTGCAAAAGCAAAAAGTGCAACAATTACAGTGTGAGTTATATTTATCTAAACAATAGGCTATCTTCTTAAATATTCCCCCTAGGAAAATACTTCCAACTGCAAACTTCCATAAAAAGAGGCGCAAAATATGATAAAATAAATTACATTTCCACGGGGGGGGGGGGGTCTATTTGAAAAAATACGGAAATTAATTTTTTCACGGCTCCCGCGGAGAAAAAATTCAATTTAGTAAAATACTTATCCAGTTCTAATTTAAACACAAAAAAATGCATCTTCGTATCTGCAAAAATCACAGAGTTATAGCCGTTTAAATAATTCATCAGATGTTAAGGGATCAGAAACAAACTGAAGTGCGTGCAATTCAAGAAGCAGTGTTATTTTAACAGTTCTAGAAAAATGTAAAAAAATATATCTATTGTTTTATTTATTTTTTTATGGTTAGCCATATAATTTGCAAACAAAAAATCACATTTCAAAATTCTTATAATGGTTACAAAATTTCCAAATGATTAGTATTGTTTTAAATGTGATAATTTAAATTCTTTATAACTCGAAACATCGAATTTAATTTCTTTTTTCATTTAATTAAAGAGAAAAATATAATTTTGTTTTTTTTCAGGTTTTTTTAATATTAATTTTAAAAATATTAAAAGTATTTACTTAAATATTAAAAAATATATATCATATTTTCATAAGTAAATATATTTTTTAATTTGCAGAAAGAAAATTAATATAAAATAAACAAAAATAACATGTTTCACGTTTGCAAAGTTTTTTTTTTAAAGACATTTGACATTTAATAGTTTAAAGACGAGAAATGGAGGAGAAAAAAATCATCATATAGAAAAAAACATCTAATGTTTTACTCCTAATAAAATGCTTAAATGCTTTTTAAAAAATGTGAACTCTTTTCTAGAGCTTAAACATCCGATTAAGTTTAACTTTTGATAATTCCACCTCCGTTCTGTACTTTTTAAATATCCGTCAGTTGTTTTAAACAATGCTTTTTCGAGCATGAGGATTAAAAGCTTTTAAATAATTTTAGCTCTCACAACTTCAGGCTATTTATCGTCTCGATGAGGTGACGAGTCTGTTAAAAATAAGTCCGAATTCAGATTACTGCTTTTTGAAGAATCGACCACGACCGGTCTAACGTATTTTTCCCAAACAGTACGGGACTGAATTTCTTCTTTCTAGGTCTACACGAGACGAAATATTCAGTCCCATTCTCGACACAATCCGTATTACCCTGACTAACCTATTCCGTGCATAAAATAAGTAAAATTTGTCTCAATCCCTAGATTTTTACAAAAAATGCATATACTTTTAGATCACCTTTATTTTACGAAAAAAATAATAATAAAATAAATTTATTTTTTTGAAGAATGGTAGCTTTAAAGGGAAAAAAATAAAGCACAATAAAACCAGTGACAAAAACCTACCTATACGGAATCATATCTTAAACGGAAAATGTTTAGCTTCTTGTAAAATGAATATAGTAATACTCCAGAGAAAAATATGCTACATTTACACCTCCTACGATGGGAAGTTTTCTGTTTTTCTTGTCTATGTGATTCCATCTTAAAAGTTTTAATTGAATAGTATTATTCAAAATCTTCAACACATGGATTAAGGATTAACGATATTAAAAAATAGTGATAAATTAACATATAAATAGAGATTCATCGAACAAACAAATCTACAACAGCCTTAAGCGCTTCTTTAATAATGAAATTTATAAATATGATAAACAAAATCTGTAATATGTATTTTGCAGAACCCCACAATGCGAAACATTTTTAACCATCTCGAAGTAAAAAACTTTGTGAAATTCAAGGCCTAGTCAGTCTATGATTTTAACTTATTTTCAGGCCGGGCCGAACTTCTTTCCATAAGTATCGGTTTATAACCGGACCTAGATATTTCGACACGTGCAGATCAACAGCATATTTAAAAGCAGGTTTAGCGCAAAATCTATACGCTTCTATTTTATGTCCAAACGGGAAGCACCATCTTAAATCGATTTTTATTAAAGTACATTCTGTGAATGATCCCTATCTTGCTTTAAAATTGTGTCAACAACTCCCCGCTTAGAGACAGAGTAAAGTGGTGTAATTCGCGAATTTTTCATTTTAATATCTCTGTGGGATTTGTTGATAGCGAGATAATGTTTTATTTGTTTAATTCAGGAATGGATAAGGAAAAATTTCCTAGCTCGAAATTTTATCCTACTGAGGCGATATCAAAATTTAATTTTTGTATTTTCTCAAATAGACCCCCCAATGGAATTTCAACTTATTTCATCAAATTTTGCCCCCTTTTTATGAAACTTTGCAATTGAAAGTATGTCCCTAAGGGCAATAGTTAAGAATATAGCCTATTGTTTCGATAATTATGACACACCCTGTATGTTAAATTGATTTAATCTAGGTAATGGAATTTTTTCCTGCTATATAAAATGCGTTTGAAGCTATATAAAGCTCTTTACAACATTAGATTTTCTTGAATTCCAATTTTTTTGCTTTATACAAAAACATAAACATGCATTTTTTTCCATATGCTAAATATTTATTGCCACAAATCTAGTTTTTAATTTTTTTCACATTCAGTAGATAAAGTTTTTCCAATCAAGATCTAGTCAAGTTTTTCATTTAGATAAAATATGAGAATGGATTTACATATATTTCCAAGATTATATTAGTTAAATGTGACATTATTTAAAAAATTGTTTTAGTTATTATTGTCATTTCATGTATATTTTTATTCATTTTATAAAAAATAATCATTAGTTTATGCATTTTTTTAGTAATTTGAATTTTTTCTTTAGTTATTATTAGTTTTACCTGTTCAAAAACTCTGACTTGAAAATATTGCTTTAGTTATAAAATCTGGCAAATAAGCAATATTAACACCTATCAAGTAAAGCATAGCAAAATAGTATTCTTTTTTAATGCATAAATATCACATTAAAATTTTTTATTTATTTAGCCAAGCTTTTTCATTATGTTAAAAGAATATTTAAAATATGCAAGCATTATACCCATAAGGATAAATTTTCATCACCTTTATAAACTAAATAAAAAAAAATTATGAACTTGTATTTTGTTTAAAAACCTAATTACAGATTTATAAAACCAAATTTTCAAATAAGTTCACTCGCATACAACTCCAGAAATTTGAAACAAATGAAAAATACTTTATATAAAAAGTAAATGAATTAAAAACAAAACCTATTCTCAAATGTATTTTTTATACTTTTTAAAAAGAAAAACAATACATCAGCAAGAATAAGTTTCAGTAACCTGAGAAATAAACCGCGAAAGATATTTAAAAAATTTTAATTTACTTTGGTTATATTGAAGCTTAGTGGAACTTACTTTTCTATCTCAAAGTTAAAATAAAATAAATAAAAATAAAATAATAAAATAAATAAAAAAAGAGATCATACTTTCTTTAGGGACAAAGGAAATAAAGATATGTATGTAAAATTTCATTCACTATATGCCCAAAGGTGTCCGGCCACATACGATTTTAGACTTTTTGTTAAATATCTAGAAAATACATGAGAAATTATTCTGAAACTCCAGGTGTGCATACAGAATAGTACAGAACATTTTACTGGTCCGCGAAGATATTTTTCCGAAATTCCGTAGAGGAGCAACAATAAATTGAAAAAGAACGAAAATGTTTGGATAACCCTATCAAAACTAAAATTGCAAAAACTTTCCAACTGCAGATTATAGTTAAGTGGCTTATTGTAATAAAATGAAATACGAAATATTTATTGTCCTTTATCCTTTCTGCATGATGAAAGTATACACATACATATTTATTTTTAATTAATTAGAAAAATATTTACTTTAATCTAAAACACATTTTAAGAATTTATTTCTTTTCTCCTCATATTTTTACAATACCAAATTATATATGTTTATTTTTATTTTTAAAGAAGTTATTAAAATAGTCACATTGTCATAGAAAATATCAGAGTATTAATATATATTTATTAGTCATTGTATAAAGCTATTAAATTATTTATACCTACTTATTAATTAAAAAGAGTTTCTCTTGATCATGTTGTATTTTCATTGATATAAAATAAGCAGTTGAGCGATCATTTATATGCACGACAAATATAAAAAGGAAAATAAAGAATTGCTTTTGACTAATTTGTTACAAAAATAAAAAAGAAGAAATGATTCCGTGTCAGGATTGCCTTATATGGCTCTATATTGTGTGATCTAACATAAACAATGAATATAAGAAATTCATGTCAAAGTTTCATGGATATTCAAGTAACAGGCAATTAGTTCCATAATTTATATTCTTAATTCCTTATAACATTCATTAATATTTTAATATATTTTGGTTTAAACAATTGCTCTTAATGTCTGATATTTGATATCATTATATTTCATTGCTATTGCTGTGTTTAACTGTTCCATTAATCGTTAACTTTGCTTTTAATGAAATTAATTTCTTGCTTATTAAAACATCTCTAATTATTTTTGGTCCAATTTAGGAAACTAGCGCTCCAACTTAGGCGACCAGTCGCTGAATTTAGAAAATTTTTGACACCTTTTTTCAAATCAAAATAAAATTTAAGATTTTGAAAAATAAATTGTATTGAAGATTTTTCTTAATACATGAAAAAAATTATTACGTTTTGTAGATATTGTATATAGTAGATTTTGTAGGTATTACAAGAATAAAGTGAGTTACACCTAAAAATAATAGAAGTGGTCCAGATTTAGACACTTTCCCCTTTTCAGTAGGGTTTTTACAGAAATATTTAGAAACGTGTAGGGATATTTATTACAATTTGTGACGAAAAGATGGCGTTGCAAATGAGGAAAAATGATTTTAAATTAAATTGTAGATATTATTCTGAAAAACCACTCAGAGTCTTAAATATTACTACTTTTCATTGGAAAGCCTATCTAATTAAAGCAACCATTAGATAATGAATAACATTCTGCACAGTACTGAAGTCCCTATCCCTAAAACATGATATCTTGTAGTTGGGTCAATGACGTAGATTAAAGTGGGATTCGAAGTAGCTGTATTATTGAAAGTCACAATGTCAATAATTTGGATACAATGGCAGAAAATAAAAGCAATACGACGCAACAATAATCACTGAAAAAAGCCCGGGTGATAATGGTAAGTCTATGGGGGCGTTCTTTTCGAATATATCTCTCAAATTTTAATATTTTACACGATTTTTTTGCATAGGATTGCTGAGGATGATTCGCAACCGGGCTAGTTTTTACTTTTTCGATTTTGGTTATATATTTTCTATATTATGATAGTTCCAATTGCATAACCGCTTCTAACCAGTTTCGAAAATTAAAGTGAATAAAAAAAATATCTGAAACCAAAATAGAAGAAGTAAAAACTAGACCAGTTGTAGATCATTGTCAACTATCCTATGCAAATAAATCATGTAAAAATATTAAAAATTGAACGAGATATTTGAAAAGAACGCCCCCATAGACTTTTTAGCATTATCATCCGGGTCTTTTTCAATGACTAATGTGAGGCCTGAAAACACGATTCTATCAAGATGCTTCTTAAATTTTGTCGTGACAGGAGCGCAACATGCTGCATGAATGATACGGGATATAATGATTGTACCTTACAAAAGAAAAGTGACTTTATTCTAAAAGCACTTTCATATCACTCACTTATTGCATTCACAATTAAAAAATTACCAAGATTGTTTTCTTAGGGGTAAAAAAAGGACCAATGACGAAAGAAACTGAAAACGAGCCTCACATTTTTATTTTTATTTTCTGAAAAATTTTCAAGTAATGGATGTGAATATTCTATAATCCACACGCAGCAAAATTATGTATTGTACCTTTTACCACATTAAAAGTGTATTTCTTCTACCTAGAAGACATTTATAAGACCGTTCGCAACTTCTGATCTGCTCTTTCAATAAAATCCAATTCTGACACATCATGTCATAGTGTAACATCAATTAGTTTAATTCTTGCTCCATTGAATTCTATATGGATTCTAAGAAATCGCAAAACACTCCAATGATGTATTTTAATTCCTCTTATAATTTCTGGCACTATATGACAAACTAGACTTGATAAGGAAAACGTAATGAACGTTAAAAAATGATTCCTGTGAATATTTCGTATAACCATATACTTATGTGCCAGCCGTTCAAAATTAGAGATATTGTTTCAGATATTTTTCTTAATACGCATAATAATTTATGCGATTAAAACAACATAAAAGTAAATTATGTATTTTAAACGAATATGCATCTTTTAAATCCATTTTTCAAAATTCTTGAATAAACCTACAAATCGTAAATTTTGACAGGTCAATTATTTTCAAAATTTTCAGATTTCATCAGAAGAAATCCTTAAAGTTATATGTTTTTTGAAAGAATCGGACTCCTAATAAATTTTGATTTTTTTATTTATACCCGATACTTTTGCAGCATAATCTTTCCCAATATTAATATTTATAGATATCAATATCAAACATATTGCTTTAAATCTAAAAAATGACTTAAGTATTTTTCCAAATTTAAAATGTTTTTTGTGAACAGCGTGATATTTTTATTATTTTGACATTGAGCAAAGAAACGTATTTAGAGTAGAATGAAATACTTGAAGTTTCAAGATTTTTTCTTTCTTCTTAGTATCGAGTTTATTGTTTTAAGTAATATCGCATCTTGATTTTTTTTTTTAATTAGGGGGAACTGCGGCACATTGATACACTCCCTCTACTGCTCATAGGGTCATGTTTCACAACAGCTCGAAAAGGTGACGCTAGTGTACACAACTACATACAGAACCTCTTGGCACAATTCAATAGTTTGATTAAATAGGACGGTTTATTTATTATTTTTGTAGGTCAAAAGTAAATTTGAGCTGTACAATTGAAATAGTATTATACAACTGTTCCAGTATTTTCAACCGAAAAGAATACTCTCCCTGGCAAGTGAAACTACTCTTTATCAGTTCCTCATTTTTTATTGTTAGATAAATGATGAAGTTTTGGATTTGAGACTTATTTTATTCATAATGGCTGTATGGGGCACATTGATACAGTCTACGTCGGGGCACATTGATACATATCAAAATGCCCTACATACAGATTCAGCCGGGTGGGAAGGCCTACTAGTTGGTTTTAGCACAACAAGTCCCACCCAAGCCTTACATACAAACTAAATCCCTTTCTAGTTCATTTTTTCATTACTTTTTATTATTTTTTTTTACCATACACTCCTTAATCCAACCATTTTTCGCCAAAAATTTCTAATATTAGTTTTTATTGAAGTGAAATAGCTCTGTTTTTTATATTAGTATATTTTTTAGTTATTTTTGGATACAGAAGATGTTTGAATTTACCCAGCATCTAGTGCTAGTAGAATTAACTAAAAGTAAAGCACGGCAGCCTGGAAAATCTTGAATTTATATCGATTCTCCAGAGAAAGAAGTATTTTCGACATGAGAAATGTTAAGTAAGAGAAACAAGCTGCAGAACATCAAAGGATAATTATATTATAAACAGAATTTAAAAATAATTATCCTTTATTTTCTGTTTATAAACCATTTATAAGCAGAAAAACAGGTAATTTTTTCATCTTTCTTAATAAAGAAAATAATGCTAGGGTCGCAGTACCAGATGTGACAAATTTACTACAGCCAACAATCAGACAAAGAACAGCTACAACAAAGAACAGCCAGAACATCAAGTCATTATTCATTTAATTTGATTGCTTAAATATTACTTACAAATAAAATGTGGGTAATTTTAAATTCTATAAAAAAAACATAAGATGGTATGCTAACTAATTTTCTATGAAAAATAGGCATTAGTGTTATTTTCCCTCCATTTTTTTCAAACGTATCAAAGTGCCTCATGAGGTGTTTCAATCTGGGGCACATTGATACAAATGACTTTTTTTGATTTTTTTAAAATTACATTCAAAAATAGTATATAAAGCAACGATTGTACATTTTTATAACACACTACACAAGTTTTTCTGACACCACATGCAAAAATAACTTGAAATTTGTATTGTCTGGATATCAAAAAAAAAAAAAAAAAAAAAAAAAAAAAAAAATCATAGAAAAAAACTGTATCAATGTGCCGCAGTTCCCCCTATATAAATCCATGGATGTGCTCTTCAAAATGAATTATACACGTATTTTTCTAAATACGTATATTTAGATTTGCAATGAAAATAACTTTAAAATAAATTATTTAATTTTAAAAAAATCCATTTTTAATCCTTTTTTTTCAAAATAGATGCATGAACCAAAAAATAATTTAAATTATGATAGATCATCAATCCTCATTTTTTTTTTTTTTTTTTTTTTTTTTTTTTTTTATCTTCTACTCTACATATTTGCAGGTATTTGTATTAGCAGATTTCATGTGAGAAAATACTCAAATTACGAAATTTGTGAAAGAATATAAATATAATAACATTTTCTATTTTTAAAATTTTAATTCCCCCTCATTTATTAAACAGAATTATTTCCAGAATTAGAATTTTAGTGATATTGTCAAGCATATATATTTTTAGATATTTCAGGAATGACGCCTTTTTTTAAAAAGTTGAACAGCTTTGTCTAAAAACCGTGGTTATTTTTCTTATTTTAACTTTGAGCAAAGAAATATATTTAGTGAAGAATGAAGTACTTCATTTTTCAAGGATGTTGTTTTAGATTAACATCTCATCTTAAGTTTACTTTATTCTATAAACTCAGATTTCTTTCAGAATCATATAAGTATGCTCTTCAAAATGAATAATGCACGTTTTTCGGTTTAAAGTTAAACATTTAACACAAAGCCGTGAGAAATATATTTACAAAATATGTATAATCCAAAGATTAAAGTTTCTATTTGAATATGCTACAACAATATCATATTTCATTAAAAAATAAAATTAAAATGCAGAATACATTCAAACAAACACTTTGATAAGAAAAAAAATAACACGACGTATATATGAAATTTTCAAATTAATTTCTGAAATATAACCTTTATTTTATTTTATTTTATTTTTTTGAAGAAAAAAACAAGTTCACACATATATATATATATATATATATATATATATATATATATACATATATATATTGTGTATATATAACAGGTAATATCAGTGTACAGAAATCTAATGTAATAACTTATTTGTGAAATATATCTGATTTTTTAATGTACTGAATTAAATATCGTACACACACAAACGTATCGATTAACAAATTTACAGTAGTAATATACGCGGAATTTTGTTTCAAAGTTTGAAAAAGAAAGACTTGTATAATGAGTAGCGTAGCTTATTTTCAAATTTAATTTGAAAAGTTTTTTCCTCATAATTTAAGTGAGATATACAGTTTTTAATATTACTGGAATGTTTTACTAACAGAATAAAAAAATAAAAAATAACAAACAAACTTAACCCTTTCAGGTCCAAATATTTTTCCATTTTAAGAACAACAATAATTTTTTGTTAATAACGTTAAACGTAGCTATCCAATTAGATTTAATGAAATTTAAGGATTATCTCATTGTCTGACATCTAACGAACGTATTTATTGTGTGTACTATTCAAATCATATTTATATGATAATAGGCTAAGGAAGAGTTTTTGAAGACGTTTTGAAAAAGTGGTATTGCGACAGGATTTTAGATGAAATGACAACTTTCTATTGTTTTTTTTTGCGTTTTATCACCCATGATTGGTTCAGAAAAGCAACTTATATTTTAAATTTAAGGAGTGAAACATGTGCATAAATTAAAGGTGGTGTATTGGTGTGGTGGTGTATTTTTGTCGGCCGATTATCTACGCTATGGGATATAGGCCCTATCGGGTGGGTTGCCCTCCGTGGGGGTCTTTCTAAGGGAATATATTAAAGGAATCGCTAAAGGTGCAAAGAGAATTAAGTAAACTCTTATTATTATTCTTATTATTAAATGTCAAAACACAAATGTCATTATAAGAAAGACATTGCCATATGCCATCATTTCTATAGGTTAAAAGTAACTATTAATTAAGACAAAATAATAATTAAACAAAAAACATGTACTATTAATAGTACTCATACCTGAAAGGGTTAATGAATTGACTAAATACCTCAGAAACTGACTGCGGCAAACAGTAAATAGTTATGCACACTGGCGCAGGTATTTTAGAAATTTTAATTGATTCATAACAAATTTAGTAATCTGAGGTATGACATGTATGCTTGTGAAATTTTGGTCATTCATGTATTTACAGCCTCAATTTGTAATATTTAAAAATTCAAGAAACTGATAAATGTTGAAACACAAGTTTGTAGCTATTATGGGGTGGTAAGTCGAAAGTACTATCCATTATCATGGGTGCCATTTTCGTAATAAAGTAATATATATTTCATTTTATTCATTATAGAATATATATTACTTTATGCGCGCAATTACAATTTTTTAGATAAACCAGCATATTATCTCTCACTGTGTATGAATTATGTTTGTTGAAAAACAAATGGTTAAACACCTCATCTTTGTATTTTATTTCATGTTCGTTCGGGGTTTTCAGTGAAGAAATTGTACAGAACATGCATGATTTTAAACGCATTTACAATATCAAAATCGACTGAACCCTTACGAAAATGTCTTTTAGAATTCTATAAAAAAAGTTTTATAGAATCCTATAGAATTATGGCCCGTTTTCCTATAAGCTAGTTGAAAAGCTATAGAATAGATAATACCTGTAGAAGTTTAATAGAAATGAATTTAGAGAGAAAATGTTAAAAAAATGTTTAATAGAAATTTCTGTTCTAGAGATATTTCCCACCAACAGTGGCCGAGAGGTTCTGGCCTCCAAATTGGTAGACGGTAGGTGCTGGGTTCAAGCCCAATCGCGTCCGTCGGCCTGACCGTTTGGAGTTTTCCGTGGTTTTCTTCGAACCTTGGATTTCTTTGTTTAGATACGCGTTAGGTTCCCTTAGAAAAAACCCCAGCGGAGGGCACCCCACTACTTAGGGCCTATATCCCACAGATAGTATAATAATAATATAGATAACAGGCCGACATAAATACAAACAATTCTACACATATTTCTATTAAACTTCTAAAGGTATTTCTATAGCTTTTAAACTAGCTTATAGGAAACTAGCTTATATATCTGTAACATTGCTTTAAGGGTAACTTTCAGTTACAAAAATATTTTAATTTCGAAGCGTTAAAAAGGCATAGAATACGGTCATCTTCAAAGACCGTTTTTCAGAATACTTTTTACTAATATTTATGAACTAAATAAATACAAATTGTATAAATATCATTGTAGTCAGCCTATAGCATGTATCATATGTTTTCTTCGTTTCAATTGCTTTTAATTCTGCAATAATAAATAACGACGTATTAGAATAAATAAAAAGCAAATATATATTTAAGAATTTGTGTCTCATTTTTTTCAGTCATGCACAAATTTTTTTTATAATTTTGGGATAGTTTATACATTTTAAACAAAGAAATTAATTTTCATTAATATGAATGAACTCTATGCCACAGAGTCAGCAATGAATATCAACTATGATTGTTTGTATAGTGCAGAGATACAAAATTTTATTAGTGTTCTTTCTGAAGATGTTTATCGGGCTTTGTAGCATATTTAAATTAGAACTGAAAGATTATTTACAAATTTTATAGCATACAGTTTAAAATGATGAAACGCAAACAGTTTATTACATAACAAAACCTCACTATTCTATAACAAAAGGACACAGAACAGACAAGTGCTTTTTCCCTCAGAAAATTGTATTTTAAAAGCGTCTTTAAGCCTCTCTGCGTTTTACGAAATTCCATTTTGCAGACTATTTTTTAAATTATAATGGACATATTAATTAAAACTTAAAAAGAAATAACCGGGTCTGACAACAGCAAAATTAATTACTCGTTATCTGCTTTTGACATCTATAAAACTGCAATATTTTCTAATTGTTGTAAACAACTGGTAGGAGGCTGACACCAAAGAAAAAATTGCAATATTACTGTGTGGAACAGGCGCTTTTAATTTATTAAGAATCTTTAATTTGTTTCAACCATGCATGTTCATGGGTTTAGAAACGATGTATTTAATTTAATTATGTTAAAGCTATAAAATCACTTCTTATCCTCTAATAAATATTATATTATCTTTTTAAATGTATCTTAATTTTTATTTAATATATTTGTTGCTTCTTTCTTTAGATAATTATAAACTGGACATTTAAGAAAAGGTTCATTAAATGCTATTAAAACTTGATTTAAAAACACTTCGCTACATTTATTTACAATATTTATATAAATTTACAATACTTTTTTAAAATTAAAATATGAATCAGTTGTGTAAGGAAAATAATATAGTATTCAACAGAATAAATAAATGCACTTTATGGAAAATAAATTTCAATATTTTTTTTCCGTTTTAGTTAAATATTTTAAATCTTTATAAAATATATTTATGAATTAGGATATTGATCCTCTGTTCATGATATTGCTTACATGAGTCTAGGTAAATTAGAATATTTTGCAATCTAAGTCTTTAAACTGAACAATTTTATCTTATATAATGTGACTGACCCAGTAGTTGATCATATAACGTCAATGCTATGAGACTTTTATTATATTTTCTTCCTTTTAAATTTTAGAAGTAAATTAACATGATTTCTACAATCCTTTATGAATATCTAGTAATGGAGAAAATGAAATCCGCTGAAATAAAATAAATTATAAATAAATAGTTTTTTTTTCCAATTTCCATTTTCCCAGTCTGGCGGATGCAGTTTTTGATAGATTTCATACCACCAGTTGATTACTTGTCATTTGATATTTTACTTTCTTCTATCTTAACAAAAGGAAAGTACTGGATTCGTGAAAAACTTCGAATTCCAGTTTTCAAAAGATTTAGAAGGTATTGATCACGATTTGATGGTTTTTAAAAAATGTCTGTCTGTGATTCTTTCTATGCGGCTGTCACTCTGTGACTCGGTATGTGAAAAAAAAATATTCCGGGCACTCTTTCTTAAGATTGTACGGATTTTCATAAATTTTAAGATATAGTTAGACCTTGATATAAACTGGAGCTAAAATCTTTGGTGTATATCACTCACCAGATGGCGCTGCTGTGTTGCATTATTGAGGATTTTCGCAATAGCTCTATCTCAAGAATTAATGGATGTATTTTTAAAAAATAGATTTAGTTAACACCTCTTATAATTTGGTGCTGATTACTTTTTAGTGTAAATCGGTCAAAAAGTGAGGTTACTATGCTGCATTATTCATGATTATCTCAATTGTTTTATCTTAAGAACTTATGTACGAATTTTCTTCAAACTTCAGATTCAGATTTTAATTACAGGATCTAATAAAATGATATCAATGTCAGCTTCAATTGCAAATTTTCCTCAAACAGTTAATTAAGAACAATTAAGAATGCTGATTAAAATTTAATACACTCATTGCCATAAAAATTTGCGCACCAAGAAAAAGACGTTCACATGAAACGAAATTTTGCATATGTAAATACTACTGTGATATAAATAAGTGATTAGAAAACCAAAGAAAAAGGATCATTTATTCCAGAAAAAAGTGCAAATGAACAGAAATTTTAGTACTCTGTTGAACCCCCACTAGCGCGAATGCACGATACGATACGAGCGGGCAGTGAAGCATACGTGTTTCGCATGATGTCCTGAGACATTTCGTTCCACAGTTGCTGTAAACGCGCCTCCAGTTCAACTAAACTAGTAGGGTGTCCAACTTGCCGTCCCAAATGATCCCAGATATGCTCGATTGGTGACAAATCTGGTGATCGAGCAGGCCAGGGAAGGATGGTAATGTGGCGCAGGCAGGCTTCTGACATCCTTGCTGTTTGTGCCCGAGCATTGTCTTGCTGAAAAATGGCTCCTGGGAGCCCTGCCATTAGTGGCAACACATGTGACTGAAGGATGTCTTGGACGCACCGCTGAGCTGTCATAGTGCCACGGATCAATATTAGGGATGACCGTGTATCATAAGCAATAGCACCCCATACCATCACTCCAGGTGTGCCGCTGTAAAGCGAAGGCAGGATTGAGGCGTTCACCACGGGGCCTCCACACACGAACACGATTGTCATAGTTGCTCAAATTGAATATAGACTCGTCGCTGAAGACGACCTTCCATTCCGTTGCGCGACACCACTCCAAACGGAGACGTCGGTGGGTCGGTGTTGTTGGCAGTACACGTAATGGACGCAGCGATACCAGATGTCCTTCAGCCAGGCGCCTTGCGTTGGTTCGGGAAGACACAGGGGTCTGAAGTGAAGGTGCTACCTGTGTCTGGATAGCGGCCAATGAGGCAGTTGGTTGTACGCGTGCATTTCGTATGATGTGACGGTCTTCTCGACGACTGGTCTGTCGAGGGCGTCTTGAGCCTGGTCGTCGTGTAAATGACATCTCTTCAGTCCACTGGTCCCAACACCTCCTCACAGTAAAATCAGAACGGCCTACTTGACGAGCTACTCGCCGAGCTGACCACCCAGCTTACATCATCCCGATTATTCTTCCCCTCTCCAGCTCTGACAGCTTCTGATATCATCTTCGATGGCCGCGTAACGGCATGTCTACCCCTGCGTTTCCTTTGCAAAAGAAAAGGTACACACAAACAAGTTCAGCTTACCAGTTTAATGCACCAAGGTGGACGAAGTTCAACGCCTTCTAGTGGCATTACGCAATGCGCAATCATACTGCATTTCTAATCATTTGCATATCTGCCTGATATGTACCTTCATGCCAAGTTTCGTTACAATCCCACAATTATTTCTTGGTGCGCAAATTTTTATGGCAATGAGTGTATTATTGTTTGGAAAATACGAAAGGAAATGCCTTGTACACAATGTACGCTAGTGAATATTATTACAATATTATTGATTATTACTCAGTTACATTCTCCAATCAAACTTGAGAGAAATCATTTTAATCCATTAGAGTAATTTCAAATGTTATGCATCGAAGCTTAAGATTCTGAATCGAGAGTGCAATGCCATTTACGTATCATTAATAAAATCCACTTATCACAGACAGAGATCCACTTATTTAAAAATGAGTGAAGAGTTTAAGTATAAAGTATGATATTTAAACAATTAATTTTATAATTATTTAAAGCAAATATTTTTTTTACTAGATTATATTTAATTAATTAAAATACAAATATATCTTTGATTGGTATTGTTTATTGCTTATTGTATTTAATAGTCCTTTCTCAAAATGACTTTTTCTTAAGAAAAGTTTCAAAACGCAACAATTTATATAAGTAATTTTTTAATTTTACGTAAGTGCATCAACATTTGACTGTTGACTGTTTTTATAATAACCCTAATTTCTCTAAGAGTATGCATGCTATCCGAATAAAAATGAACACACTTAATTAAAATTAACCAGTTAATCATAATCTACAATTTAAACGCTTTTACTTCATTAGTTTTGACAGGTTTATACAAAAGATATTCATTCTTTTTCAATTTTTTGACAGTCCTCTATGGAGTTTCGAAAAAAAAAAAACTTCATTGAAATGAATGGTCTGCACTATTATGTTTACACACATAGAGTTTCAGGATAATTCCTATTGCATTTTTCTAGATATTTAATAAAATATCTAAAATCCTAAGTGTCCAGTCACCTTTGACCATCTAGTATATTCTGAAACGACTTATATCTATGTATTAGCATACAATTAAAGAAAAAAATTCCTGTTAATAAACAAAATAGTATAATTACTTATGTAGCCTCGAGTGGTAATAGAGTATGTAGTAGAACTTTATACAGTACGCAGTCTACCTTATTTTTAATGTTTTGAAAAATATTTGGCGGAAAAAGAAAAACTTGGTTATTAGAGAATTCTTAATAGGTCTAATGCTTAGGATAAAATTAAAAACAAAAATCTCTTACTAATATCTTTTATCTTATAAAATGTTAAATTCATAAGAATTTTAATTTTTAACATTTTCCTTGCATGTATAACGTAGAAAAGCAGCGATTTGCATGCATTATTAAGCTATTGCATAGCTTTTATCACGGGCTTTGAGCGCGGCGACCGAATCCAAAAATTCCGTAACGCGAAAAATCCTAACACATCGGTAACGAAAAAACCTAACACTCGGCTAACGTCGTTTCAGCTCGGCAGACTTCGGCATGGTGTCCTTCGGTAGACTTCGGTAGACATTGACGCTGTATTTTTCATATATTTAGAGGATATCAAATCTCGAACTTACATTTCTTATTTCAGTTACCATAAATCTTTAGTTTCAATGATAAAAATTCATGATAGAATGTGTATAGAAAAAAATCGTCTTAAGATAAAACAAGGTTGGATAATGTAGCTTTTGGTGATTGGAGACCCGCCCAACGGTGAGGATCGAAAAATTTAAAATGCTTATAACTCGCGATCTAATTTTCGTAGCGCGGCCAAATTTTGTTTGGTAATTTATTATGAGACAGTGTTAATTTTTGGTGACAAGAGACCCCCCATGGTGAGGGTCGAAAAATTTAAAATGCTTAAAACTCGCGATCTAATTTTCGTAGCGCGGCCATATTTTGTTTGGTAATTTATTATAAGACAGTTTTAATTTTTGGTGACAGGAGACCCCCCCCCCCACCGGTGAGGGCCGAAAAATTTAAAATGCTTAAAACTTGCAATCTAATTTTCGTATCGCGGCCAAATTTTGTTCGGTACTTTATTATAAGAGAGTGTTAATTTTTGGTGACAGGAGACCTCCCACGGTGAGGGTCGAAAAATTTAAAATTCTTATAACTCGCGCTCAATTTTCGTAGCGCGGCCAAATTTTGTTTGGTAATTTTTTAAGAGACACTGTTACTTTTGGTGACAGGTGACCTCCCAACTTGGGGATCAAAAAATTTAAAATGCTTATAACTCGCGATCAATTTTCGTAGCGCGGCCCAAATTTTGTTTGGTAATTTATTATGAGACAGTGTTACTGTTGGTGACAGGACACCCCCCACGGTGAGGGTCGAAAAATTTAAAATGCTTATAACTCGCGATCTAATTTTCGTATCGCGGCCAAATTTTGTTTGGTAATTTATTATGAGAGAGTGTTAATTTTTCGTGACAGGAGACCCCCCACGGTAAGGGTCGAAAAAATTAAAATGCTTAAAACTCGCGATCAATTTTCGTAGCACGGCCAAATTTTGTTTAATGATTTTTTATGAAATAGTGTTAAATTTTGGCGACAGGAGACCCCCCCCCCCACGGTGAAGATCAAAAAGTTAAAAAGCATATAACTTGTGATCTAACTTTCGTAGCGCGGCCATATTTTGTTCGGTAATTTATTATGAGAAAGTGTTAATTTTTGGTGACAGTAGACAATCCACGGTGAGGGTCGAAAAATTTAAAATGTTTATAACTCGCGATCAATTTTTGTAGCGCGGCCAAATTTTGTTTGGTAATTTATTATGAGACAGTGTTAATTTTTGGTGACAGGAGATCCCCCATGGTGAGGGTTGAAAATTTTAAAATGCTTATAACTCGCGATCAATTTTCGTAGCGCGGCTAAATTTTCTTTGGTAATTTATTATGAGACAGTGTTAATTTTTCGTTACATGAGACCCCCCACGGTGAGGGTCGAAAAATTTAAAATGCTTATAACTCGCGATCAATTTTCGTAGCACGGCCAAATTTTGTTTAATGATTTTTTATGAAACAGTGTTAAATTTTGGTGACAGGAGACCCCCCCCCCACGGTGAGGATCAAAAAGTTAAAAAGCATATAACTTGTGATCTAACTTTCGTAGCGCGGCCATATTTTGTTCGGTAACTTATTATAAGAAAGTGTTAATTTGTGGTGACAGGAGACAATCCACGGTGAGGGTCGAAAAATTTAAAATGTTTAGAACTCGCGATCAATTTTTGTAGCGCGGCCAAATTTTGTTTGGTAATTTATTATGAGACAGTGTTAATTTTTGGTGACAGGAGATCCCCCATGGTGAGGGATGAAAAATTTAAAATGCTTATAACTCGCAATCTAATTTTGGAAGCGCAGCCAAATTTTGTTTGGTAATTTATTATGAGACAGTGTTACTTTTGGTGACAGGAGACCCCCAAGGTGAGGGTAAAAAAATTTAAAATGCTTAGAACTCGCGATCTAATTTTCGTATCGCGGCCAAATTTTGTTTGGTAATTTATTATGAGAGAGTGTTAATTTTTGGTGACAGGAGACCCCCCACGGTGAGGGTCGAAAAATTTAAAATGCTTATAACTCGCGATCAATTTTCGCAGCGCGACCAAATTTCGTTTAATGATTTATTATGAAACAGTGTTATATTTTGGTGACAGGAGACCCCCCACGGTGAGGGTCGAAAAAGATAAAATGCTTATAACTCGTGATCTAATTTTCGTAGCGCGGCCAAATTTTGTTTGGTAATTTATTATGCGAGAGTGTTAATTTTTGGTGACAGGAGACCCCCCACGGTGAGGGTCGGAAAATTTAAAATGCTTATAACTCGCGATCAATTTTCGTAGCACTGCCAAATTTTGTTTGGTAATTTATTATGAGACAGTGTTAATTTTTGGTAACAGGAGATTCCCCATGGTGAGGGTTGAAAATTTTAAAATGCTTATAACTCGCGGTCTAATTTTCGTAGTGCGGCCAAATTTTGTTTGGTAATTTATTATGAGACGGTGTTACTTTTGGTGACAGGAGAACCCCCCCCCCCCACGGTGAGAGTCGAAAAATTTAAAATGTTTATAACTCGCGATCTAATTTTCGTATCGCGGCCAAATTTTGTTTGGTAATTTATAATGAGACAATGTTAATTTTAGTGACAGGAAATCCCCCATGGTGAGGATCGGAAAATTTATAATGCTTATAACTCGCGATCTAATTTTCGTAGTGCGGCCAAATTTTGTTTGGTAATTTATTAAGGTATTGCATATCTTTTATCGCGGGCTTTGAGCGCGGCTAAAGAATCTAGAAATTCCGTAACGAGAAAAAAACCTAACACTCCGGCTAACGTCGCTTGAGTTTGGCAGACTTTGGCACGGTATCCTTCGGTAGACTTCGGCAGACATTAAAGCGGTATTTTTCAGATATTTTGAGAATATCAAGTCTCAAACTTATGTTTTTTATTTCAGCTACCATAAATGTATAGTTTCAAAGATAAAAATTCCTGATTAACCTACATGTATTGTAAGATAATAAAAATATTTTAAACGATATTAATTTCTCATTTATTCAATAAAAGAAAAAAAAATGTTTTGTTATCGGTCATCAAGCTCAAAAAGTATAACTTGAATTAATATCAAAGACAAAAAAAAAAAAAAAACTGCATAAATAAAAAGTAAATAAATAATTATGATTGCATAAGTTGATAAAAAATGCTATGCAATAGCTTTACCGCGGCAGTCCCCGAGTGCCACACGTCTTTTTTTGCATGTTACGGAAATAAATGTTTATATGCAGCAATACTTTTGAAGAATAATACATTTTTAAGTAAAAGGAAATAAAGGGTAAACAACTATAAATCTTGATTTATTACACTAGTTTACAAAATTAAAATTTTTGTTTGTTGCCGCGAATTCTATGGTTGATAATGTTCACTTATGACTTGTTTTTGTCAAATCTAACCGAAAAATCTTTTGAGCAACTCAAGTTACTTTGTTTTTTATTTTTATTATTTAAGCATATATATTAATCGATAACAGGCGTATTTTACTGTTTTAAGATTAGTTTCTCAAGTTTTTGAATCATGAGTATTTCAAGAATACGTTGTTTAAACAATTCAGATCATTTTTGTTACATATGTGGCGAATATGAGTTTAACAATTGTAGAAAAGCCATATCAGAGTTGGTGGAAAGTACCTATTTTGAGTATTTTGGGATGCTCTTGGATAAAAACGAGAAGTCTTGGACTCCCAATTGTGTTTGTAAATTGTGTGGGGAATATTTAAGATAAGTGCCTTTAAATTTGGAACACCGACTATTTGGCGAGAACCACGAAATCATCTTGAAGACAGTTATTTTTGTAGCGTGAATGTAAACGATTTAAACACTAAAAATCGAGCTACATGGCAATACCCAAGTACTAGTTGTGTTCAACGTCCAGTGCAGCGTTTACCTGACTCTTCAGAGTATAAAAATATATCTGAACCATTAGAACAAGATATTGAAGGACCAATCTCATCACAAAATGTTGCCGATTTTGGAGGTATGTCAAATGAGCCAAAACGCTTTTCCCAAAATGAGTTAGATGATCTTGTAAGAGATTTAAATCTTTCTAAACAAGCTTCAGAATTGTTAACATCAAGACTAAAAGAAAAAAGTTGCTTTCCTCAGATATTAAAATAAGTTTTTCGGAAATAAAAAATCTCAAAATTACATTGAACTTGTAGAAGACTTTCTGCTACAATTAAAAAATATTGGGTGCAATATGGGCATAAAACTCCACTTCCTAAGTAGACATCTGGACAGATTTTCGGAAAATTTAGGAGATGTGAGCGAAGAGCAGGGAGAGCGTATGCATCAGGTCTTACGCGTCATGGAAGAGTTCTATCAGGGTTTCTGGGATACGAATATGATATCTGACTACTGTTGGTCTCTGATACGTCATTTTCCAAAGTCTACACATCAGAGAAGAGCATTAAAACGAAGTTTTTTAGAACTTAATGATTAATTATTTTTTTAGTAAAGTTTTTCTTAGGAAATAATGTTTTTTTCTCTTTAATACCTACATAGCTAAAACTCAGAAACTAGAGCTGATTAAAATATACTAATTATATTTTTTAAAATAGCACATCATATGTAGTCAGCAACAGCTAAAATTTTTTCGGCAACAGATGTACTGTAAACTAGTGTTATAAATAGCTAAAAAGATCTTAAATGTAGAACTGAATATTTTATAATATATAATTCATAAATAAAATAAACTTTTTCAAAAAAAAAATATAACCGACTTCAATCAACGCTCTAAAAAGAGTTAAATAACTCTTTAAAATACCCTAATGATGAATTGTTATCTAATAACCACACATTAGATATCATGTACCGACAAAAAAAATGGTTATAAGTTTAATACATAGAACTTAATATCCAGCAAATATGGTTTTTCTAACAGAATATTTTTTACAAGAGATTAATTTACATATTTTTTATTTAATTTATGAATATATACATATAAAAAGTAATGAATTACTTTTTGAAGTTGGTGCCAAACGATCACAATCAATAATGATTTTTACCATTTTATTTATGGTATTAGACATAGTATAACCACAATTCTTACTATACTTACAATAGTTTGGCACCAACTTCAAAAAGTAATTCATTACTTTTTATATGTATATATTCATAAATTAAATCAAAAATATGTAAATTAATCTCTTGTAAAAAATATTCTGTTAGAAAAAACATATTTGCTGGATATTAAGTTCTATGTATTAAACTTATAACCATTTTTTTTGTCGGTACATGATATCTGATGTGTGGTTATTAGATAACAATTCATCATTAGGGTATTTTAAAGAATTATTTAACTCTTTTTAGAGCGTTGATTTAAGTCGGTTATATTTTTTTTTTGAAAAAGTTTATTTTATTTCTTACTTTTTAATTATTTATACCGTAATACTTAGTTTAATCGGTTGGATAGTTGCGGTGTAATCGGTGAACATATATAAAAAAAAAGTACATATGCGGTCGAATTGATGATAACCTTCTCTCCTTTTTTAAGTCAGTTAAAAAAATAATAATACGGAAAAATACTGTATGACATGTTATACATGGATGTCAGGAATGGGGTTCGAACCCACGATCTATTTCGAGAACCAGAGATTAAATCGCGTGCCTCGCTCGGCTCGGCTTAAAACGGTGAACAACGCCATATTACTTTTCGCAAGTCAATTATTTTAGCACACTTTCACTGATAAAGTACTGAGTTGCTAAAAGATCTCTGATACTCTGTGCTAAAGGTTAAAAACAAAATATTCTTAATAGCATAATTAGTATTTAATTTGTAAAATATATGTGTAAAAAGAATAATACGGAAAAGGCTTTTGTATATATGTACGTCAGGAGTGGGTTTCGAACCCACGTTCTCTTTCGAGAACCAGAGCTTAAATTAAGCGCATTAGATCGCTCGGCTATCCTGATTGCAATCAACTCAGGGAACTTATTCAAGGTCATGTTATTTTTCGCAAGTCTATTAATTTAGCACTCTTTCACTGATAAAGTATTGAGGACATAAAGGATATCTGATTCTCTGTGCTAACGGTTAAATACAAAATATTCTTAATAGCATAATTAGTATTTAATTTGCAAAATATATGTGTAAAAATTATAATACCGAATAGGTTGTTGTATACATGTATGTCGGAAGTGGGGTTCGAACCCACGCTCTTTTTCGAGAAACAGAACTTAAATCAACGCGCCTTAGACCGCTCGGCCATCCTGACTGCACTCCATGGTAGGAACTCATTCAACAGTTTTAATTAGCGAAAAATCACTAATTTTAATAGTTTTTGCCCGTTTACTAAAAAATTACTGAACCAATTTCTATGAAATGGAAGTGGTACCAATCTGAGAGTAAGTTCTTTAATTTAACACCAAAACCAAATTAATCAGTTGGATAGTTTCGGCATAATCGGTGAGCATACATTAAAAAAAATACATACGCGATGAATTGATAACCTCCTCTCCTTCTTGAAGTCGGTTAAAATATTCTTAATAGCATAATTAGCATTTAATTTGTAAAATATATATGTAAAAATTATAATACGGAATAGGTTCGGAAATTTATTCAATGTCATGTTACTTTTTGCAAGTCAATTATTTTCGCACTCTTTCACTGATAAAGTATTGAGTTGATAAAAGATCTCTGATACACTGTGCTAACGGTTAAATACAAAATATTCTTAATAGCATAATTAGTATTTAATTTGTAAAATATATGTGTAAAAATTATAATACGGAAAAATATTGTACACACGTATGTAAGGAGTGGGGTTCGAACCCACTGTCACTTTCGAGAACCAGAGCTTAAATCAGGCGCTTTAAACCGCTGGGCCATCCTGACTTCACTCAATTGCAGGAACTAATTCAACAGTTTTAATTACCGAAAAAACACTAATTTTAATAGTTTTTGCTTAATTACTAAAAAACTACTGAACCAGTTTCTATGAAATGGATGTGGTACCAATCCGAGGGTAAGCTCTTTAATTTAACACCAAAACCAAATTAATCGGCTGCATAGTTTCGGAGTAATCGGTGAACATACATAAAAAAAAAAAAAAAAAAAATACATACGCTTCGAATTGATAACCTCCTCTCCTTTTTGAAGTCGGTTAATAACCACACATCAGATATCATGTACCGACAAACAAAAATGGTTGATTGATTGATTTTTGACGTCCGATTATCTGCGCTAGGGATATAGGACCAGGGGTGAATGCCCTTCGTGGGGGTCTTTCTAAGGGAACCTAACCCGTATTTACGCAAGGTTCGAAGAAAACCACGAAAACTCCGAACGGTTAGGCCGACAGCCGCGATTGGGTTCGAACCCAGCACCTGCCGTCTACCAGTCGAGAGGTCCGAACCTCTCGGCCACTGGTGGGGCCAAACAAAAATGGTTACGAGTTTAATACATAGAATTTAATATCCAGCAAACATGTTTTTTCGACAGAATATTTTTACAAGAGATTAATTTACATATTTTTGATTTAATTTATGAATATATACATATAAAAGTAATGAATTACTTTTTGAAGTTGGTGCCAAACTATTGTAAGTATAGTAAGAATTGTGGTTATATTATGCCTAATACCATAAATAAAATGGTAAAAATCATTATTGATTGTGATTGTTTGGCACCAACTTCAAAAAGTAATTTATTACTTTTTATATGTATATATTCATAAATTAAATCAAAAATATGTAAATTAATATCCTGTAAAAATATTCAGTCGAAAAACCATGTTTGTTGGATATTAAATTCTATGTATTAAACTTGTAACCATTTTTTTTGTCGGTACATAATATCTGATGTGTGGTTATTAGGTAACAATTCATCATTAGGGTATTTTAAAGAATTATTTAACTCTTTTTAGAGCGTTGATTGAAGTCGGTTATATATATTTTTTTAAAGTTCATTTTTTTAAGTCAGTTAAAAAATTATAATACGGAAAAAATACTGTGTGTTATACATGGACGTCAGGAATGGGATTCGAACCCACGATCTCTTTCAAGAACCACAGCTTAAATCGGGCGCCTTAGACCGCTCGGCTATCCTAACAGCAATCTAAGCCGTGAAAAACGCCATGTTACTTTTCGCAAGTCTATTATTTTAGCACACTTTCACTGATAAAGTACTGAGTTGGTAAAAGATCTGATACTCTGTGCTAACGGTTAAAAACAAAATATTCTTAATAGCATAATTAGTATTTAATTTGTAAGATATATGTGAAAAAAGAATAATACGGAAAAGGTTTTTGTATATATGTATGCCAGGAGTGGGGTTCGATCCCACGTTCTCTTTCGAGAACCAGAGCTTAAATCAAGCGCATTAGACCGCTCGGCTATCCTGATTGCAATCAGAGCAGGGAACTTATTCAAGGTCATGTTATTTTTCGCAAGTCTATAATTTTAGCACTCTTTCACTGATAAAGTATTGAGGAGATAAAAGATCTCTGATTCTGTGTGCTAACGGTTAAATACAAAATATTCTTAATAACATAATTAGTATTTAATTTGTAAAATATATGTGTAAAAATTATAATGCTGAAAAAGGTTATTGTATACATGCATGTCAGGAGTGGGGTTCGAACCCCCGCTCTCTTTCGAGAACCAAAGTTTAAATCAGGTGCCTTAGACCGCTCGGCTATCTTGACTACAATCTACTCGGTGAACTTATTCAACGTCATATTATTTTTCGCAATTCTATTATTTTAGCACGCTTTCACTGATAAAGTATTGAGTTGGTAAAATTTCACTAATACTCTGTGCTAACGGTTAAATACAAAATATTCTTAATAGCATAATTAGCATTTAATTTGAAAAATATATGTGTAAAATTATAATACGTAGAAGGTTGTTGTATACATGCATGTCGGAAGTGGGGTTCGAACCCACGCCCTCTTTCGAGAACCAGAACTTAAATCAGGCGCCTTAGACCGCTCGGCCATCCTGACTACACTCCATGGCAGGAACCCATTCAACAGTTTTAATTAGCGAAAAATCACTAATTTTAATAGTTTTTGCCTGTTTACTAAAAAATTACTGAACCAATTTCTATGAAATGGAAGTGGTACCAAACCGAGAGTAAGCTCTTTAATTTAACACCAAAACTAAATTAATCAGTTGGATAGTTCCGGCGTAATCGGTGAATATACATTTAAAAAATACATACGCGATGAATTGGTAACCTCCTCTACTTCTTGAAGTCGGTTAAAAATATTCTTAATAGCATAGTTAGTATTTAATTTGTAAAATATATATGTAAAAATTATATTACGCAATAGGTTCGGAAACTTATTCAATGTCATGTACTTTTTGCAAGTCAATTAATTTAGCACCCTTTCACTGATAAAGTATTGAGTTGATAAAAGATCTCTGATACTCTGTGCTAACGGTTAAATACAAAATATTCTTAATAGCATAATTAGTATTTAATTTGTAAAATATATATGCAAAAATTATAATACGGAAAGTTATTGTACACACGTATGTCAGGAGTGGGGTTCGTACCCATGTCACTTTCGAGAACCAGAGCTTAAATCAGGCGCTTTAAACCGCTCGGCCATCCTGACTTCACTCACTTGCAGGAACTAATTCAACAGTTTTAATTAGCGAAAAAACACTAATTTTAATAGTTTTTGCTTAATTACCAAAAAACTACTGAACCAATTTCTATGAAATGGAAGTGGTACCAATCCGAGAATAAGCTCTTTAATTTAACACCAAAATCAAATTAATCGGCTGCACAGTTTCGGAGTAATCGTTGAACATATATTAAAAAAAATACGGGTCGAATTGATATCCTCCTCTCCTTTTTGAAGTCGGTTAAAAAATACATTTTAAGATTACTACTCTTGCATAGAATAAGTAATCCCCTCCAGTCCATTAATACTAAAGAAAACGTTTGTGCGTGCTCAGTATAATCTAACATTTAAATTAAACGGAGAATTAACTTATTTATCTTCAAACAATTTACAGAATTTTACTGATAACTAGTAATATAAAAAACAATTTTAAGTCGTACTTTTCTGTTAAAAAGAAAGCATTAGAGAAATATCCAAATCTAGAAATAAAATTGTGTCAATACATTACGCATTGTCATCAATTTATAAATGCTCTGAAACGAAATAAAAAAAATTGTTTTAAAAATATATATTTAGTAAAAAACAAGGATCTGGAAATTTAAATTAACAAATGATTTATTTTTTCAGCCTGGAATCATGCGCATTCAACAGTTGAAGAGATGATTTAATGAACATGCTAAATGTATTTAAACATATATGCTACGTTTATTGATTGTTTATTGAACAACATACATCTGACTTGTGTGCTCGACATGAAGCCTGCTTGTAAGCCATCGTCGAGATAGCACACAAGGAAATATTACAACACAAGAGAAGTACAACCAGGAGCTCCACACAAAGAGTGTGTGCAATGGAGCCAGTGGGATATATGCTACGACAATGAACAAGTTTTCAGCAGTTTCATGATTGTAATGGTTTGGCCACGCCAAATTACTAATTTATAAAACGTCGACAATTTTGAATCATGGGAAATGCACTATACTGTAAAAAAATTTACCCTTTTGCTGCATCGTCACTCCATGGCTTTTATAGAATATATCTGTTTTGACCAATGAGAATGATCCATAATACAGCGAAGTAATCGTTTCTTATAAAAGCGAGGGAGTGACAATGCATCAGAAAGATGAAATTTTTAACAGTGTACATAAAAATGACGAAGTACACCGTTAAAAATTTAAATTTTTGCTGTATCGTCACTTAACCGCTTTTATAGAATATCTCTATTTTGACCTATAAGAATATTTAATGATACAGTGAAAAAATCGTTTTCTATATAAGTGGTGGAGTGACGATACAGCAAAAGCTTCGAAATTTTAACAGCGTACTAAATGATGCAAAAAGATGTTTTTTGACAAAGCAATCTATATAAAGCAAAACTCATATTTTACAACATCATTTGTATGGTAAATGTGATACTTGCGTCATTTCATATTTTTAGAAAGCTCTTATATATCAGATAGTTCAAATTCCAATTTTTCGTAAGCTATCAAATAAAATCATCATGTCATTTTAATGAATTAAAATAGCCTGTTACATTAGAGTAAACACTGTTGAATCATCAAAGTTCCGACTATTTTATTTATCCAAGTTAGATTGTCTAAAATAATCTCCATTGCTCTAAAATGTAATCAGTCTCCAAAATGTATTCAAGTAATCATTTACTCTAAAAGCGGTGTGTCTGCAGCTAAAGCTGAAATTTATTAACAGTGTATAAAAGAGAATTGACGCTTTGAAATTTTGTAATTTTCGATATTTCATCATCAATGACGCAATAAATGCATTCGCAAAAACATTTCTTCCCCTCTTTCCGGAATCTCGAAAACAAGGCTTACAAAATAAAATTTAAACAGCAATAACTTAGTTCATTAATAATAGGCAAGTAACTATCAAAAGAATTATTCCCAAATTTAGGTATTCTTTTTCTTTCTTTAATCTATAAAAGGGTGCATGCCAATGAAGCATCGTTTGTTTCATTGTTTATTGAACATCATACATCCGATTTGTGTGCTCGAGCACTGCCAACTTCATTCAAGGCCTATAAAGCCCTTGGTTGATGGGACGGAATTTATGACATCATATCATGATGACCCAATCGCCAGAGACAGCTCTTCTTTGTAACGCCTTTGGCTAAGACAACTTTCTCGCGGGATTGGTTCGGCGGAGATTACATGATCTGGCGTCCTGAACTCCGCCTTAAGAAGCAAAAGCTTCTCCGGCCTCTAATGAAGTTGGCTGTGGCTCAACATGAAGCCTGCTTATAAATCATCGTCAATATTACAGCAACGAGATAGCACAAGGAAATTTAAACAATATAAGAGATATACAACTGGGAGCTCCACAGAAAGAGTGCGTGCAATAGAGCCAGTGAGTTTCGAACCCCGAAATCCTACACTCGAAGGCGATTAGCGGCTTCGTGCTTTGACCACTCGGCCAATGAGGCCCCAATGAAGCATCTTATTGTTAATGCATCGCTTAGAAAACATAGAGTGAAAAATGGCCAAAAAATAGCGCTAAAAATTATATTCTTTAAATGTACGACGATGCTGTGACATTATGCTGATACGAAAGTCATCTGGTAGATCTTTTCAATGTAAACATTGTATGAGAGTTAAATTCAATAAACGCCACTTTCCTTAGATGGTTATATAATATTAAAATTTTATTTAAATCAAGACACGTTTTATAGCAAAACTTAGATTAAAAAAATAGAGAATTTCAACTGAAAAGTAATGTAAGATTAATGCATATATTTAATTTTTAGAAAAAAAATTAACGCAAGATGGCGCTTGTATCAGAATATTGTCACAGTATAAGCACAGTTTGAGATTTATTGGATACAAGTTCTTAGCATTTTTTAAAGCAGAATAAGAACAGCTGTTTTCTACACTATATTTTCTAAGTGCTGTGGTGTTATCACTTAAAATGTTCATCCACTCAGCTATAGTGCCTAAAAACACTGTTAAAAATTTAAAGCTTTTGTTGCTTAAAAGTATTATAAAACAACTCAAAAGATTTATCAGCATGGAAATGAACTCTGTGATATACACTCATTTATTAAAAAAATCCCAGACGTAATTTTAATTATTCATGTGCTATAATTGGACTTTCTATAAGACTTTTAGCATTAGTGTGAAATCCTGCAATTTCACTGGCTATTTTTGAACTGAACTTCTTTGGTTGAAAGGAAAAGAGTAGTAATGAGTAACAGTACTGCTACTCATTTCATCAACTGTATTTATTGATAATAATAATTTGATAAGCGTCATAGGTGTATTAAAAAAAAGTAATGGAAAGTTGGATAAAACCGGGTAGGTGGATAAAACAGGGAATCAGTCTTTATGGCTTTATTTGCGAGTGTATCTAGCCGAAACTTTTAGAATTACTTTCAGGCGAGCGGCATGTCAACTCTCAGTAACCAAAAGTCGTATAGACGAAATCATTTCGCAGTGGTGATTTTTTAAAGATTTCAGGTGAAGATGTTAAAAAATCGACGTCTGCAATATTACTTTACCAATCCTAAATACCTAAGGATTTAGATTAACCCATTAACGCCCAGCGTCCTCGTTTGAGGACGGTTACAAAAACGGCAAGAAAGCGGTTTTCCCACCAGTAAAGTGGAAGATAAATATATACCTTCTTTCACGAGACAGAATCCTCGATAAATTTAGATAAAAGTTAATTTGATTTTAAAAGTGGTGGGAAATACAAAATTTAAATTTTAGAGAAGAAAATAATTCGGGCGTTAACGGGTTAAGTAAGTATAACGTATGATAGTCTTTTATTTACTTGTTATTTTAACGTTTTGTATTGGTATCTACGAGTTATCTAGACAACATTAGAGTAAAATTTCATCAAAATGGTCGGACAAAACCGGGATGCAGACGGTCGTACATAACCGGAAGTTTCCCGTTTTAGACAATTCATTTATTTGCGTGATTGAAATAGTATTAACTTGTTTATCCCTTGTTTGACGATTTATAAATACTTAAAAACTATAAAAAATATTATTTAAATTAAGTTTTTATACAAAAGATTGTTTTTAGTCATTTCTATTGCAACAGCTATCCTTAATTCAATCCCCTGAAAACTAGAGCTCGAACAAGAAAAAAAAAGAAGAAATGAAAAACAAGACAAGAAGAACTTAACCCTGAAGCGAACTTTCCATGATGGCAGAAAAGAAAAGTAGAAAAACTGATGCAAAAAAGAAAAGACCTAAGAAAAAAAAAAAACCCATTGACATCAAGCGAGGAAGAAAATTAAAGTGAAGCATGCATATTTTGCAACGGCTTACATGTACAATCTAAGCCTAAGGAGATTTGGATACAGTGCCTTTATTGCAGAGGGTGAAAACATGAAACATGCAGCAGTGCAAATGAACAAGATCGAACTTTTATTTGTGATTTTTGTTCCTAATAATTTTAACTCTTAAAGCATAACTCATTTTTATTTTATGTAGATTTGATATAGATTCACATTCTATAAGTATAATATGTCAATTTTCCTTTAATAAATAGTATTATTGCAAAATTATAATGTGCTTTTAATTGTTTTTTCCAGTTCCTGGTTTTATCGGACCTGGTCGGACAAAACCGGGACATTTCACACTTCTGAAAAAAGTGTTGTTATGATCTCAATTTTTGTTTTTCGTGACTGAATGAACACATTTTTTTTTCCTAAGGAATAAATTTATCGTTTTAATACAAATTTTGATTGTTTTATTCACATAGTGCTTAATAATAAAGAGAAAAACATTAGGGTCCCGGTTTTATCCGACTTTCTTCTATATATTTCTCATACTTAAAATAATTATGAAGAACATATTTCAAATTAATAAATATTTTTATTTATCAAGGATAATTTTAAAATTTAAAAAACATTAATTATATTAAGTCTGATGATTTTATATTTATCCATTTATAAAGTTCCAACAAAAATATTTTAAAGGTAAATTAAGAAAATGTATTAATTGCATTTTAATATTTAAAGAAATTTCTTTATTAAGAAAATACCTTTATAAGTCACGTGAAATTTAAAATAGGGTTTAATTAACTATATTATACTTCAAACAGAAGTATTACATAATAACATATTTTAATTTACATACATAATATATGTAATTTTATATTTATCTGTTAATAAAGTTCTAACCAAAAATACTTTTAAGGAGAGATTAGGAGATTCATTATTGCATTTTGATAAATGTTTACTACAAAAAATAATATTTACTTTACTGCTAAAAAAATTCGATTAATTTATTACATTAATTATTACTAGTTTTATTATTATTAATTTTAAAAATCTGATTGACATTGGAATCATTACAAAGGTACTGATAATGAAGATCGACTGATCTTTATTAACTGATTTAGTAAAGATCAAATCAAAACTCTAAAGAGGACAGAACACGGAAATGCAGGTTCACAAATGCAAAACCTCTTAACCAGGCCCAGTCTTAGCAACTGGATTAGATCACTCACACGCTGTCATCAACAAATTACATAGTGCAAATTTTCTCCTTTCAGGGAAAAAAGTTCGGTTAGAAATAGCGCGATATCTAATGAAATTGCAGGATTTTGCACTAGTGCTAAAAATCCTATGGAATGTCAAATTTCGCGATTCAAGTAACATTTACATTGATTTAAACGGTATATAGCGCTTCTTTCGAGGATAACGAGAAATACAGAATACCGCGGTTCATTCCTGGTATCTTTTTCAACGGACCGCTGGAATCACGTGACGCTCGAATGCACCAAAGCAGGTAAACAAACTGAGCACTACGCCATTCCAGCGGTCTGTAAAAAAAGTTACCTGGAATGTTCCGCAGTAGCCTGTCTTTTTCATTAGCCTCGGTTTCCTTCAGGCGAAATCAGATTTACGGAGGTTAATGCTTTAAAAATTGCCAAACACTCGTATCGTATCAATCTCCATCTATACTAGTACTCTCGATTATACGTTTATACGAGTATAAGTATAATACGTATTATACGAAATACGGATTTGCTATACGTATAATACGGCATCGGCGATTATACGTATAGCACAAAAGAGCATATACGGTACATCGTATATACGGATCTCATTCAAGCGGTTAAACGTATAAACGTTTAAACGTTTTTCGCTAAACGTATGAAATTTGATGTTTTAATGTTTTTCTGCCGATTAACGACATTGAGAATTCTGGTAGAGTATTCCCATCGCGTTTCTTTGTTCAAAGAACTACGATGTGTTTACTTAACTACTACTTGATTTGCAGGTACTTAAAAAAATCTGAATACGTTCCTCAGTTTAGATTTTGTTTTTTTTCCCAAAAAACTAAGTTATTTATTATGAAATGTCTTACATTAGTTGTGGTAGAATCAAACTGTTCTTTGGAAGATCTGTGGCGCAGTACTTAGTTTTTTATATTTTCTTCTATCTTTACAAGAAGAAAGTAATGGATTCGGGAAAACTTTTGACGGGTTTATACGTTTTAAGGGTAAGAAAGTCCGAAAAACATGTTTTTACAAAATATCTGCCTGTGAGTTTGTGAGTCTGTGACTTTGTCTGTCTGTATGTGACATGAAATTTGTGAACGCTCTATCTCAAGACCTAATACACAGAATTAAGAAACATATATGGGGGAGACTGGGGCACATATGAAAATGGGGCATATGACAACATTGCTATTTTTCACAAGCTATGTACGTTTTATTAATTCAAAAAATTACCAAAGATAGTAGCACCTATAGACATATGGAAAAAAATTGTTGAAGCTCTTCGACATTTTGCTTGTCCTCGGGAGTCAAAATATTGCTTACTGAACTCAAAAGTAAAATCTCCAACTTGCTAAGAGAATAATTTTATTTATTTATTCATTTTTTAAAAAATTTAATATTTTAACATATACTATGGATACTAATAAATATTTATGATAATTTTTTCTAAAATTGAGAAATGTTAATGATTTGTCATTTTAACTCTTGTGGTAGTGTGGGGCACTTATGAAGAGTCTAGTTGGGGCAGATCTGAACGCGTCATTAAATTCTCCAATAATCATTCAGTGATTCTGTTCCTTTTAGTTAACTTCGTGAAAATAATGCCAGCTCCATTATCTATAATTTTATTGAAACAGAAAACATTTCAGTCATATAAACATGATTTTGTACAGAAACTTCTACAAACATAAATACAAAATTAAACATATCTGTCAGCAAATACATAAAAAGCAACAAGCTCGTTTTACGACCAATTATAATTTCAATAAATTTAATGTTTTCTAAAATGCAATAAATGCTATATATTATTTTATTTAACGGTTTTTAATACTATTTTTAAGCATAGTTAATGTAAAGTTAAGCATAGTAAAAATTATTACGTTTAACAACTTTGCAAATTTTTCTATTTCATTTGTTGCAAACTTGTAGTATTTGTTTACTTCCATTTCTAAAACAGCTATGTTATTTGGTACTTTGAAAATAGAATTATATTTTAAGAAAATAAAATTTTTAAACTACTGTCAAATCTTCATTATTGACTTCTTTTAAAAGCAAAAGAAATTAAATTTGGAGGAAGCTTATTAACAGAAAACAATTTTTTTATCCTTAATTTATAGGCAAATATAGGAATAAGAATCTTTCGCCTTTCGGTATATTTCCGACAAACATTATCGAAATGCTCCCTCGCTAAAATCGAACAAAAAACCCTAAGAAAAATTTAAATTCTGTTATTTTCTCAAGTTTACTTCTTTAAGATTTATTTTATTGCAGCAATATTTTATCAATTATCTAAGCCCCCCCCCCCCAAAACAAATCTACTTATTTTTATTTTATGATATTTTGCTTAAACATTCACTCAGAAACTAAATAAATTTACATATATTTTTCTTCGTTGGGGCACATATAAGCATTTTTTTAAAATTCATAAATCTATTAAGAAAAGTAAGAAGAACTATAAAGGTAATTTAAAAAAATACCATGCGTAAAAAAGTTCTGTTTACTCTATTCAGTAGATTTACTTATAGAAATTAACCCAGTTATGAGAAAAAGCTATGTTTATGTGAACTGTTCATATGTGCCCTAGTCTCCCCTCTTGTGTGTAAATCCTTCTACAGGTGGTGCTACTATGCTGTCTTTTTTGCGATTTTTGCAATCTTGGTCGGAATCCAGATAGATATTTCACTGTTAGTGAAACGAGATTGGTCAATCAGAAGTCTGATTTTTTGTGAACTTTTTGCAAACTGTTTTATAAAATATACGCTTTATATTGCTCGATCCCGTATATATAAGACATACTATGCGGATTCCTGTCGCAACACCAACGATTTCCAAATTATTCTCCATTCAGTGACATACGACTGATGAAGTCTACTATTTAAATTAGATACGATACGTGGAATATACGTATACATTAAATATACGTATTCTTAAATATACGTTTAATTGATACGCGTTATACGTATCCGGATACGTTTAAACGTATATTTTAAAGTATCCGTATAGCAGAAAAACGTATTATACGGATATACGTATAACGTTTAAACGTATATTTTAAAGTATCCGTATAGCAGAAAAACGTATTATACGGATATACGTATATCGTTTAAACTTATAGCTGCTATACGTATCCCATCGCGAGCACTAATCTATACTGGTGCTGTGAGAATATATAGAGCCCCTGGACCTTGTTTGTAAGAGTAGCGTCATGAGATCAAGTAAGCATGCTCAGTGGAAGAAAAGTGGAGGATGGAAGAAAACGCATGCAACCCTGATTTTTATGCTTGGCGCTTCCTCGCCCTTTCACTGTAAAAAATATCCGTTAATATACAGAAATTGTTCCCTAAAATTCTACGGAATAATTCCGTTTTTCCAAAAAAACAGCAGATATTCCGTTATTGATATTTTGAGATTATAAAAACAGTAACTTTTCCGTAAAATTTTCTGAAAACGGAGGAGTTCCGTATTAAAACAGCATAAATTCCATAAATAACACCAGTGTCGCCATCTATATCTGGGATACAAAAACATTATAAAGTTGTTTCATGAACCACTTTGTATAATAATTTTCTATGTTTCTTTCTGTTTTAATAATATAAAGCTAACATATTTTTACAATATTAAAAAAATAATAAAAATTATAAAATTTTATTAATCTCTTTTAAGTTTGAGATTAGTTAGTTAGTTTATTTTCAGTTAGTTTATTTCCATTATCATTTTTAAATAATGTTTACCACATTTATAGCCTATTTTTTAAAATATGCGTAGGATAGTGGAAAAACGTTCGACTTTTAATTTTAATATATTTTAATAAAACTAATAATAAAATAATAATAAAATAATTTTAATATATTTTAATATTACTTTAAGAATATCCTTTCAAAAATAAATAAGTAAATAAATATGAATAATGTTACAATAAACTTTTAACAATCTCCTTAAAATGAAAAAAAAAAAAAAAAAAAAAAAAAAAAAAAAAAAAAAACTTCGTTATGCATTCAACTTTTAATACATGTAATATTTTAAAGTCTAAAATTTATTTTTGTATAGAACTGAAATTAAAAACTAAATATTCGAAATTATGGAAATAAAATCTGGAATCTGGATAATGGAAAAACGTTCGACTTTTAATATATTTTAATAAAAGTAATAATAAAATATTAATAAAATAACTTTAATTTTAACATATTTTAATATTACTTTAAGAATATCCTTTCAAAAATAAATAAGTAAATAAATATGAATAATATTACAATAAACTTTTAAAAATCTCCTTAAAATAAAAAATAAAAAAACTTTTTAATGCATTCAACTCTTAATACATGTAATATTTTAACGTCTAAAATTTATTTTTATAGAACTGAAATTAAAAACCAAATATTCGAAATTATGGAAATAAAATCTGTTAAACATTTAGAACTATACACTCATATAGAAAATAATTCTCAATAAAAATTAATGCCGCGTTCAACATAAGGCCTTTGCTTTATAAAATCATTCGAAATAAGTAAAGATATTTGCAAGCACTGTATGCGTATCTATGGAGTAATGGTATTACACTACTACAAGCTGCCATGGGACAGGTGTTTGGTTCGATCCCCATCGAGGGTAAGTGACATTTATTCAAAGTTGTTGAAATTAAATGTATGTGTTCTAATCTGATGTGTCCTTGTCTAAAGAATGAAAAAGCCAGTTTGTCCTTGAAAATTCTTTTTTGGCTTTCAAGCGAAAATTTTTATATAAAAAAAAATATGAAAACGGAAACATTTTGTAAAAAAACGGAAATATTACTGGAAAAAACGGAATTTTTTTTCCGTTAAATAACGGAAGTAGTACTGGCGTCTAGATTACCAGAACTATTTCCGTTATTTAACGGAATTTTTTTTTACAGTGTTGGTTACTTTTGATATTGCTAACATTATTATTTTAATGATCGTTCAAAAGAGACGAAAAAGATAAACAAAATAACTCTTCTTCTTTTATTAGGACGATATTATAAATAAAGCATTCATTTCTGTTTTTGACTTTATTATGACAAAAGTTGTACCAAGTGAAATTCTTTTATTCAAATACATTTAATATTTAATTTAAATTGGTTATTTAGAATACAACAATAAATATTCACTTACAGATTTTCTCATTAGACTGTTTATAAAAGTACTGTAAAGGAAGTCTCTCAACTTATCGAATTTAATCACTGAAATTATACATTTTAGTATTATGTCACAGTACATTTGTAAAGGCATAAAAACTATACATGGTCTTAAGCAAATTTTTAATCCATAACATTTCTTCGCTTGTGGAAATTTCGGGTGAGGGGGGGGGGTATAGTATATTGTTAATTTTCCAGACGTTTTGAATTTAACAACCTCTTACAAACTATTAACTTTTGAGTTTGCGTGAATTCAACATTTATGTTTATGATTGATCTATTTATTTGGGCCGAAAAATACAAAATATAAACATTAATCCCATTAGAATTGCATAAAAAATAATTATTTTTTATAATTATATGTATTGTATATTTTTATAAGCATTCAAAAATTTAATATCGATTGTCTCCATTCCTAAAGTTTTTATTAAACAAAAAAATATTAAAAGAAATAGAATCATTGAGTAACCTTACAGAAAAGGAATTCATAATTGCATTAATAATAAATATAATTTTTAAAATATTCCTCGAACTTCGGGATTTTTATAACGAATTTTTAGGATTTATATTTTTTTAATTACAGATTTAGCACTTTTCAACTAAAGTGTATATTTTTTATGAATATTAATATTTAGAGTGAATTTTGTATATATTGTTCAAAATATGAAAACTACCAACCTATGACATTAGACATAGTATTAAAAATGGTCTCGCTCTTTTTTTTTTAATTTTTTTTAATCCCTTTTAACAATGCAAATATTGTTGGCATATTCACGACCTCATTTTCATACGGGAAAGCATGAAATCTGCAGATGTTATTATTTAAATGACACCATTGATTCAATTTTCATAGAAAACTTTAACACCTATATTACTCTTTTATTATCATCTATTATATTCAATCATAACTTGACTGCGACTAGTGCCTCAAAAAAATTGACAAACTATGCATTTTTTGCCATTTTTCATAAATTATATAAAAAAACGAGAAACGTTATTGATTTCTTACAATCGTAAAAAAGACGTAAATTTGTAAGCATATATGCTGATAAAAATAAACTTGTGAATACGGTAAAAATTAATCAGTTTGAATTTGAGAACTACCCTCAAAATTCCTAGGAAAAAATAATAACAAAAAACTTATTTTTCATAAAAAACAGGATACTTCAGGCATTATTATTAAAATGATTTGCAATCTAAAAGTTTTTTATTTTCTCATAAACTATTTATATCTTGAATTATAAATGATCTTTGCTTTAGAAGACAATGTTTTCCTTTTCTGCGGTGTCACGTCCGGAAATCAGGTGAATGCGTCAGCTTTTTCTTTCTTTCTTTTTTTTTTTTTTTTTTTTTTTTTACCAAAAAAGGGGGGAAACATTGATACGTTTCTGAACAAAAATAAAAGTATGTCAGAAAATAGTCGGTTTGTATTTAAGAACAGTCTTAAGCATACCAAACTGAGAGAAGAACAAGTCACAGAAAATAAAGTACTTAAAATTACCTGTCGAAATTACACACGTTTGGACAACTAGTATCAGTTTCACAAAAAAAAAAATTGTAATAATATTTTTTTCAATAGCAGAAATATAATTTTGCTTTGCAAGCAATTTCTGACATTGCTTGTGCTTATGAAGCTGCGGAAAAATGCATTTTTATTGAAAAAACTGTTAAAATTGATTGTAGATACGATTGCTTACATGAAATTGTTTAATAAAAATGATTTGAATTTCGTCTAAATATACAATCAAATGGAATTGCTTTTTTTTTCTAAAGCACTTAAAAAATATATTTCAGTTTAAATACAATACATCGGGTTTCCACTCATTTAATTTTACAGTGAATTTTGAAAGAAAAAAAGTAATAACAATTAATCTTACATTTATACACATTTTATTTTTTTAAATATGCCTTGTGCTTAGATAAAATATATTTAATTATGTACTATTTTAATGTATTTATTAAAAATCTTTTCATATTTTCAGGAGATTTGCGTCAATTTTTAAAACTATGTTTTTTCTTTTGGGTGCACGCGTGTGTGTCACAGAGAGAGAGGGGGGGGGGGGGCGTGATTTTAAGGTTAGGGTTTAAACTGAGCTCCTACATACATATTTGAGGCAGAATATAAGCATTCACTTCATTTGACGTTATATTTTAAAAAATATATTTTTTTCCCTACAGCTCTGAAATGCATAGAAAACAAAATGAAAAAAAAAAAAAAAAAAAAAAAAAAAAAAAAAAAAAAACATATGTAAGAATTAGAGATGGGCATTATTTAACATAACAGGATAAATATTCGTAATATTAACCAAAAACTTATTATTCAATAACAGATTACCAAAAAGTTCCTGTTAATTTTGGAACGCCTCGTATGATAAGCATTTTAAAAAGAAGAAACTAATAGTAAAGCTGAAAATCATTTTAGGAATACATATTTATAAATTAATAAAAGTTTAGTTATATAAAAAAAATTCCAACTTATAAATCTATTTGAATTCTGAAGCAAAGGATTTCTATTACTGCAGAAAACAAAAATCTCCAACTTCATTAAAACGCTTTTGAGACAAAGAGAGAAAAAAAAATTCAACGCACAAAAAAAAAAAAAAAAAAAAAAAACCTATGAAACTTTCATTTTGACGCGTCACTGTCGATATACGATTCCAAGACATTAAAAATCCTTTTAGTCTAATCAAGGAAGTCAATCATAGGAACCATTTTCCTTTTGCATTGTCCAAGACATTAAAAATCTTTTTGGTCTAATCAAGAAAGCCAATCATAGGAAACCTTGTCCTTTAGCTATCTCAAAAGTTAACGTGATAAAATCTCTCAAAAGCTATTCGTTGTTGATTATTATATGAATATTTAAAAACATCTGGCTTCGATTCTTCACAGAATATATTTTATCGTTTGACTTTTTATAACGCTCACAGTTACAAAGATTAAAGCAATAGAATCAATTTTTAGAATAACGAAAACAACATTTATTGAAAAAAAAAACCAGCTGGAATAATGAAAACTGGTTAGAATACTGAAAATGAAATGGGGGGAAAATGTGTTTTTATTCTAGACTACGTGAAGTTAGTTAGTGACGCTTGCAGATTATTAAAAAGCAAATAGGTAATGTCAGCCATCTTTGGTCATATTTTTAATGGGAAGGTATCCCTGTTTGAAAAATGGAATTAAAGAGATTTACGGATTTAATTGTTGATAGAAAGCTGTTTTATCGCTCGGACACGGGACATAATCTTTCGTTGATGTAGTTAGATGGGTAAAACGGTGGCAATCTTTGAGTTTGAATATTTAAAAGGGATATTACTATGTACTCATGGTATTTGGGGAAGGGGGGGGGGTATTCTGGCGCTATGATTTTTATTTAATAAAATGTTTATTACTGTTTTTTATCATTATTATTTTGTCAATATTGCGTCGTTAGAAAATACGAACTGGAAAACATTACTTTTGTAATTGTATTTTCCTGAAAAAAAAAAGAAGAAAAATAGCCTGCTGAGGACACAGCCATTCGAATAGGGATGGGAGGGAGGGGGGGGCGAAGGGGGGCGGTCCCAATGGACGCGGAAATTTATAGGGCGCCAATTTTATACTACCAACGTCATTTTTTGGCCTGTCACAAGTTTTGGGGAGGGGCTTTTAAATACGTACTTGCACATACGAAATTTGTGGGATGAATGACATTTGATTAAAAATATACAAGTAATGTTTCGTGCTCTTGTGGGATAAGCTTTGAATATGCGTTGACAGATATTGATTCGGGGATGTCAAAATTCGAACTTCAAATCAAGGTGCTAACGAATGAAGATCATTTTTTTCTTTTGAACAAATAGCATTGTTAAAACGGTGTTGTTTTTATGGAGGATATTTCTGATCGTTTAGAAAAAAATAATTTCTAAACCGTCAGTTTTGGAGTCATTGTAACAATTGCAAAAATGCTTTACACATTCTTCTGCATCATATAAATATTAATTTACATTAAAATAATTATTTTTTAAATTGTTAAGAAACTACATATTTTATACAGTGTTCAGTAAGTTTCCTATAATTTTTATTTAGAAAATGTTTTTATGTGTTTTAACAAATAAATCAGCAAAAAAAAAAAGTTATACGGGCAAAATTTACTGAGTTATGATACGTATAAATTTTCAACGAGGAAAAATGCATTTTTAGTGCAAGAAAACGATAATAATACGTGAAATGTAAAGTATCACAACTAACTAAGTTTTTGTCTTGCAAAAATTAAAGTTTTAACTCTATGTTGATTTTAAAGGCGCAGGTTTATCTGAACTAAAACAGTGTCTATACTTATGTATCAAAATATACCTTAATTAACGGCCCTCTAATTAAAATGTCTGTTGACAGCATAGTCTCATCGATTAGTTATACGTTACAAAAGTAACAGGTTGTTGAAACCTGTTACCTGTGAATGTGTGGAATGATATAACCTGTTAACCAAAAATAACTATATTTCCCATCTCTAGTAAGAATGTGTTTTTAACAAATGTGTATTACTTGTTTCCATGCATAATTTATGTTTAGGTCGCCTAAAAAATTAATAACTCTTTTTATAAATAAATATATATGAAAAAGCCACAAATTTAAGATCTCATTGCGCATCTTCAGTGCATGAAATTTGCAGATAGTCATGCATGAAATTTTACTGAATACTAAAAAATATTTATATTAATGCAGATAACTATAAATTATGTTTGCTATTTTCCTTATTATTAAACATATAATTAAAAAACCCCATAAAAATAAAAACAATCGTGCAGTGGAGGGGGGTTAATTTTACAAAAATGAACACTGTAGTAAATTACTTCTAGTAGTTTGATATTTTTATGTTATTAAATTATGACATGAAAATATTTTAAACGTAATTTTATTCGATAGTATTACTAAATTAAAATCTAGGTTTATCTTTAATTATTAAAATATAGCCCTTTAGATTATGTTAAATATTAAAACTTTATTTCATTGAGAAAAATCGATCTAAAAATGTATAATATTTTCTTAACTAATAATAATATATAATAAATAAATGAAGTATTAACACGTAGTTATTTGGGAAGAATCGGCAAATAAATAAATAAATAAATAAATAAATAAAATAATTAAAAAATAATTAAAAAACAAAGAAAAAAAATCTGAAATAAGGTTATTTTATAGCATAATATACCAATACAATATTTTAAAACCCTAAATGTGTACATATAGAACACACCATAAAATATCAAATTTTAGCTGAAAATGTTAAATTTAATTATTTTTTCTATTTTTTCTCATTATAGATTAAAAATAAATAAATAAATAAAAATAGAAAAATCGTACAGTAAAAGGTTAATTTCATAAAAATGAATACTGTAATAAGTTATCTCTAGTAATTAGATATTTTTATGTTATTAAATTACGACATAAATATATTTAAAATGTAATTTTATTCAATATTATTACATTAAAATTTATAATTCTTTTTAATTATCAAAATAATGATATTTAATATTAAAACTTAATTTCATTAACAAAAATCAATCTAAAAAAATATAATATCTTAACAGAAACTAAATTATTAAAAAAATAAATCAATTTACCTAAATATTAAAACTTAGTTTTTCGGAAAGAATAGATCTAAAATATCGAATTTATAATAAATAAAAAAAAAAGAAAAGAAAAACACCAGGTCTCGAACCCACAATCTTTGAATTACGAGAATTGCATGCTAACCATTACTCCCTCCCCTCTGTCCAACGGTAAGCGAAACGACGGTTTTACACTCGATACAAGTTCATAAGAGTATTTAGCTCTTGGCGTTCTTTTATTCATCGCCAAATCCATTTTGATTACTTAAGACGGAAAAAAGGAAAAAAAAATACTTGTGGTGGGATTCCATCAAAACAAAGCAAAAATATACATACAATGTAGTCATACAAATAAAAATAATTCAAATTATATTTATATATATTAAGATATAACGAGAAAATGATGGGATATTGCTCGTGCTGGCAGAACGAAAACGAAACTTATGGAAGAAAAAAATATTTTTTCATGAAAATTGCGAACATTTCTGAACCTGAACATTGATGTTACAAATCGAAAAAAGTTTGAAAATATTATGAATGAGGAAGATTTTAAAACCCTCTAATTTCATCCCATGTAAAGTCTATGATAGCGCTACAGTCAATCGCTTGCGGCGGTTGAAAACAGATTTCGACCAATCAGAATTTATTGCCATCATGTCGCAACTCCTACCGAAGGATGTAGGAACTCTAACAATGTATTGTTACGAGCGCCATCTAGTGTTAAATGTGTTCTAAAAAATAAATATATGCATTTCAGTTGAAATTCTCTATTTTTTTAGTTTTAAAACGTGTCACTTTATTTAAATAGAAATTAACTATTATATATCCAGCTTTGGAACGTAACATTTGCTGAATTTAACTCTCATACAATGTTTATGTTGACAAGATCTACCAGATGGCGCTTGCATTAGCATATGTTCACAGCATCATTTACAAATCAATACAGATAGCCGTTCATTAATACAGTCACTTGTTCATTTATAGTATGGGATTTTTAACACCATTTTGTGGCCGTTTTCAACACTATGTTTTCTAGTTACTGTACTCCTTGTATTGTATCTTCTAGGAGCTATACAAGGAGTAAGAGCAATGGAGCAAGTGGGAATCAAAACCAAACAACCTCCTACGCTCGTAAGCGATTATCTACGTGGTGCCTTAACCACTAGGCTCGGGGTTTCCTCTAAGGCCGGTTGTTGAATGACCTGATAATTACACGATGCTAACGAAAGAGATAGACTGCCGCTGTGCATCCCAAGTATATTTTTTAACAGACCGCTAGAATTACGTAGTGCTCTATCCGTGCGCCCGCATTGGTGTATTCGAGCATCACGTGACTCCAGCGGTCTGTAAAAAAAAGATACGTGGAAACCACCGCGGTAGCTTTGTCTTTCTCGTTAGCCTCAAGAATTACAAATTTGGCGAATGTGTATTTGAGATCTGGTTTGTTGTTTGCTCGAAAATCAAAACAGAGCGAAAGATCGTTAATTTTTTAACTACGAAATTTTGCATGTTTAAGGATGTAATTAAAAAAAAAGAAATAATAACAAGTTGAATGTAAATTCTGCCATTGCAGAATTCAGTTTCGCCTCCTATTAGAAAAAAAAAATCAATAGAAATTTTTTAGAAGGCCGACCCCGTGTAGATTGCAATGAACCAACTTCATTTTCCTTGTGTTTATCAATATAATAGCAAACAGAACGCCATGAAATACCCAATTGAATGGCAATATCTCTCTGAGACATTGGAATTGCGGAATAATAAATAGATACAATTTGATGAGCTACTTCTTCATTGACTATATTCATCAAATACGGATTTTTTCGTTACTCTAAACGCTTTTTTACAGCCGCTGAGAAAAAGGAAATGCATTTTAACAATAAAACGAGTGGAATCCCCTCGAATTCGATGAATAAAATATTTAAAAGACCCGATCGATTTAGTTTTAAAAAAGCAAAAGTAATTATATTATTGAATCAATATATAATAAATATATTTCCAAACTTAATGTCATGTTTGCCAGTTACAATTTTGCATGCAAATATTCGCACATCTTCATTTAAAATTGTAATCTGAGTGCCGGCGAAATCCAGAAATTTTATTTTATATGCATTCACAAAAAAATAATTTTATAAAAAAAAAAAAAAAAAAAAAAAAAAAAAACTAATTTTATTTTTACTGTGACATTATTTTCACTAACTGAAGTCATCTGAAAGTAAAATTTCAATCTCAGTGTCCATAATGAAAAGAAATATTGAAATGTAATATCGTTATGAGTAAAAATGCGATGTTTTAACCCTTTCAGACCCGACTTTAATGCTGTGAATTAAAAAAATATATACCAAGTTAAAATATCATAATAGGGTCCTAATAAACATGTTTGAGGAAAAAATTAAGAAAAAAGTAATTATTTTAAAAAATAGGAAAATGTCCACTGGAATGGACAACCGGTCAATGAGGTTGCAGAAGTCAAGTATTCAGCGCTTGAACTTCTCTTACGATTTTTGTTCTAAATATCAATTTATTTACTTAACAATGCTAGATAAAGAAGCTACAACACTAAAAAAGTTTCAAAAAGTTTATACTATAGTAATTTTATTGCATATTTGGAGGTATACAGTAATAGTACACAGTTTTGCAAAGCATTTTCACATATTCCTAATTTTGTATACAAAGGAAATGAGTTTTACATTATTTCACATGGAATCTTTGTTCGTTGTAAGAAGAAATGATGAATCTGAATCAACCTCTAAAACTTCACCATCGGAACTTTCAGATGAATCATGGGCACCTACATATGTAAAAGTCAGTATTCAGTAATAATAATTTTGTATAATATAGAGCTTAAATTAATTATTGGAAAATATTTCCGAAAATTTTAACATAATTTACCTTCAGAAACAGATTTATAATCACTATCAATAAAGCAATCATCATCAGAATCCAACTCTTCAATATCTGATATTTCTGCACTAGTGATGTACTCCAAAACTTCTTTCAAATCTTTAGAATTTTTCAAATTATATTTTTCTAAAATAAAAAATTAATATTTAATCCTCCTAATAATTTGTTCTTGTTTTAAAAATAATTCACATGGTTAAAATAAATTAAATTACAAAAACATTATAATTCAACTATCTAAAGAATCACAACCACCTGTACCGTATGTCCATTGTAATGGACATGTCATTTTGCTCTCATTTTGGCTAAACTATAACCGGTACTAAAATAAAACTATTTCCAATCCTAAGATAAACTTACAAACATTATATAAAAAAATCACTGACACATTAGAAGGAATTATTCATAAAAATCAAAACAAAAAGAATACTCACGTTTTTGCTTACCAAAGCCTGACGCCATTTTCAAAAAAAGCAAGCTGTAAAGATCTGTTGACTCTTGCCAAACCAAAAACCGCAAAGATGTCAAAAAGATTAGTTATCCATCTATTCATGGAGCAAGTTTTAACTCTCTTCAGCTAGAGGATTAAAAGAGATAAGGTTTTTAAATGTATGTCCATTGTAATGGACACCAGGTCTGAAAGGGTTAAATAGTGACGTCATTTTCTCCTCAAATGTTTTTTAAAAGTTACTGTTATTAGTAATATGAAAAAGGCATCCGTAATAATATTGTAATTCCCTCTGGTTGCTGAATGACATCATTTTCCTCATTTGAAATTTTTTTTATTTAGCTTTAGACATTAATTTTTATCATAAATTATTTTCTGTTATTTTATTTTCATTATTAATATTATTTTTCAGTAAATATTTTTTTACCTCAATTAGTGAATTATTATATGCAATCATTTTGGAAAATAAATTTTTATTATCGAGAGAAAAGCTAAACTGAGTTGCCACCATTTTGAAGAAATATCGTAAAAAGAATTTAAAATTAAACGTAAAATATAAAAATGGAAATAAATTAAAAAATAACTAAAATGGGCACATCTACAAATAAATAGCTTTCATTTAAAAAAATAACTATCAAAATCGGTTGAGTAGAAAATTCAGGGCTGATGACACGACATTTTTTAGCTTGTCTGAAAGAAATAGCATCGGAGGCTAATAGTAATGATAATAATGATAATGATAATAATAATAATTATAATAATCAAATAAATAAAAAATAAAATATTTATGTCTATAGACTAGAAATTTTTTGTTGTTTTTTAAAATTATGTACAGTTATTTCAATACATAATCTACTATTTTTAACAATGAAATAAATTTTCGATCAGAAAAATAAGTGCTAACAGAATTCGAACTGACATAGAGAAATATCAAATTCCGTATTCTACTGACCATACTACAGAGTCACTTTCCAAGGAGGGAAATTTATCCGATTATATAAACTGTAGTGTCGTTCTGATTTTATCTCGATTTTCTAGCAGACGACAAACCAGAGCTTAAATACGCATGCGCGAACTTTGATACTTTTCTTGTTACTATCTGTCTCTCTGTTAAATATTTTCACTTCCTGCAAAAACCGTTTCCTGTATTTTTTAACCCCCTGACTGCCCGGCAAAAGGGTAAAATTGTAATTTTGTTTTCTCTGTAATTTATTAGAAATATTAAAAAAAGATTTTTTTCCAACCTGATACAAAATATGTTATTATGTATAGGTGCATAATCTTTGGGAGTATTAATCCTAACTTAATTTTTCAAAACTGGGTTTTATTTGTAGAATTATATTAATTTAAATATTGCTTATGCTGCAGTGAAACCTGCAGGTTAGTGTGCGAAAAAATCAGCCAGCGGCAGTCAGGAGGTTTTAAGTGTTCATTTATGTCATTTTGCGTTGATCTCACCTAAGAAAAACTGTAACAGAGTTCTAGATAGAATTCTTGCTGTTATGTAAAATGAGAGTAAGCAATTAAAATTGAACACTTTTGGGAAATTTTTGATGCTTCTGGAACCCGGCCTCTGTCATTTAGAAAGTTTTGAGCCAATTTGTAACAGTGTAAGACAGGGATTCTGAAATACTGTGATATACATTTCGAGATTAATAAAACTTTGTATGCATAGAAAAGTACTTTTCTCTAATGCTCTCTCATGCTAAGAAAACATAGTGTGGAAAACGGCCGCAAAATAATATTAAAAAATTGCGTGTTCGGGGAACATCTTTCAGATCTTTTGAACGCGAACATTTTATGAGAGTTGAATTCAGAAAATGTTAGATTCCAAATTTGGATATGTAATATTAAAATTTTATTTAAATCAAGTGACACGTTTTAAAACAAAACATAATTTGGTCTGGTGTAATAACGCCAGGCGGGGTAATAACGCCAAGTGCTAATATTATGTATAATTACGAAACAATCTGGTAAATGACGCCTATGTGCTCTGCACAGAAGGGTTTTGAGTCATATAAATCGCAAAAGCTTCAAGTTAATCAAGATAATCGTCAAGTGAGCTTCAAGTTAATTTGTTCCATTTGTAGGTCTTATTGTTTTTACAAGCAACTAAAATTAACGCTTGATCTAAAATTTGCGAGATACGTTTTGTGATGTGAAGACTATTTTTTTTATCCGGAAATACTTTGTTAATTACATAAATTTGTAGTGCATTTCATGTACTTTCAAAATTTTGTTGAAGATTTTGGATATCTTCTCGAGATAATTTGTAATTTAAGATGTACTGCGCAATAACTATACCGGGGTAATAACGCCAATCCTTGGCATTAATACCCCAGTTGATTCCCTACAGTGGTCGAGCAACATTCTAAACTCTGATTCAAATAAACACAGTTAAAACTGTGCAATGCTTCTAAAAATTCTATCTAAGCGGTCCTTTTTAAGCAAAAAGAAGCTCACGGTCTGATATTCTTTTGCCTCATCCCCTCCCCCATACCACACCTTTATTTTTCTTACTCTTTCACAAAAAATTGAACATTTTCAATAGCTTAGAATGCAATTTGTCAATTTCTAAGTTTGTAGAGTTTTTATTTTTAGAATGGGGCAATCTACATGCAATTATTCCATCTTATTTCATAGTTTTGTTTGCGTGGCGTTATTACCCATATAGGTGGGTAATAACGCCAAATAGCATTGGTCAAGAAATCCCGCCATTACATTTTATGAATACATATCTGTTAAATTATTTTTTTTATATAGATAGTCGATGAGTTGCTGTATCAAATCCTAGATTTGTTTGAAAAATACAATCTAAAACTGAGCCGTGAAAATTGGTAGAGCCTTAATGTGGCGTTATTACCCCAGGGTACCTTAGTAAACAAAAAAAGTACAGAGTTTCATTTGAAAAGTATTGTAAGATTAATACATTTAATTTTTGGAAAACATTTAACAGCAGATGGCACCCATATCAGTATATTGTCACAGTATTTGCATAGTTGAAGATTTATTTTTGGATTTATTTTATTTTAAATTCACTCTAATGAATTTAAAATTGTTTTTGACTTGACACAATATATTTCTTGAAGGAAGTCTGGTAGGTTAATGAACAAATTGTCTTAAAATATTAAAGACACTCATCTATTATACATTATAGAAAAAAAACCCTTAAGTTTGAATTTTGATTTAAACAGTCAAAAGTATAAATTTCAATAGCATGCAACGTTTCTTTAAATGTTGGATTTGTAATCTGACCATTACAAATCTTTAACTAGTATAAATATCTAATGAATAGTTGTAAATGATTGAAGTTCAAAATGTAGACAAATTGTTTGGAAATATTAATGTTTCTCATCTTTTATTTTACAAAAGCAACTTAATAGATTCACTAGATATAATGTTTGATGCAACAGTTAGCTAACGAAAATTACGAAACAAGACTTGTGTAGGTAGATCTTTTGAATGATTAATTAAAAAAATCTGGGAATAAAAAGAAGTTCATAAGCACTTTGTCTCCCTACTCCCCCCCCCCCCCCCCCCTAAAAAAATCCGGTAAAATGATATAAGAATTGGTTGACTTTATCGTGGTTATGATCTTTTGTAAGAGTCTAGGTATAAAGAAAATACGAATTTGACAGAAAAATTTGACGAGAAAGACCCTATATTTAAATAATTTTTTTACCGGAAATTTTTTTATTTTAATGTATATAATAGACTATTAAAGAAAAAATATTTAATGGAATTTTTATGTAACATAATATTTTCAAAATTATGCAAATAGGTATGATTAAACAGAAATGGATAAAAGTACATATTATTTTTTCTCCACAGCACGGTGTGAATGAAGATGAAGTTTTATATACAGTTTTTTTCTGTAAAAATTTAGATTCTTTTTTTATTGAAAGCATTTTTTTCATTATGGATAGAATCGCTAGATTTACAGATCTTTAAACAGTCCTTCGATTCTCTAAATCCTACAGTGTTTCATTCTCGGATTAACCGTAGGTATTTTTAAAAATAAATTAATTTTATAAAATCTTTAGCAAAAAAAAAAAAAAAAAAAAAAGTTATTGCAGCATAAACAGGTAGCTAAGAGATTAACTGTTAAGCTATATTTTATTTTGACTGTGTTATTTATTAAATTTTCATCCTTTATAAAAAAAATAAAAAGTTATAAATTGAGAAAGACACGTACTTTGAAAAATTAATTTGACTTTCCTTATATTTAAGTTATTAACTACTGTAAAAAAGGAGGAATGATAAGTAAACAAATTATATGTTATTGTGTTTGATTCCTACTGATAAAGGCTATACGAGGAGTCAAATTAATTTGGGTGAGTAGCATTATTTAAATTACAAACAGCCGGTTTTTTTCAAAGAAATGATATCTAGTTAAAAAAAACCCTTAACCCCTTCGCGACGGGAGCCTTTCGCGAAATTTTTAATGTTTTGTCACCGGTTTTAAAATACAGAAATTATTTCCTTCCTAAGTCGTGGTAATGGTCCGATTCAATAAGGCAAATTTTACATTATAATTTTACCGGTGAGAATAAACGACGATTCTTAAGCCTTTTTGCGGCACGAATACGTGTCGCTCGTCCCCAAGGGGTTAAAGATGAACGTTGTTGCTAAAAATGGCGTGGTATGAAATTTCCAAGCTTGATTTACAGTATTTTTTTAGATTTGCAATTAAATATTTTCATAAGTATGTCGAGTCTCTACGTATTCGATGATAAAAATTCTTTTCACCCTTATTGAATACATCAAAACATGTTTCTGAAAATTATTATTTTTTAATTATCCATGATATTCTTGGCGGCCATCTTTCCATATTGTACACAAATTTGTAAGAAAACAAGCTTGAAAAGGAAAAGCGTAATTTGTTTGCACTATAAAAAGTTTAAAACTTCTTGTTTTAACTACCCACATAGCATGCATGGTCACAGTGACGTCACTGAGACGTCACTGCAAGTCACTGTGGTCACATCACATCTGTGACCAAAATGCCACCACTCTGTGACGTCGCATTGTGACTTAGATGTGAACTTCTTAGAAAACTTAAAATAATTACGAAAATTCTCTAAAACATGATGTTTGCTGTAAAATTATGTTTTGTTTTGACAATTAAATAATAATAAAAAAAAATACGTCACTGTAATAGCATTTCGTGTAACGTTCGTCACAAATATATGACTACCACATTTTAAAATCGCAATGTGACAAAAATATGAACTTCAAAAACTTTTGAATCAATTCTTGAATCAATTTTCAGCTGATATGTCAAGCAAAAAATGTTTTCCAGAGAATTATTGTGGCGCTGACTTGGTGAATTTGATTCCAGTCTATAAAAACTTTATTTCAAGGTGCTTCTGTGCAAAACTTTTTAATTTCATATGACATAACCTTTACACATTTAAAAAATTTAAACTATGTTTTATCTAATAAACTCTAATTGTTAATATTATTTACAAAAATAAATAAAAATAAAAATAAAAATAAAAATAAAAATAAAAATAAAAATAAAAATAAAAATAAAAATAAAAATAAAAATAAATTTATGAGCCATTTTTAACTCGAATTGTTTTGAAACTGGGAAAAATAAAAGATAGATTAAATTACCAAATTCATCAAATAAAAAAGATTAGCTAGAGACACTCTTATAAAATTATTGTGTATTCAACTTCCAAATCTGTTGTATGCGAAATGAAATTAACGGTCATGCGCATTAAAGAATTTATGATTGTTTGCAGACGATTTTTTAACGAAGGATAAACACGAAGATCTAAGGTGCCAGAAATAAGTTCACTGGAGGCATATAGCAGTTATGTACGCATATTGAAACGGATTTAAAAATTTAAACAAGAAAAACCTCAAGAGCTCCTCATTTTTAGATGAGATATTAAACAAAAAATAAGTTCAAGAGAGTTATTGTGGCGCTGACTTCGTGAAAATGATTCCAGTCTGTGTCACAATACTTAATATTCAACTTAACTTACACGGCCAAAAGCAATTTGGATAGAAAAATGTCAACAAAAAATAGGTATGATTTTTTTTTCTTTTTTTTTGTTTGCTTTATTTTTTTGCTCATTATTATTAGAAAACTTTTAGTTAGCTTTTTAAAAACATGTTAAAAATCTAAATGTTTCATAAATTTAATAGTGTAATACATTATTTATTTTGTTTATATAGAAAAATTTACTATCAATAATTCGGATCAGGTTATTAAAATTAGTGATTTTAATTGCATTTTAATCTTATTTGTTTCTTTATTTAAAATATCTGGTTCAAACAACATGTTTCTATAAATATAGCGACATATGGAAGAGTATTATAATCAATCATTAATATAATAACTAAATATTTAACAATAATTAAAATAATTAATAAAAAAAATCCTTTTTTTAGAATAAAATTATTTGCAAACATACGTCTAAATATTTTGTATCAAGGAATGTTATGAAACATGGCATAGATTTAGTGTTAAAAAATTGCTTCGGCTCTGAAGAGAAACTTATAAGAAATAGAACAACAACAACAAAAAAAAAAACTATTAAAAGAAATCATGGATATGTAATAATAATAATAATAATGATTTTTTAATGTATTTTTACAGTCTAAGAAATGTTTTAAAATTTATATATATATATATATATATATATACACTATATTGCCATTGATTATTGGACACTTGCGATTTTAGACATTTTACTAAATATCTAGAAAAATACATGACGAATCATCTCGAAACTCTTAGTGTATAAATATAATAGTATACGTCATACATCTCCGTGAAGATTTTTTCCCGAAACTCCATAGGAGACCGTTAACAAATTAAAAAAGAATGAATATCTTTTGAATAACCCTGTCAAAACTAATGTAGCAAAAGCGCTCAAACTCTAGATTATGATTGAATGCCTTATTGTAATACACTGTGTTCATTTTTATGCAAATGGCATGCATACTCGCAGAGTAATTAAGGTTGTTATAAAAATGGTCCCAAATTTTTCCAAGTTTTTCCCTTATAATTTTCAGAGTTCTTAATATAAAATAATATTTTTTTTCAGAAAATATGACAAACAACATTGCACACAGTACCCTGTAATCATAATTAAAAAATAATGAAAATTGTATACAAAATGAGTTGGTTTACTAAAACATTTTTTACTGCGCATGCGTCAACGATATCAAAATTTCATTTGCATATTATGTTAGCTAAATGTATAGAGCAACTTTTGTAAAAGTCTCAAAATCATAGTTTGAAAATTCTGAAAGTAATCGTCTATAGAAAAAGGACAAAATCCGTTACTCTCAAAATGAAGCAAAAACAAGAGGGGTTGTATCCATACATTCACTGATTAGTGTCAATATAGAATACACAATACGGGATATACTACTACATTTGGATACAACCCCTCTTGTTTTTGCTTCATTTTGGAAACAACGGATTTTGTCCCTTTTCTATAGACGATTACTTTCAGAATTTTCAAGCTATGATTTTGAAACATTTACAAAAGTTGCTCTATACATTTAGCTAACATAATATGCAAATGAAATTTTGATATCTTTGACGCATGCGCAGTAAAAAATTATTTTGTAAACCTACTCATTTTTCATACAATTTTTATTATTTTTTAATTCTGATTACAGGGTACTGTGTGCAATGTTGTTTGTCATATTTTCTGAAAAAAATATTATTTTGTATTAAGAACTCTGAAAATTATAAGGGAAAAACTTGGAAAAATTGGGACCATTTTTATAAAAACCTTAATTACTCTGCGAGTATGCATGCTATTTGTATAAAAAGGAACACAGTGTATTACAATAAGGCATTCAATCATAATCTAGAGTTTGAGCGCTTTTGCTACATTAGTTTTGACAGGGTTATTCAAAAGATATTCATTCTTTTTTAATTTGTTAACGGTCCCCTATGGAGTTTCGGGAAAAAATCTTCACGGAGATGTATGACGTATACTATTATATTTATACACTAAGATTTTCAAGATGATTCGTCATGTATTTTTCTAGATATTTAGTAAAATGTCTAAAATCGCAAGTGTCCAATAATCAATGGCAATATAGTGTATATAAAAACAATCAGTGGGCAAAAACGTCTCATTTGATAAACATTCTTATTGGAAATTTTTCAAAGTATGAGAACTATAAGTTTGAATGAAAATTTGACGTTAAACAATCAATAAGAGTTTAAATATGATCGTGCTTTACAAATAACACAAATACTGCAATGGTATGAAACTAAAAAATGTAATAACTATATTTTATTTTTTAATTCTAGACATCATTATTTTTTTATTTTTTGAATAATTTTATTAGGTAAATTTTAAAATATCGATTATATGTACTATTAATGTACATCACGATTAAAATGGCTTTCTTATTTATAATTACCCTCTAATGTTGTAAATAAAATATTAACAATTATATTTAACAGTTTTGAGGTTTTATTTTATGCTTATGGTCAGAATTTTCATAAGGTAGGTGTGCTAGCAATAGACGCCCTTCCAGAAATGGGCCCTCTTTCATGTTTTTTGGTTCATAAAAAATAAGTTATAAATATTTTGCTTTAATTATTTTTTTTATAACTTCTCTTTGCATGCATTACAATCTGGGCTATTTTTGAGAACTTTTAATTATACCAATCAGGTAGCAGAAAATAATGTTTCAAAGTTAAACTGTTTTTCAGTGAAAATCTTAATGAATATGCTAGGAGCTGCCTTCATTTAGTATATTTATGTTCCTTTATTTTCCTATAAAATTTGAATGTTTTCGTTTGAATAGCAATAGCAAATTTCGAATTTTATATACTAATGAAAATTTTAAAAATGTCCTTTATTTTTAAGGTTTTAAGAGGGATGTTCATTACTGGGATAAATAATTAGTCATTTTCCAATAATGGACACCCCATATAGACAGTTTCAGTAATGTTTATAGTGCATGAAATATTTTGACATAACTGATAACCTAAATAATCAAATTTAGTTTTTCAATTTTACATGCTAAAATGGACATAAAAGCAAAATTATTATTGAATTAAGTTATTATTTAATGTGTATATTTTCATAATTAAAGATGTAATTTTGGCAATCAATTATTAAAGTTATTTTAATCAATAAGCTGTTTTTAAATATGTTTTTTACTGCAGGCAAACTTTGATGTAAAATTACCCCTTTTAAATATCTGCAACATGCCCAAAAGTCAATTACTTTTACAGTGAGAATAAAAATAAAATTTTATTTATTTTTACTACCCTTCAACATAGCAATTGTTTCCAAAATATAATTTTTAAAATTCTAAACATACTTATATTATTGGTACGAGTTATATTTGTTTTCATACCAAAGTTACGTTTATCAATAAACTAGTTTCAGATCGTTGTTACTAAAATGTAAATTTAAGCTTTGTAAATTTTGTAAAATTAAAAAGCTAGAGATAGCTAGGAATAGATAGTTGCAAAAGTAAGTTTGTATATTTTATAATTTTTTATTTGTATATTGACAATATTGATGAGAAGTACGTCATTTTCTGCTTATCACAAGTATACCAATTATCCATAATTTATTATTTTTATGTTTGAATTTAATTTTTTAGTATCTAAAACAACATTCGATCATTTGCAGTTTCAAAATTAAATTGCCTTTAAAATAGTTGTTTGATTTGAAAACTGTGCCAACATATTTATCATATATGTTTCTACACTTTTTAAGCGCCTTAATTGTGTTTTTCAGTCACATAATTGTAGAATTTAAGGCGCAACGCTAGTCAGAGAAAAAGACTCGGATGATAATGTAAAGTCTATGGGAGCGCTCTTTTCAAATATCTCGCTCAAATTTTAATACTTTTACATGAATTTTTTTGCATAGGATAGTTGATGACGATCCACAACCAGTCTAGTTTTTACTTTTTCAATTTTGGTTTCAAATTAAAAAAAAAAAAAAAAAAAAAAAAAAAATCAAAACCGGTTTAAACCGGTTCTGAAATTGAAACCATCATAATATAAAAAATATATAAGAAAATCGAAAAAGTAACAACTAGGCCGGTTGTAGATCGTCCTCAGCTACCCTATGAAAAAAAATATATACATAAATATTAAAATTTGAGCGAGATATTTGAAAAGAACATACCCATAGACTTTACATTATCATCCGGGTCTTTTTGAGTGACTATTGTGGAGCCTTACGGGCTGATTTAATACAAAATTTATATTAATGTCTTTTTCTTGCATTGAATAAAATAATCACTATTCTGTGACGATAGTGACATGATTGTGAAGACACTTTGTGACATTTTTGTGAATATTTTGTAATCTGTGACAATTTTATTACTAACTTTGTGATGGTGGCTACATTGCCAGTGTTGTAATGTTACAATGGGACACAATTATACAGTTATGAACATTGATATATAGTGTAAAATCATTTACATCTTTTACAAAACTTTATTATAATTTGGCAATATATCTCAATTCAAACTTGAGAGCTGCTATAAAAAGAAAGTTTCTGAATCAAACTGCAACGTCATACAGACTTTATAAAAACAAAATATGTTTTGATTGCTAATATTCTATGAATCATTAAATATTCACAAAAAAATCTGAAGACCTCTTAAAGGGTTAAACAGAAATGTTTCTTTCATAATTTTAATGCTTTTTAAAAAACAAATAGCTAAATTTCATATAATTGTGATAGATTGAATATTCAATTGTCTTAAATATTCCCATTTAATGCAGCAGAAAAAAAAATGTAACAAAGATTAAAATCTGTATGGCATTGCAGTTTGATTCAATACCCGTAAGACATGGTGACGTCACTGCAACGTCGTTGTGAAGTCACATTGTGACTTTGTGACCATCGATTGTCAATGTGACGTCACGTGACGTCGATGTGAAGTCACAGTGACTAAAATGTGAAGTCGTTATGGCCGTTTTAGAGCTTTTTTGTGACGTCACAGTGTGACCAATTTGTGAAAAGTGTATCATTTGTGAGTACTTTGACATTAACATTGTGACGAACTGTGAAATTTTTTTTAGAAAGTCACATCTTAGTCACATTGTGACGTCACTGAGTGGTGGCATTTTCGTCACAGATGTGATGTGACCAAAGTGACTCACAGTGACGTCATTGTGACGTCACCGTGAACATGCATGCTATGAGGGTAACTTTCTTTTGGTGCTTTCTTTTTATAGCAGCTCTCAAGTTTGAATTGAGATATATTGCCAAAATATAATAAAGTTTCATAAAACATGTAAATGATTTTACACTATATATAAATGTTCATAACTGTATAATTGTGTCCCTGTGTAACATTACAACAGTGGCAATATAGCCACCGTCACAAATTTAGTAACAAAATCGTCACAGATCACAAAATATTCACAAAAATGTCACAAAGGGTCTTCACAATCTTGTCACTATCGTCACAAAATAGTCACAGTTTCAAAGACAATTTTGTCACAAATGACACATTTTTCACATTCACTTCACAAAGTGGTCACAATGTGACTTCACAAACGAGCTCTAAAACGGCCATAACGACTTCACATTTTAGTCACTGTGACTTCACATCGACGTCACGTGACGTCACATCGACGGTCACAAAGTCACAACGTGACTTCCCAACGACGTCACTGTGGCGTAACCATGTCTTACGGGTAAGGACTGATAAATTAATAAAGGCTTTTATTTTGAGAAAACAAATTGATTTTCTCTGCTTATATAAAATCTATTAGCCCTCTCCCCCCCCCCCCCCAAAAAAAAATCATAAGATGAATCCTGAATATACGTCACAATTTTATTAAGACAGAAATTCTAGGCACAGATGAAAAAGTGTAAAATGTTTGCTTTAGAAACAGTTACAAAGTTCGGATTTTAACTACAGATGTGTATTTAAAAAAATTATTTAAAATATGGAAAGATTCACCATGTCCATCATGCATGATTAAAAAAAAGAATCAGAAACACGTTATGATATATTTAGTGAAAGAGGAAAGCCTTTTGTTTTAACGTATACGTAGACAATCGATGTTCAGGTGGAAATATTTAATGGCAATTGTTAAATACGGTTATGTAAGCTTAGAAAATTTATATCACAATTTTCACCTTTTTTACTTTTGAAAAGTTATTTTTTAGTACATATATTAAAAATAATATTGCAGAACTCTAAATACAAACACTTTCGTTTTATATTTTCCTAATAGAGAGTTCGGAAAATTATTTTTCTTTTATCAAAATTTACACAAAATTATGTTATTGAGCTGAAATCATAAAAAACACCATTGATTGATACGCTTATAATAATAAAGATTTAAAGACCGCTACGTTGTATGCTTCACAACTATATATAGATGAATCAATATATATTTACCTGGATATATACACAATTCATTGAACTTGGTAGATGGAACGTGACAGAAATTTCTAAAGCGTGGAAAATAGTAGGATCGCATCCAGTGTTAGACAAATGTTAGACATTTTTATTATGCCTTTCCCTCTTAACACAAATTTATGTCATGTATACATGTTTTATCACAATATATTTAGAGACTTTTTTACAATATAGTAGTAAATGGCTTAGAATTTAGTTTTGTTATTATAAGCATAGTGCTTACAGTTCGGGAAACGTTATTTCATTTTTTACTGTTAAAAACCTGCAACAAACTGTTCAGTCATGCAACAATCTTTAATAAATGAGAACAATTTATCCATAGTTTGAAAATTGTCAGAATAGAAATAATTTACGGTTATGAAAGTGTTTTATATAAATATGGTCTAAAGTTGGCAAAAAGTTGTAATAAATGTGGTGTAAAAATTGCAGCAGAATTTTGATAGTGTTCTAAAATTTTATAACTTAATATAATTTAACATACTTAATATAACTCATAATTTAACATACTCTGAAAATTAAATATACAATATTTTTTAAAATGAAATAGATAAATCCCTATATTTTAATGTAAAAAAATCCATTTTTATGTAGATTCCGTATGAAATACTTCCTATTGCGATTTCCCCCATGTTGGGATTTCTCGAAAATTTTTAAAAATCTACACCGATCACGATTCCTAGATCCCAAAACTCCGCAGTTTGTTATTTAATGGGTTATTTAATATTTGATGTTGATTTGTAGTATTGTATAATGGTTCTACATACATATATAAATATATATATATATATATACAGGGTGTCCGAAAAGTCTGGAAAAGGCCGAATAACTCAAGAAATACATATGAGATTGAAAAACGAAAATATACGTGTTAAATATTTTTAAATAAGCTACTCAGTTCTACCAAATTTGATCTTCGCAACCGACTCCCTGGGGGTCAAAGGGGGTCCAACTTTGAAATCTTAAATTAAAACCCCCATTTTTATTGCAGATTCGGATTCTACGGACAAAAATACGTAACTTTTGTATTTGATGTTTATTTCGAATCCTCGTTAATCACGGTGTAATTGAGCATATTAAATCGATACATATTTCGGTTTTACCAACGAGGTTTTGCTTGATTGGTCAGAATTTTTGACGTCAAATTCCTCGTCTTTTGCAGGAATAGCGTTTCTTGAAAATCACCCGTGGCGATTATTTCGATAATTCAACACTGTTAAAATTCTCACCCATTTGCTGTAGGGTCACTCCACAGCTTTTATAGACTATCTCTTTTATGGCCAATGAGAATGCTCCATAACACAGTAAAGTAACCGTTTTCTATAAAAGCGGTGGAGTGACGCTGTAGCAAATGAGTAAATTTTTTTACAGTGTATAGGGTTTTTTATATTTTTCTGTACAAAAATCAATTGAAATATATTAATTTAGCTTTCTATTTGGATTTTTATTTTATCCAGCAAATGGTTTCTAAATAACGACCTACTTGTTTTGATGCTTTAATGTGTAAATATGAACCTCCTCTCCCGAAAAGAAAAAGTATATCTTCAGTTTGTGGGGGCGGGGTATGTAAATATTATGCGTTTCGATGAGTTCTGCCTTCTTTTATTTTTTATTTTTTTTAATCAGTTAATTGAGGATGGGCGTGCATAGAGATTTTAAATAATTTCTACAATGCAGAATAAAATGTAAGGCAAATTGACCTGCGTCATTCGTTCTTTTAATGTACAAATATGCACCTCCTCTAAGAAATAGAAAAAGGATAAATTTCATTATTTGATGGCGGAATGTGTGTATATTATGCGTTTCCATGGATTCTGTTTTTTTTTTTTTTTTTTTTTTTTTTTTTTTTTTTTAATAATCTAATACGGCTGATGCGGTTGCATGTTTTTTAATTATTACTAGAAAAAAATATAGTACCAACTATTAAAAAATAAAGTTATGAAACATTTTTGTGCTGACTGTGCACGGATGAAGAAGTATCGTAAATTCATGGTACTTACGGAACCCGTTATTTTCCTAGTGAAATATCAGTATTTTCTTTATAAAATAAATAAAGCTATTATAAACACTCGTAATTTTGCCTTTTTTAACAAGTGATTTTCAATAAGGAAATATTAGTACTTAGTATTTCTTATTGAAATGCAATCTTATTGAAATTATTTCCTATTCTAGAAATTCCAGAATCCTTAGGAACTCTGAAATTTTAGCTTGGAGGCGGGATTATAGGTTTTCATAATTGATTAATTACTGCAACAACAAAATAATAGGGCAAGGAATTTTTTTACAATTTTTGTTGATATATCATGATTTTTTGTAAATTAATATGTATTTTATTCAATTTAAAATTGTTTTTAATAAATTTAACCGCTTAACAAATCAATATTTCTGGTAAAAAATTTCAAATAATGTCTAATTTATCATATCTTTTACAGAATTTTTAATCTTTAACACGGGTTATTTCAAAGAGAAATTTTTGCCTAATTGAATCAGGAAAATGCTCGGATTAAATTATGCAATAATTAAAATTAAATTTTACTGGTGAGATAAATAAATTATGATTTTTTTAAGCATTTTTTTCGGATTCTCGAAGATCGCGAGAATTGAACTAAATACATCAGATACATATTTTATTTTCACAACCAGATTTTACGATTACAAAATCTGATAGGCCAGAGCTTTCGTCACCAAAGTAGTAGCATTAGAGGAATCATATTTGTTGAAAGTAATCAATAACGATTATTTCGATAACAGAAGTGTTTTATATGCTTCTGCATAGAAATTAATAGAAATATTTTAAATTATTTTTCCATTTGTGCTTTTATTTTTCGATTACAAATATCGATTATAAATATCAACCAATCGGATCGATTATAAATATCAACCAATTATAAATAATTTTAATAAATGTAATGCATTATTAATTTAAATATACCTATATTATAAAGAGGTAAAATTACGTTATTTGTAGAGGAAAATCTGCGGAATTACCGAACCGATTTCAAAAGCAATAATACTAAAATGATGGTGTTTCCCACGAATCAAATATAAACTATCTCTTATGTCCATACCACTAACTCTATAGGAACTCAGGAAAAAAACTTTCTAAAAATGCGATTTTTGTGATACTGAAAAGCCTAGAAAAATGAAATTCGGCATGTTAACCGTAATTTTTCCTATCATGATTTGCCGGGCACCCATTCTTCAATCATAATTTATTTCTTTCACCAGTAAACTTTAATTTTAAATTTAAATAAGGAATAATAAGAATAGAAATAATTTCAATAAGAATGCATTTCAATTTCATTTCAATAAGAAATGCTAACTACGAATATTTTCTTATTGAAAACCACTTGTTAAAGAAGGCAAAATTACTAGTATTTATATTAGATTTTTTTTATAAGGAAATTACTTATATTTCACTTGGAAAATAACGGGTTCCGTAAGTACCATGAATTTACGATACTTCTTCATCCGTTACGCAGCCAGCACAAAAAATATTTTGTAACTTTTTTATAATATTTTGTCCTATATTTTTTCTGTAGTAATAATTTTAAAAAACATACACCCACATCAGCCGTATTAGATGATTTTTTGAAAACAACAGAATACATGGAAACGCATAATATACACATATCCCGCCCTCAAATAATGAAAATTATCCTATTTCTATTTCTTTTTATGATTATAATTTTATGGTTATAATTTTTATCAAATGTTTGTGGTTTTATAAATTTGCACACTTATCTGTGTATATATAATTATGTGTAAATTACAATAACATATCAATTTGGTAATTTTGGTCCTTTTTCCAGTATTTACACTTTTGTTTGTGCTTTTCAAGTTATAACAAATCTCACACTTACTTTTATAATCAAGTACACATAAAAACTTGTAATATTCTCCAAAAAGTGTTTTCATAACAAGTATGTAATTTTAGAAAATTTGAGAAATTTACACATTTACGTTTTAGAGGTATACATATTGCATACATAAACAAAACTGCCATAAGTTTATTTGATTAAGCATTTTATTTAGATGATTTAAATATTTATTTATCTTGAATGCATTATAAATATTAAACATTTTTATAAATTGTTTAAAAGTGTGATTACTCACCTCATTTTATAGTATTTGTATATATTTCACTTTCTATGCCTTAAGTTATCCAGCGAGGGAAAAAAATAGAAAATTGTATTCAATATTTTAGAGAATGTATCACTTAATTTGAGATATCGCCCAGTATCTGAATCCATCAACGTATAAATGATGAGTAATCGAATTTGTCAAGAACACTTCAAATAATAAGAATAATAATAACAAAACACAAACATTCCAATCTAAAAAATGCTTCTTATCATGTTTTTTTTTTCATATAAAAAATGGTTTTTTAATTTTTCACGTAAGATTTTTTTTTGTTTCTGTGAACTGACTAATTAAAATTGCCATCCCTTGAGGTTGTAGAAAAACATGCTGTCAATGTTCCTGAGTGAGATTAATGAAAAAGAAAAATTCTTAAGTGATAATGTATTTTTTGCCCACAAAAATGTTAAAGATATCTAAATTAATTTGTTCTTTGCTTGGGATATTAAAAATAATGAATTTCTTTGTAGGGTTTGAATTTTTTTTTTTTTTTTAAATCTTGCTTCTCTTCTTCTTTTAAGAATAACGTTAAGTTTCATTCTCATAACTTATTTTATGTATTCGTTTTTTCATTTACTGATGTTAATTTTTCTCACCTTTGATATAAAAATAACGAATGCATTTAATTGCAAATCAAAATTTATGCAGTGTTAAAAAAAATCTTCCAAATTAATAAATGTTTTTTTTTTTTTTTTTTTTTTTTTTTTTTGCAACGAAAATAAATGGAAATACATAGTTGTGTTAAATGCCTTATTTTTAAAGATCTTAATTGACTTTAAACTTAAAACTTTGACTGATATATTTTAAACATGGGGTTACACCTGTACCGTCTCTATAAAAATAAACTTAATTAATATAAATATATAATGTAAAGACAAACAACGCAAATTTACCTGTTTATGGTATAAGCACATTGAAAAGCATTTGTTGAGATTTGTTAATGTTTTAACAAATATTTATTTAAAATAATGCATACAAAAAAATGTCCGTCCGTTTCTGTTTATACGGCGATATGTTTAAATGGAAAATTTATTATTTGACATTTGTATAAAGCCATATTAATGGAATTTTTACATATAGAGGGTGTTTCTAAACTCACGATTCATAATTTAGGGTGTGACAGAACACAATTAGACAAGCAGCAGTCAAGAGACAATCCATGGTCGGAACACACTTTGTAAAAAATTACAGCGCGAAGTAGAGGTCTGCACGGGCCGGAATTTCCAGGCCTGGGCTCGGCCCGGCCCGTTTAAATTTTTATATTTTAGGCCCGGCCCGGCCCGTACAAAAATCAGCGAAAACAGGCCCGGCCCGTTTTGGCCCGTTACAATTTCTACGTTTTCTAAAAAATTCAGATTTTTATCATGTAACTAAGATTCCTTTAAAGAATACTACATACATATCTATGGAATGATTTTACAGTATATTTTACCGCAAATACACATTAACAACATTAATGATTACTTAGATTCTTAGGCTTTCAACACTCGAATAAAGATTCATTAAAAAATTAATATGGCTTAGAATAAAAGAAAAAAGAAAGAAAGCTAAAAACATCGTTAATTTTGAAGCGGTTTAATAAAAGAAGATTTATAAATGTATTTCTATATCATTTTATTATAGATTTCAAATCCAAATTCATTCTTAAATTTAAAGAAGCTCCTTTCTGATACATTTCTAAATTCATTTTTTTTCTCAGAAACGCATAAGTTTAGCAGATATCTTTATTCAGAAACTATATAATCGAATGTCGTTATCCATTTTTTGATACAAGCAATTTAAGAATACTGCAAACAAATAAAATACTGTCATAATTAGCGTTTTGAATAGAATTTCCGGAAGAAATAGCAAGGGAAGGGAGAAAAACCTGCAATCATTTGAGAAAATATTATATCTCAACAAGGTTATACAAGTATTTTATTTACCAAAAATGAAAAACGCTATTCGATTCCAAATCCCTTCAATAGTTAGGCTTATCACTTATATACTTTTACAATTTAAAATTAATCAGAAAATGTGTCAAACTTTCACATTGTTGAGTAATTAATTTAAAAATCATCAAGAAGTATATATCCGAAGACTAAGCTAACATAAGTTCTTTATTGCTGTTAATAATTTTACAAATCATGTTTTCTGCCAATAATTAAGTCTAGTACTGGTCCGGCCAGTCTATATGTAGAAAAATAATGCAATCGTGATCTCGGACCGGCATAAGTCAGCTAAAAAAATATTAAAACGGGTTACACATAATGTAATTCTCCGATGCCGATATAATGTGCATTTTTATATTCATGCTGTCAAACTAGTATGGCCACATTTATACTTATTCTCGTTAAAACCATTTTCGTTGAAAATAGCTCATATTTTATCATTTCTGCTTAAATCTTCAGAACGGGCAGGCAGGCCCGAAAATTTTTTTTTATCGGCCCGGCCCGTCTGGCCCGTTCAATTTTTTTGCCGGCCCCGCCCGGCCCGTTTATGTTGTTTGTCGGCCCGGCCCGGCCCGTTGAAAAAACTATTCTAAATCTGCCGGCCCGGCCCGTTAGAAAATTCGAAACGATTCCGCCGGGCCGGGCCGGGTACGGGCCACGGGCTAAGCCCGGGCCCGTTCAGACCTCTAGCGCGAAGCAAACTGCGGGACAAAATGATAAGAATGAAGATAGAGAGCTATCGAATAAATGGAAAACAACAATATTTTGAAAACATTCCATTAAACAATTGAAAATAAATAAAGCGTAGGTCCCCCATCACAGCAACTGCTCTAAATTGCGGCAACCAAAAGTCCACAGGCTTTACAGGCGAAACAATTGACCGCCGTACACTGACGAAACCACCAGGCATCTCACGTATGGCGTCAGCAACTACGGATATCAGGGAGACAAGGTCTGTAACGGAATTAATGGGACCATCATCATAGATTAGACTCTTCAAGCGATTCCAAAAGAAAAATGGACAGACATTACAATCCAAACATGACAAATCGGGTGAGGGGGCCGGCCAGTTGATTGGGCGATTATACATATCTATCGAACATGATATCTGAGGTGTTACGCATATCCACGCCGTGATAGGTTGGTTTTCCGTCGTGTTGGTACCACATGCGTCGTGTGATGTGCGGTGAAACACGATTTAATAGTTCCGCCAAAACCTCTTGCAAAAAAACAATGAATAAAGCCCCATTTGCCGTGTTGGATGTAGGTATGGCCAAAAAAGAGGGTTCTGTACGATTCTAGCTCAAATATTTAATGCGAAACGTCGGCGTAACGAGCGTGAACTTATTGCATACTTGTTTTCATTTGCACTCACCTGATAGTTGGGAACATTGGAAATACTATCGCGTGTGAATGTGCATTCATTAGTGAACAACATATGTGAGCCAAAATGCAAGTCCAAAATAATCTGTTGCATAAACCACGTGGAAAATCGATACGTGCCTGGTAATCCGAGGACTCCAGATGCTGAACTCCCTGCACATGGTAGGGATGCATTTATTCATCTCGCAGTACTCGCCACACTGTATTACGAGAAACGTCAACGACTTGGCCAGTAGCAGCGTGCCAGATTCAGGGTGTTCGCCAATACGATGCACTATGTCGTCCGTTAAAGATGGCGTCCTTACACTCCTTTCCTGTCCTGTAACCTGCATGCAGCTTGAAAAGGAGTTCCTTTCGGAGATTTGCGTGTGCAGTCGTTGAAAGATCCTCACATCAGGCATGCGTCTTGTTGGTAAACTCTCTTGGTACTACTTTTGGGCATCCCTTGCATTGCCGTGTACCGCTCCGTACCTGTAATGCACCTGGACCTTCTCTTGATTTGAGTATGCTTCCATCTCATCGAAGATTCACAAAATAAATGAAGATAGATGTTGTTAGCAGTCTTTTTATCGCGGTAACTCGAAGGCGCCCTCAAGTGCTTTACGGCTTGCAATGCGATCATGGATTGTACAGGGATTTTTGCATGTCTAGTTGTGTTCTAGCATCGCCTGACTTCTATGAGTTTTGGGACACCCTGTAATGTACATGTTGAAGTACTAATCACTGAGAAGATTTCATTTTCAGAAATATTGGACGATACGTACACTGAAGAGCAAAAACATGATGACCACCTACCTAAAAACGTGCTGACCCACCTTTGACCAGCAAAACAGTTGTAAACTGTAGCAATTTATTCGTAGATGTTTGGAGAAATTTTTTTTAGTTGTTCAAGCAGCGGACATATGTATCCTGGATATTCCAAAATGGTTGTTTTTGAGCTCTGGGTTACCATCGAATGACACCAGAAATGTGCTCTTTAGGATTAAGATATGCCGAGTTAGGTGACCAGGACATTAACTGGTATTCCATATTTTGTTCTTGGAATTAATTCAGCATAGTTCTAGTCAAGAGAGGGAACAGATTTTTTTCCCGAAGACTCATTTCCATTTCGGAAGACAGATGCATGTAATTGTGCAAATAATACTCAACAATTTTCAGGCAGTTCGTGGAGTCTGTTCTATAACAACTGAAGGTCTCACGGACGTCTGTGAGAGAGTTCCTTAAAGCTTAATATCGTAACAACTGGCCTGTGTATGATATGTGGTATAATGGGAAGTAACAGTTCGCATAGAAGACTGCATATTGAAATATGGACATCAATGTGTTGAAGGATCACTTGTGTTTCATCCGACCTCTCTTCCTATGTTCCATAGTCCAGTCATGATTATCCTGGGCTCCACCCCTTCTTCACTCGGCCACGGTTGATTCTTCTTACACGAAATCTATGAAAAGCTACACAAACGCGCACTAAATGAATCTTTTTTTTTTTTTGGTCAAAGATTAATAATAATAAAGATTATCTTCGCATCCATCGTTAATGGAGTTCCAGTACTTAAGATTAATACGAAAGTAGAAACTATCCCTGTTTTCGATAATATAGGTAAAACTTGAAAATAGTTACAATAAAAATATCTTTGCTACGGGTTGAGTACATTTGCGACAATGTAGAAAAGTATTTTAATATAGAATTCGAGAATTCGATATCACAGATAAACATAGTAGTAGGGTTACTAGAGATATCGTACTCGATAGACTAGATAAACATTTTCTATATTTTGTTTTTCTTGTGTTACTTAATTTGGATAATCCTCTAAAAGTACAACAAATATCGCTTTTTTTTTTCTTTTTATAAATGGCATTTTAAATAGATTAAAAGAATTTGTCAATCGGATATATTTATTTTTCTTTTATGTAACTTGGAGTTTCATACGGTTGCTTCCTACATAATATATACATTTCAAAATAATTTTATGATTCCTACATGGGAACTAACATGTAGGGAAAGATGGGGATACTTGAGCCATTTTTTGAATTTTAATTTTTTTAATTTTTTTATATTTTTTTAGAATAAAATAAAATATTGAAAATGAAAATTTGATACTTTTTCTTCAACTAAAAACCACTTTCAATTAATTTTGAACTTTTTTTCAATGTATAATAAATGTTTATTTTTTGTTTTACATCGTGGCTCAAGTATCCCCATGGCGGGGATACTTGATCCATGGTGAAGGGATACTTGAGCCACTAAGGAAAAATACCTACAAAAGTAATTTTTTCGCTTTATTTTTGCACAAACATTTTACAGAATGATAAATTATGAAACGTAAAGTCCTTCAAAACCAATTGAGAAAACAAAGCTAATAATACGACCATTTTTTGTCGTTAAAACTGGTTGTCGGAGGATCATTTCAACTTAAGTTATAACGACGGTAGAAACATCCTCAGTTCAGAGCCATTTAAATTTGGAATCTGCAATTCTTCGGGCAAATTTCATTTTCAAAATATTAAGCACTTATCCAACAAATATTTTTACAGTTTTCTTTCAGGCATATATTATTAGTAACCAACCATCAATAGAAGGTTTTCTTTTCACATCATCACCATCATTGACAGAATTTTCCTCTAATGATATTGTCGAACTCATGCTTTTAATTTAGTAGCTGTCGGAATTTAAGCCAGATGTATCATTCTATTATTTCAAACACTTTTTGATTTCACAGGAAAAGATTTTGTCTTCCTCTTTGGCTCCATGCAGGTAAGTTTGAACTGGGATTTTTGTTGCTTTTCTTGTTTTTTGTGCGCTCTTTTTACGAATTTTTCTTCAATTTTCTTAGTTTAAAAAAAAGTTACACCAACAGAGGTTACGATTTCAATATAAAATATTAATCTCAATACGTTATATTAAAAAATAAATATTTTAATATGTTGGACCTAACTAATTAAAGTATTAGAGATTATAGCCTGTAAAACCGTTTTAAAAAGTTATTTTAATTTAATGAAAGTTAAATTGAAAACTATGTTTACATTTATCTAGATAGGCTATTTTGTTAGTCAAAATGAAAAACAAAATAGATATTTTCATTTAAAAAATATACATTTTAAAACATTTTTAGGTCATTATTTTTTTAAGAAAAAAAATAAAATGAAAAATTATTCTCCCTTTTATCCAGAAAAATATCTATTAGTGAATATAAGGATGGAATTTTATTTTTTGTTTGTTTCACCCATGTTTAATTTCTAGTAGGGATGGTTGAGACATGGCTCAAGTATCCCCACTCTCATTGGCTCAAGTATCCCCACTATCACTATTTTTGTTTCCCAGAGTTTTACTAAATAAAGCATGCAGCTATTAGAACTATTTTAGACTCAAAATACAATTGAAATTATGCTTATTGAATGTATGTATATAGTTGCAACTTTAAACAAAACTTTGATTACAAAAAAACAAAAAAGCCATGCACCCAAATATTTACTTCAGATAGGGAAAAGACAACTATTAATCACTATATTTTCAAAATGGTACCAAGATGTGTGATTTCTTTTTTACATGTTCAGAGCTATAAATATGTTATCATACTGGCAGTTTTAGAAAGAAAAATTAACCAACAGTAGAGATAATAGGGGTGGCTCAAGTATCCCCTATGCTCAAGTATCCCCACTCTCCCCTACTTTATTTTAGATAGATTTCGCATGAAATACTACTTATTACTGTGTCTCCTATGTTGGAATTTTGGAGAAAAAAATTCAGATCTACACCGATCATGACTCATAGACCTCAAAATCAGTAAAAATGTTTATATATATCACTTTTTATACATATATATACCATGGTAACTTTTATCATTCTGCTCAAATTTCTTCCAAACTCATATTTAAAATCAAGGAAAAAAAACACATATTTTCTTAGTGAAAATAGATATCGAATCGGTTTAACGTTTATATTACTTCTACAAAATCCACCAAAAGTTTATGCATGACAGATGTTTGATAAAGTTAAAAATAGGCTGAATTGGCAAAAAAATAGTGTTTAGGGAAAATAAAAAAATTAAAACTTCGTCAATTCTCAGTATATGAAACCTAACTATCTTTTTCTAAATGTTTTTAATATTATTTAAAACTTTTATATTTTCATGTTTCTGACCAATTCTTACTGCAAAATAAATAAATAAATAAATAAAACGAAAAAAAAGAGTGGTGTGAAAAAAGAAGAAAAATCCATAACTTCTTCAATTCTTAAGATATCAAATCCGACTAAATATAGTTTACATCTTCCCAATAATATCTACAACTTTTACACTGGCAATTTTTTTATAGGATAAATCCTTAGAGGTAAAATAAATAAAAAAAATAAGAGTTGAAGAAAAAATCTCAAATACAAGCTGTTTATATTCTGACTCATTTTTCAATTCAAATTGATTTTAAACACATCCAAATGACAGGTTTTCTTATTTGGAAACTATATAATTTGACGTATTTCCCAGTGTTTTGATAAAGTCGAATGTGTTTGAAAAAATGTTGTCAAATTGGCCATTTTGAACAGAATTTCCCGAAGCGATCATGATTGAAAAACTTAATAAGTATTCAAATGACAAATTGCTTTTTTTTACTCATTTTTAAATCCATTTTGGCTTTAAAATGCTTTTAAGTGAGAGATTCTCTTATTTAGGATCTATATAATTTACCGCATTGGTCGATTTCTTACAAAGTCAGAATATGTTTTAAAAAAATGCTGTCAAAGTGAGCATTTGAGCAAAATTCAGCTAAAGATAATTCTTATAAAATCGTCTCTTATAGAAAAATAAAATTAAAATTCCTTCAAAAGCGACCAAATAAAATTGTTAAACTGGGTTTTTCTCTAATCATCTTTTATTTTTTATTCTTGAAGTGAGCATTTAATGAAATCTACCTCCGCCTATAGGCCAAGCCGGCAGGGATTTCTATAGTTGGAATAATGAAAATAATGCACATGTATTTAAAAGCATTAAATAGTTTCCCTAACATGTCATCGAAACTTATGATCTCTTGATTGAAAGAACTATTTTCGTATTCTACACGAGCACGTAAAATCGAGAAATGACTGCAGTATGTAATTTATTCACCAAATAATTTTTAATAAAAGAATAAACATATATTTCTTAATTTTCTATTAAATATACGATAACAGATGACAGCTTCAATATTTACTATCGAAACATTACAAAAAGTTACACATCCATGTTGATTTACTAAAACAGGAAAATACAACATGTCAAATTCTATAACTCACATTTTTCATTTTATAGAGAACATCATTTTATTCAAATAAATGTGAAAGTTTTTCTTAAAGCTTGTTGATTTATGATCTTTTTGGGGCATCTCTCTGCGATACAATTATTATGTCAAAACTTAATGAGGCGTGATAGCCGAAGAATATCCATTGAACGTTTTTCTTACACCAATGACCTTTCTATATTTTCTCTTGGAGTATTTACTTCTACAATGTTTTCGCCATTGTGTGTTATTTATCTGAAAACAGATAACATTTTTTTCATCTAACATCAAGTACAATTTTTTTATATTTATTGATTTTACGTGCAACGTCCCACTTTCTTTGCTTTCTACCGATTTCTAAATCTTTTTTTTAAAAAAATTGAAGAAATATTATCAGTATATTGAAATTTTCAAGATTTTTTTCTCAAAAAATAGAATTTTCCTTTAAACTAGTTTATTCTACTTTCAGTGTAAATGAATGTAAATTATTGAAATGAATATTGTAAGGTAAGGTACGCTCATTTGTGGAAAATTTTAAAAAATGCATATTTAGGAAAGCTCTCGATTTTTAAAATGTTTTTAAAACCTGCATCATTTGTCTTGTTAAACGATGTCTCAATTTTAAAGATCATTTTTAAAATAACAATATATTTAACAAAAGAAAAAATTTTGACTAGTGTAGCCTTGTGGCAAGTAAATTTGACAAGTGTAGCCTTGATAAAGTTTATATTTAAATTAAATATTATTAAGCTAAATTATTTTTAAGGTATTTGAAATTCTTTCTGAAGCATGCACAGTTTTATATAAGTTTATAAAATTATACCTAAAAATTTTAATACGCAATATAATGTAGCTTATATTATTGTGAAAGGTTTAAAATCTATTGTTCTTATCAATCGGATGTGTATCGAAGCCAATTTAAAATGATATGTTTAGAAAGAGATAAATTTTTATAATAGCTTTCTTTTCTTTATTATTGAAGTATATTGTAGTATTCTTTTTATTGAATGTTTTTAAACGATTTAATAGTGAAGCGCAATTTATTTTCTTCCAAAATATTATATGTATTAAAACATGTCGGTATTTTTTTAAGACTTGACAGAATTTTGAACCGTATGCTCATGCGCCAATTCTTTTTTTAAAATATCTTGAATTTAGATGGAAATAAGCGAGTACTTACTAGCGTAGCCAGGTAAAGCAAAAGATTAAAGCTTTAAGCTTTTGTAGACGATGCAGGTTCCAAACCAACGTCCGGTAAAATATTCTGTGTAATATTTTTGTTGTTAATTTATTTAAATAATAATATATTTTATTAGAAAAGAATTTATATGATAAACTTAAAACTAAAACATATGTAAATTAATTAAAGATGATAAAAGATATTTTAAAAAGGGTTAAATTACTTTTAATCCTTAGTATTTTCAACTGTAATCATAGCCCTCGGCCGAGAATATAATATATAAAATTAAATACAAATATTAATAATAAAATAAAAGCGTCTCGAACAGTATTTATTTGCTAATTTATAATTTTATTTCATTATTATAATTTGTTGATTGATTTATAATTGAATAAAATTCAACATTTAACAGTATTTTGAAAGAACTAATCATTTTATATTCAAAATATTTAAACTAAAATATTTTGCATGTAATTATGAATAAATAAATTCAGCTGATCTACATTTTTTTATATTTTCTAATCATAATAAAAAATAGATAAATATGCATGTGTGTGTCAGTAAGGAAAGTTTGCTATTCTTTTCCGTAATACACATACAGGGTGTTTCTAAATTTATGGTACAAACTTTAAGGGGTGATAGTACACATCAAGACAAACAATATTAAATAGGAAATTAAGGGTCCCAAACGTCTTCCGAAGGATATAGGTGCCATTAAAGTTTAGGGTCCATAAATTAAAATGATTATAAAAAAAACACAAAAAAATTGTTCGATTCATTTGAGGTTTTCACTAAAACTATTCTTTATGTCAGTATTGTCTTGAAAATAAATTATAAATATAAATTTCCAAAAATGACGATAGAGGGCGCTTTAGACTTTGGAGTAACAAACAACTATTTTTTTACCGTTATTTTTTACATCTCATAAAATTTTCTTAGAAGCTAAGAGATAAACTTAAATTTTGAGATGAAAATCTGAATTGTTGGGAGTGGTTAAGCAGCGCAAACTGAGCTGTGTTCCATGGGGGTTGGGAGTTTCAAATTTCAAACGATTATAAAAAAAGGAAAAAATGGTCGGTTTTCGCTAAAACTCTTCTCAAAAAATTGGTCGATTCGTTTGCGGTTTTATCTAAAACCATTCTTTATGTCAGTATTTCCTTGAAAATAAATTTCAAAGATAAATTTTTAAAAATTCCGTTAGTGGGCGCCTTAAACTTTAGAGTAACCAACAACTATTCTTAAGAGTTATTTTTTGTACCTAATTAAATGCTTGCAAAAACTTAGACTTAAATTTTGAGCTCAAATTCTAAATCGATGGGAGGGGTTAAGAGGACACGCTAGTCACAAGCCAAGACAATTCAAGATGGCGACTCGATTTTTCAGCGGATTCGAAGAATGGGCTAAAACTACTTTGATTGACATGCAATCATCCAATTAGGAATTAGAATGCTCTTAACCAATTATCTGCGACGATTTTTCTCTTCAAAGGTGCGCAATTCTAGCCGATTTCATGTTTAAAGGATTTTTTTCAACAGATTTCCCATTACTTTGGGTAAATGCAATGATGTCGAGCTTCAAAAGAATTTCAATCTCTTTATGATTAGCGTTCCAAAATTAAAATGGTTTGATTTTCAGAAAATAAACGAATAATTAATTTAGATAGATTACTATAAAATAAAAACTATTTTATTTACTTAACGCAATCACAAATAAATAAATAAATAAATAAATAAATAAATAAATAAATAATATTGAATGAGGGGGGAGGGATATCAGGCACAAGTAGTTTAAATAACTATTTTTTGGGGGGAGGGTAAGGGGGAGGGATTCTTTTTAGAATACGAAACTTATCACGATAAATAGCACTGAAGGTTAAAGTCATAAATACTTCATAAAATTATCAGAAAAATATTTAGACAAATTTAAATATTTAAACATTGTTTATTTTTTGCGGAGAGGCAAGCAAGCAAGGGCGAAAAGGAAATAGAAATTTTGAAGAAAGGAGAAATAGGTGTTAATCCCAGTCTAGTCATTTATAGACATAATACATAATTTATTATTGTTTGTAGTGACAAATGTGACAGAAAAAGTGTAGGAAATTTTAAAAACTTTGTGTGATGTTAAGTCAATAAAGCAAAATATTTTGTCAATATTTCAGGTGGAAGAAAATTTAGATTCTTGATGATTTTTACAAGCATTATATAAATACCGCAAGAAGCTCTAACAATTTTTAATTTTGAGCACTGACATAGCAGTAAAGTCTATAGGAGGGTGGAGGGGGGGGGTTCTGAAAACTGTTTTTAAATGATACAGTCAGTTAAGAATGGTTTTTGTTTTGATCCGATAGATTGTACTGATTCATTTTTTTATGGATTTACTCAACTCAGCCGAAAACTCGGGTAATTTTGGTATTTATGTTTAGTGGTTCAATTCTGAGCTAATAGAAAGGAAATAATTGCGAAAAGTTGTGAAAATTTACTTGCACATTAATGGAAAACCACAATATTTTATTTAAATATCTCTCTAAAGATATTTTACTGTAAAAAATGCACAAACACGATACGCAAAAAATGTAAACATGTGTTTTGTGTAGAATTTAATGCATATCTATCGCTTTATTTTTAACACTTTCCTACATAGTAAAAAAGATTTTGTTAATATTATAGTTAGCAGAGATTTATAATTAGCACTTAAAAAAAATTAAACATATTTAAAGACTTAATTATTTGTGCAGAAGGAGGATTTCAGGTTTTAATTATTTTTTTTATTAAAATGCGGAGAGAAAAAAGAAAGAATTTAATTTTGTAAGTTGAGAAGGGAGGGGGGAGTAGAGAGGGAAAAAACGGATTTTTTGTGGCGGGGGAGATAGTAGGACAGTTTTATAGATGACAGCTTATTTACCTTCTTGAATATTTATTAATAGGATGAAAAATGTAACTTAAAAGTGTTTTAAAGATTTTTAATTTTGTGTACCTCAAAAGAACGAGGGGGGGGGTATACAACTATATTTATGGGTTGTTTATGATTAATTATTTATTTTTAGAATAAAATATGTATAAACCTATGGGAAAAAAAAACAAAAAAAAACTTTCAAAGATTTTAAATTTAGTGAGATATGGGTAGGGGAGAAAATAGTGCAATGCCCCCCCCCCCTCAAAAAATGGTGGAATTTGTGTTTGTTTAAAATTTGTGAGCTGAGGAAAAAAAAGAAATAAGCACATTATTTATTTATTTATTTTCGTGTGTGTGTGTAGGGGGAGATGTTTATTAGATGACTTATTATATATTTGCCTTTCAAAATATTTATAAATCGGTTTAAAAAAATAATAAAAGTGGGAATTATTTAAAGAACGAAATTTTCTGCACTTAAAGGAACAGAATGATAAATCCTAATTTCAGTCGTGGGGAGGGGGGGAGGAAATTTTGTAATTGCTTATTGATATATTAAAGTGACTTATATGCTACAAATATGGGTATTGTGGAGTAGACTACAAAACGAAGTGATATTTTTGTAAGGTGCAATTTAGAAGATTGTGACAGATTCAAAAGGCGAAGAGAAATTTTGATATAAAAGGAGGCGAAGACCAAGGGCTGATCTTGAGAGTCCTCAAGAGGGGGGGGAGGATTTTAGAAATTTGGATACTCCAGTGTAATGCACGGGTCGGAGCTCATTTTTTTTATCTGGGTCGTGTTTTTTTTTTTACTTTTTTGCTGTGGGTCGGGTTTGGGTCCGGTTGGCTTCCATTTTTTGCTCCTGTCTGGTTTAATTCCTACTTGGGTCGAGATTGGGTCGGGTTGACTTCGACTCTTTGCTGCTGTTCCAGTTAATTTTTTTTTTTTTTTTTTTTTTTTTTTTGTCAGATTTGGATCTTGTTGACTGCTACATTTTGTTTTTAATCTGGTTGACTTTTGCTTTTTAGCAGTGCTTAGCGCATTTGGGACACTTTAGGATTTGGTTTTTAGCACTTTCCAACAAAGTTGAAAAGTGCTTATGCATTCGGTTTGTCTGTCCGTCTGGCCGGATGGCCGTCTGTCCGCGCTCTAACTCCCGTAAATATACTCGGATTGCTATGAAATTTTTATACGTTATTGATGTTTACCCTAGCACGACACCTATTAAAAATGAAGTATCTACCATCATTATTTTATCTACCGAGACAATCAAAATTTCCCATTACATTACGGCGTATGGGGAAAATTGTTAATATACTCGGATTGCCATGAAATTTTAGGACGTTATTGACGTTTACCCTAGCATGAACGCTATTGAAAATGAAGTTTCTACCATGATTAGTTTATCTACAGGGCGAATCAAAAGTTTCCCATTACATTACGGCCTATGGGGAAAAATCGCTAATATACTCGGATTGCCATGAAATTTTAGGATGTTATTGACGTTTACCCTGGCAAGTACCCTATTGAAAATGAAGTTTCTACCATGATTAGTTTATCTACAGGGCGAATCAAAAGTTTCCCATTACATTACGGCTTATATGGAAAAATCGTCTCAAAGGAATTTTAAAAATGTTATACCCTGTCAAACATATTTAAATATGCATTCTATAAAATATAAGGTGAAAATGTAGCTATTATTCATTTACATGGCCACACAAAAGAATTCCATTAGATAATGGTAAAAGGGGGAATTGTGTGTGGCATATTTTAAATATATTAAGCTGTTTCATGTATAATAAAATTGATATATGTCACTGAAGCTTAATATAAATTATACGCTACTGTCTTGCATAATATGAAGTACATAGCATTTACAGGGCCATACAAAAGATTTCAAATAGTATATTCTTTCCGAAGTACCGTATATGTGTCCGATGATGGCTGATAGAGGGATGAAATGCATTTTAATTATGATATGCGCGTTTATATTTCGCTAAAAATATGCACATTATATGGTGTGTATAAATGTTATAGTTGATATACAGGGCTACCCAAAAGAGCTCACCAACGTTACTGAATATGAGCATAAATTATCTAAACGTGGTTCTTAAATACGCTATGCATTTTTACGCTGAGCTTCATTCAATTTACTGAGAAATGTTTGCAGAATATAGATAAAAGGATATACAGGGCCACGCAAATAATTCGGTACATGGACGCCTATGAATGATAATTTATTAGAATGTGATTTCAGTTGTTTTAAAAGTGTTTTAGTTTACAATAAATTTTAGCCTAATGCTGACGTGTAATAAAGGTACAATGTAAACTACAGGGCTGAACAAAAGTATTCAAGTATGTTTCCATCTGATAGTATGAAATGCTGAAAAAGAAATTTCAAGCTACTGGGTATTTTCATGCTAAACTAAATTTTCCCATTATATCAAGTGACATATGAAATACAGAGCTGTTCAAAAGTACTGGAATACATATTTGGCTATACACCATTATTTCCCTAATTAGAAAAGTTTTGTTAAAGATTTCATTAAGTATTGGAAAGTGCTTCATAATCAATGCTTAACGCATGATTTTTCTTACTTGTTACTTTATCGAGAAAGGTTCGGGTTGATCCGAATTTATTGGGGTGAATTCTTTGGTAAAATGTTCGTTCTTTTTTGCAATTTTTGTACAAAATATGCGTCTGTTTCACGATATTTTGAAGATATTCGTATTTTCTCCATGATCATTTTACAAAATTATTTGTACGGTTCGCTTCTATTTTTTGCTGCTGGTCGGGTTTATTTTTTTACTTTTTGTTGTGGGTTGCGTTTGAATCCGTTTAACTTCTACTGTTTCCTACAAACACGTGACGTTACACACAGCAAACACGTGGGTGGTTTACAATTCTCCATCGATATACAGAGTGATATCGGCTCATACAAATTGCCCTCACCTCCGGGAAAAAAAACCACAACGAGAGTGAAACAATGAAAAAAGGAAAACAATAGAAATCAGAGGAAAAAGAAAAGAGAAAGATCATTCAGGTGCCTTGGGCTAGGAAGCCCGTGAATATTTAAAGAAGGTATCCTCCTGGGGGTGATTAGTTTTAAGAATTCATTGAATAAGCATAGGGGGAGAAAGGGTAGCTAACCCCCCCCCACCTTTAAATTTAGAAAAATATTTTTATGCTGAATTACCACATTTCGTTCGAATATCGTAAATCATATAAATAATTGGTTTAAAATTTCATTTATATAATTGTTGGAGATCTCTGAGAAGGAAAAAATGAAAAGTATTTATATATTTATTTTGGAGGGAGATGAAGGAAATTTGTTAGATGACTTACTTTATATGACTAAAGATTAACAAATATGGCTAAACACAAACAAAAGAGACTAACTAAATTTTATATACTTGGTAAGGAGAAATAGGGGGAAAACATCAATTTTTGAGGGGTTAAGAGTAAAACTATGATTGATTATTTATTATTTCAGTAAAAGTTTTAGAAAAATCGATGACTTTAAAAGATTAAAATTTGTGAGCTGAGGGAGGGAGAAACAATTTATTAATTATTTATTTTCGTGTGTATGTGGGATGGAGAAATTTTTTAAATGACTTACTTTTATTTGCCTTTTAAAACATTAACAAATGGGCTTAAAAAATAATAAAATGTGGGGAAAGTTTCAATGAATAAATTCTAGGCATTTACTAATAGGATGAGAGGGAAAAATCTCATTTTTAGTTAGTGGGGAGGAGTTTTTGTGATAGATTTTTCATTGTTACAACAAAGTGGCTATTTTGTGTAAACATGGATACAGTGATATAGACAGCAAAACAACGAAGTGATACTTCTGGAAGGGATAATATTGAAGGCTGTGATGAGAGCAAAAGGCGGGAACGAAATTTTGATACAAGGGGGGGGGGGCAAGAGTGATATAAGTTATTTTTCTAAATCAGAATTTCAGAGAACTCGGATATTCACATCCAATTAATAAATAACAAAAAACTTAAATATTTTTAAGGACTTTTTGCAAATTCTGCCTAACATTAACAAAGTTTTTTTAAGGAGCAAAAATTTCTTTTAAAAAATTAAACACTTTTTAAAAAATTGAAGAAACATAAGAAATGTGTAGGATCCCTCAAAATTATTCCGCTAAATTATGGTCTATGTAGATAAATCGTTTGCGGTGTTTGAAGGAGCGCCATACTAATTTAAAAGTAATGAAATTCATATACATTACTGAAGTGCTCTGGAAGACAATTATAAAAAAAATATGTCATGTATAGCACTTACAGTATACACACAGAGGATCTCCATAGTAATCTATTATATTATGGTCTAAAAATCTTTCGGGATGTGTTGTTGTAATAATGTTACTCTTTTACAAACAATGAAATTTATACGAACTTCTAAAATGGACTTAAGAAAAGCTTGCGGTATAATATTTGGCGAAAAACATTTGCCATTCAATTACAGAGTTACACAAAAGAATTCGGTTGTAAAAAGCTCTTCGGAGAGAAACTGTTCCTAGCGTATTTAAATTATGTTCACTACTTTGAACATGAAATGCAATGAAATGCTGTTTCGTGTATACTCTCTGTTAAAAGAATTTCCATAAAAATGTTTCATTTATATATATAATCAAATTAAACCTGTTGAAATTGGTCATCTGTTTCCCGCCGCCCTTGCTTTTTTTATCACTTAAAGTCTCTTCTTTTTTACTATTCGTTTTTTTTTCTTTTCTTTTCTTAAGGAAGATACCGCACATTCAGTCTAGCTTTATTAATGTTACAGTGTTTTACAATTAAGTTTCCTTTCAAAATTTATTATTTATTGCAGAACAATGTAATAATTCCCACGAACCATCTGTCGACATATAAAAAGATGCGATTCGATGGCAAGATTTCAATATGATGAATACCAGAAGCGATGGGGCGATCGCCCCCTCCCCCTTTGAGCCCAATGAATGATCAGCAAAATGATATTAGATGTCCACAGGATAAATGAATCCCGGGTTGGGCCGGGCGTGTTTTAACTCATGAGACTAGGGCTTGGTTAGGTCTAGAGATCTGCATCGGCCTGTATCAGACTGGCAAAATAAATAAATAAATAAATAAATAAACAGGCCGTATGGGCCAGTCCGATAAAAAAGTTTAACGGGCCTGCCGGCGTGTTATACAGATTTCGGCAAAAACGCTAAAATGAGATCTATTTTCAATGAATATGGGTTTAACGACCATAAGTATAAATGTGCGTCACGAGTAGATAATAGTTTAACAACATCAATACATAAATGTAACGTGTACAGCGTAGAAATCAGCATCGGACAGTTGCTTTGTGTCTATACGGGTTTAATAATTTTTTGGCAAACTGGAGCCGGGCCAAGATCAGGTTTGCACTGTTTTTCTACATATAGTCGGGGTCAGAACTAGACTTAATTATTCGTAAGACGTGTAGGGCAGACAACATTATTTGTAAAAGGGATAAAAACTATTAACGTTCTGTTAACGTACTTTTTGGAAATATACTCCTTGGTGTTTCTTAAATTCATTTCTGAACAACACGAAAGTTTGACAAATTTTCTGACTAATTTTTAACTATAAAGGCACAAAATTGACAAGCCTGACTATTGAAGGGATTTGGAATCGAACAGCATATTTCATTTTTGTTAAATAAGATATTTATATATACTTGTCGAGGTATAACAGATTCTTGACACGTGGTTTCAGATTTTTCTCCTTTTGCATGTTGTCGCTTCGGGAAATTCGATTTAAAACGCTAATTTTCACAATATTTTCATAAATATCATGAAAATTAGCGTTTTATATAGTGTGTTGCGCATTGTATTTGCTTGTATCAAAAAATGGACAACGCCATTCCATTACATTGTTTCTGAATAAAAACACCTGTTAAACTCATGTGTTTCCAAAAAGAAATGAAATCAGAAGTGCATAAAAAATAGCTCCTCTAAATTTGAGAAAATCTTTGATAAAATGATAAAGAAGTATTTTCATAAATGTACTTTTTATTACACAGCTTCAAAAGTTATGATAATTTTTTAACTTTCTTTTTTTTTCTTTTATTCTAAACCATATTAATTTTTCAGTGCATCTTTATTTGAATGTTGAAAGTCTAAGAACCTAAGTAATCATTAATGTTCTTATTGTGTATTGTCAGTAAAAATTTTCTATAAAATCATCTAATAAATATGAATGCAGTAATCTTTAAAAATTCTTAATTGTATGATAAAAATCTGATTTTGTTTCGAAATAAAGATTCAGGCCGATTTCAGCCTGGACTATTTTCATTGATTTCTGTACGGGCCTGGCCTGGCCTAGAAATGTAAAAGTTTAAACGAGCGGGCCAGGCTCGGGCCGAATATTTTGTTTAATACCGGGCCGGTCCAAAATAACATTCATTCGGTCCGGGCCGGGGCGAGACTGGAAAATCCAGCCCGTCCAGACCTCTAGTCAAGTCGTTACTCTTTCGGAAACCGTTCCGAGTTCGGATCTTACTTTTTTCTGCAAAATTTAAACTCATTATATTTTTTCTTCCACTTCGGGCCTGGCATGGACTTGGTTCTTTTAGAGGTCTGCCCGAACCTAAATTTCCGGGCCCAGGCTCAAAAAGCAATTCAATTTTAACCCAACCCAAGCTCGCTAAAAAAAAAAAAAATAAATAAATAAAAAAAAAAAAAATCTGATTCAGTACCGAATAGCCTAATACAAAACAGATCAACAAATCCAAAATGAAACAAAATCAATCTAATATTTGAAGGAAATTGGGAAAGGTATCCCATATAATTATATCAATAATTTTTATTTTTGTTTAAGTAGAAAAATGAACATATATATAATGTACTCGTCAATATTCAAACATATAGTTTTTCATATAAAAAATTGTCTGATCTATTGAAAAATCCAGTCATCAACCAGTTGATACTAGATCCGAATTTGTCAAAATCCAAAAGAAGAAATGTCCCGAATCCGAAACGTTTAAAGTCAACTCGACCCATAACATATCAATCCGAACCCAAAAATTACAAATTATGTCAAATCGAGCCCTTACCCGAACACCTGAAACTGAAATGAAAGAAAATGAGTTCATGTATTTTAATAGAATTAAAAAATATGTTTTACATCTTCAACTTGAATGTTATAATTTATAGAGAAAAAAATCTAGTATTTACTCTTTAGTGCAAAAACTATTCCTAATTCAGCCTGCTCAAACTTGGTCAGTAGCAAAAAAGTATAAATCTATCAGGCCTACTACAAAACAAACTAAAAAAAAATCCCAAATTAAACTTTCTAATTAACTCGAATACCCACCTTGTTCTTTACGCAGCATACCTTGATGTAACTTTGCGCCATAAAACCTCATTCAACCAACCAATCAATCAACCTGAGTGCTACTCTCAGAAGTGAAATTTTATCCAGAACAGAACCGACTTTGAAAAAATGTAGGTCAAACTGACCCAAATCCGACCCACAGCAAAAATGTCAAGCCGATTCGAACACGACTCACTGCAAAATTTAGAAATAATCTCCACCAGCAATGAAAAACATTATCTCCTGCCCGAATCTCCAAATCTTGAAATCGCTCCCCCTTGAGGATTCTCGTGTTCCCCCCTTGAATCAGAAAAGAGTGTTCCTCTAAGAATTGCACTTAAAATAACTTCATTTTTCAAATATTCGACAAAAAAATTTATTTGACCCCTGAGCGTATAGTATTGCCCTGCTTCCGATCCAAACCCGAAAATACCATTGGAAATCAAATCAAAACCCGACCAAAATTTTTTTTGTCAATTTAGAATCGAAATGAAAGAAAAACAATCCATGTTTTAATGGAATTATTAAATGTCGACATTTATATTTCTAATATCAATTTTATCTTTTATATAGAAAATAAATATCTAATATACACTATATTGCCATTGATTATGGGACACTTGCGATTTTAGACATTTTACTAAATATCTAGAAAAATACATGAGGAATCATCTCGAAATTCTTAGTGTATAAATATAATAGTATACGTCATACATCTCCGTGAAGATTTTTTACCGAAACGCCATAGGGGACCGTCAACAAATTAAAAAAGAATGAATATCTTTTGAATAACCCTGTCAAAACTAATGTAGCAAAAGCACTCAAACTCTAGATTATGATTGAATGCTTTATTGTAATACACTGTGTTCATTTTTATGCAAATAGCATGCACACTCGCAGAGTACTTAAGGTTTTTATAAAAATGGTCCCAAATTTTTCCAAGTTTTTCCATTATAATTTTCAGAGTTCTTAATATAAAATAATATTTTTTTCAGAAAATATGACAAACAACATTGCAGACAGTACCCTGTAATCAGAATTAAAAAATAATAAAAATTGTATGAAAAATGAGTAGGTTTACTATATAATTTTTCACTGCGCATGCGTCAAAGATATAAAAATTTCATTTGCATATTATGTTAGCTAAATTTATAGAGCAACTTTTGTAAAAGTCTCAAAATCATAGCTTGAAAATTCTGAAAGTAATCGTCTATAGAAAAATGACAAAATCCGTTGTTTCCAAAATGAAACAAAAAAATGAGGGATTTTATCCAAATGCAGTAGTACATCCCATATTGTGTATTCTATATTGACACTAATCAATGAATATATGGATACAACCCCTCTTGTTTTTTCTTCATTTTAAGAATAACGGATTTTCGACTTATTCAATTGACGATTATTGTCAGAATTTTCAAGTTATGATTTTGTGACTTTCACAAAAGTTACTCTATACATTTAGCTAACATAATATGCAAATGAAATTTTGATATCTTTGACGCATGCGCAGTAAAAAATTATTTAGTAAACCAACTCATTTTTTATACAATTTTCATTATTTTATAATTCTGATTACAGGATACTGTGTGCAATGTTGTTTTTCATATTTTCTGAAAAAAAAAATATTTTATATTAAGAACTCTGAAAATTATAAGGAAAAAACTTGGAAAAATTTGGGATCATTTTTATAAAAACCTTAATTACTCTGCGAGTATGCATGCTATTTGCATAAAAATGAACAAGGCTTATTACAATAAGGCATTCAATTACAATCCTGAGTTTGAGCTCTCTTTCTAGATTAGTTTTGACAGGGTTATTCAAAAGATATTCATTCTTTTTTAATTTGTTGACGGCCCCCTTTGGAGTTTCGGGAAAAATTCTTCACGGAGATGTATGACTTATACTATTATATTTATACACTAAGATTTTCGAGATGATTCCTCATGTATTTTTCTAGATATTTAGTAAAATGTCTAAAATCGCAAGTGTTCCATAATCAATGGCAATATAGTGTATACTCATAACGGAATCAACCAAAGAGAGATGGCTAAATTGTTGAAAAGTGTTCGTTAAATAGAGGTATCTTCTATTCGAGACATTCCGTATGGATATTTTAATGTACATGTTAACACTTGCGAATAGTAGGGCTACTAGATTTACGAGCTGAAGCATCCGCCATTGATATGCCTTTGGGTTTGCAATATGTACCCAGCGCCCATTCGCTTGTATGTAAACAGAGAGCAACGGTGCTGCATTTTGACAGTTATTTTCTATTAAATACACGTTATAATTAAATACGAAATTTATGGTAAGATGTTGCTCTGATATGAATTGTTCAAACCATTTTAGAAAAGGACACAAGGCGTTCCAATTTCTGGAAGAAAACACAAAACAAACAAAGTAAATAACCAACTGTCATCGAAATGATTGGCGCGGTTTTTGAAAGCGCCAAATTTAAAAGTCGGTCAAAACTTGTAAAAATAAATGATGATTACGATTCTTTTAGATTTAATTTTTTATATCTGTATTTATATAATTCTCGTATGATAGCGGTTCCAAATCAAGGATATGCATACTCTTGGGGATACGTTACGGGTTTTCTGAGGGCATGTCTTGAATAAGTAATGTTTTAAATCACAAAAATGTTAGAAATGATAATGTAATTTTTATCGATTTATTATATGATTGAGAAAAGATAATAACAAATAAGAAAAATTGCACAATTAATTATTATTATTATTATTTATTTATTATTATTATATAGTATTAGATATTTTAATTAATTATTTTATTATATTAATGTATTATATTTTATAATGTATTATATTATATTATAATTATATAATTTTTTGTAGATATAAATATAATATATAACGTAATAACATATTAATACATAACTTTATAATTAAAAAGAATAATATTAAATAAATTGTTATATATAATTAAAATTATAAATAATTTTAAAATATAAATATATAAATAATGTAAATATAATTATATTATATTATAAATATTATCCCAATATATATACATATTATGTTATTTTGTACAATTATATTGCATTATACAATATAATAAATAATAGATTATATATATATATATATATATATATATATATATATATATATATATATATATATTAAAATATAAAACTATATAAATATAATAAATTATTCATATTTAATTTAATAATTGTAATTTAACAATAACAATAGTAATAATAATAGTTTAATAAATGACTGATTTATAATTCAATAATTAATAAAATATATTAACTATAATTATAATAAATGCATTATGTAAAAAATATATTTAAATAATATAAAAAGTATTATGTATAATTATTATGCATTACATTAATGTATTAATTATTACATTATTTATCTATTTATTTGTTTACTATTTATTATTTAATTATATATTTATCTTTTTGATTTACTATGAGTTGATAGAATATCATTTTTTAAATATATATTTGTTAATGAATATATTTTTAAATATTTGATTTTAATTAGTTATACATTTAATTTTTTATTGATTTACTATGAGTAATAAAATATTATCATTTTTTAAATTAATTCTTGCCAGTGAAATAAATTTTTTACTATGTAATTTTATTTATTTATACAATTATGTTTATTAATTTACTATCAATTATTACTATCAAATATAATTTTTTTATGAATTCTTGTTAGTGAAACTAATTTCAATTTAATTTAATTTATTTAAACAATTATTTTTATTAATTTGCTATTAGTTAATAAAATATTATCATTTTTAACATCAATTATTGCAATTGAAACTAATTTTTAATATTTAATTTTATTTATTTTTACAATTATTTTTATTAATTTACTATCAGTTAATAAAATATATAATAATTTTTTATTTTTTTAATAATTTATTAGAACAAAAAAAATACATTCTTCATTACTATTTTATTTTTGAGCACATATTTATTAAGTTTAATATCTATCAGTTCCTTGTCACTTTTTTGCTGCGTCAAATTTTTTCAGCATTTGTTTTTTCTGTCACTTTCTTTCAGTCACATTTTTTCCGTTTATCACATAGATGATGAATTACAAAATGATGCATTACTTGTAGTTCAAGTAATATATGATAAACAAATTTCTTGAGATCGCCAATAAGGCGCTAAAGCCGCCTCTGTGGTAGCCAAGAAACAGGGATGTACCCACAGTGTACCTAAATATGGCGGTGATGCTCCGGCCCATAATTCTAGAGGCTCTAGCGAATAGTTAACATGTAAATTGAAATGTAAAATCTTAAATATTCATAATTAACTATTTGGAAATGTCTGTTATGGCATTTATATAGTTTCATTTTATAGTGTCTTCGATATTTTCTTTTGTAATACTCCTTTAAACTATTTTCTTCCAAAACGGAGAAAATATTTAGACTTTCATTTGAAATATGTGGTCGAATCGAATCCTTCTTGCGAGATTGAAAATCCACTATGAATGAGATCAGAACCCAAAATAGTGTAAATTAATTTCACCCCAAAACAACTACAGAAACAAAAAAGAATGCAGAGAAAAGCAGATAAAAAGTAGAATTCCACTCGGTCCGCAAGAAAAACGTAAAAATCCACTCGACCAGTAGCAAAAAAGTAAGAATTCAAATTGACCGAAACCAAACCAGCGTCTACAAAATAGTACTCAACTCACCCCCCCCCCACACACACATACAAAATAGAAATCAACCAGACCCAATACCAACCAGCAGCAATAAAGAAAGAGAACAAGACCCCAACCCAACCCGCAGCGGACAGTAGAATTGAACCTTACCCAAACACGACTCGCAAAAAAAAAGTATTTAACCAGAACAATGGCAAAAAATGAAAGTAAACTGGACCGAAACCCGACCTAGCACGAAAAAAATTAGCCCGATCCTACTCACGATGAAAAACATTGTCCCGACACGAGCTGCAGGTGCAATTGGAATCTCCAAATTAATGAAAAGTCCCCCCCCCTTTTTTTGAGGAGTCTCCCGATCTGCCCTTGTACAAGACAAACAAAACTGCTAAAAACTGCAAAATCGTCTAAAAGTTTTACAATGTTATATTGAATTGTCACCCATTAAATATATACGAACTTGTAAAGTTTGTAAATATCTCGACAAATCTTGTCCACGATACTTTGTACTATGATGTTTTGGAACATGCAAAAGCCTTCTGCTCGATAGAAGCTGCATTAGTTGAACGTCGACAAAAAACTCCAAAGAAGAAACAATTATGAAAAGTATTAGAGAGTAAAATTTGCTGAATAGCAGACTTTAAAAAAATTGCTATATCTTGCCTTACAGTTTCATTATTTTTACTTTAATACTATAACTAGCGGCCCGCCCTCGCTTTTCTTCGGGTAGAGCAAGTCGCCCAGTCCCCCGCCACTACTGACACCGCAAATTGTTTCTACCACTTCATCTCATTAAATTCAACTATTAAAAACATTACCCTCATTTTAGGTAGTCGGATAAAAAATAGCTTATATGTTAATCTAAGGTGTCAGATACCTCCATACAAAATTTCATAAAAATCGATCCATCCGTTCTTGAGTTATAAATGGTGTAACTAACACGATTTTACTTTATGTATATAGATTATAGCAGCCCGCCCCGACTTCTCACGGATATTTAAGAAAAATTTCAAGTTATAAATTTTTACACACACACTCATAACCTAATAATTAAAATGCCGTCTCTGACATTGACTCCCCTCCCGTGCCCCAGTGACGCCTACATCACACATTATGATGCAGCCTAGTCGAGCGGGGTAAATGGAAACCATTAAACCAGTCTTGATTTTGAAGTAATTTATTTTGATAAGAATCAATACCAAAGTAGCAATAAAGAGCTTTTACAGAAATGGCATTTTAATTATTTTTTTTAAATAAAAAACACTTATTGTGACATAACTATAACAGTTAGACATATGCTGTTGCGACATTTTTTGTAGATAATTACATGTTAGCAAAGTCGTAGTACATTATTTTGTTCTATAATCAATAGTATTCGCAACGCACGCGATGTAAAGATTTTTTAAGTTCATTTTCTACACTTTGGGTTACAATATTGGCATTTTAATAAGGATCCCTAATTTTTTTGAAAATATAATATAGCCTATGTTCACCGGAAATAGAGTAGCTTTCATACGGTGAAAGAATTTTTTAAATCCGTCAAGTAGTTTCGGAGCCTATTCAATTCAATTCAAACAAACAAATCTTTCCTTTTTATAATTTTATATTAAATTAAATAAGTAATATTTATCCCTAGGCTTATTGAAAAAGTCCGCATTTGAAATTGTAGAAAACGTTACAATTTTAAATATTTGACTGCTCCTCCTAAAAGAAAAATCCTCCCTCCCCATATTTGATGCTCACTACTCTTTAAAATATTTACTATCTGTTGTAACTTTTTTGAGAACTCCAAAACAATCGTTTCGTGATTTGTTTTTAACTTTAATTAATCTGCGTTTCAGCATTTCTTATCCTTTTTTTAGTAATTCTAAATAGTTTTAAAAATTAAAAAACAAGGTTTTATATCAGGTCGGGCTAAAAAGTTTAAAATGTCTTTTTTTTGGGGGGGGGAGGAGGGGGATGCATAGTTACGATTTTCATATGTGTTTCAGTGATTGTCATGTGTCTAGTGGGTCAGGTAACCTTTAGTTTCGCAAATTCCTTTTGATTCGTTTATCCGACGTTTTATTTTTATCCTTTTAAGCGGCGACTATATCCTATGTTCACCGGAAATAGTGTAGCTTTCCAACGGCGAAAAAATTTTTCAAATCCGTCAAGTAGTTTCGGAGCCTATTCAATGCAAACAAACAAACAATCAAATCTTTCCTCTTTATAATATTAGTATAGATAAATAATGGTAAATATTTGCAATTCGTTGTCTTTGCAAATATATCTTTATGTTATTTTAAAATAAAATGTATTACGCAGGATAAATTCCCCATTTTTAACGACTGTTAAAAGTGTATCGTTTTCCTCAAAAGTAATAAATATTAAAAAATTTCTTTAAAGTTTGAAGCAAGTTCATCAACAATTTTAAAGTTACTAATCTTTAAAATTTTCTAACTTTAATTTCTGCTTATTTTTGATAAAACTGTTTTTCGAACTGAAAATGCTTATTTTTTTTACTGTTTTACTTAATAATACTGGGCTGAAATTGGGCTGCCTAGTATCGTATAGTACCAAAAACAAACACAGGGAAGAGAAAACTGCGCCCGGGCCAAAGTTTCAATTCAGCGCCCACTTTCCCAACTTTTTCTTGTAACAGTCCAAGAATGATATTGATAGTATAAATGTGGCGCTACCCCCCCCCCCTTCGGACAGCGCGGTGTTGAATAAGCCTCCTCAAAATGTATTCCTTGCAGCGCCGTGCGAAAAAGAGGGGAACGAAGGGGGTAGTTGCCCCGGGTGCGAAATTTAGGGGGCGCCAAATTTTTACTACTAATGTAATTTTTAGTGTGTCACAAGAAAAGGTTCAGGGAATGGGGCGCCAAACTAAACTTTACTGCGGGCGCAGTTTTCTCTTTGCACACCCCTGCACCCCCCCCCCTGTTTCATGTATTTTGCAAGCTGTATAAGGAAATTTATAAATTCCAAATATAGCCCCTTGTCCTTTTAATGCTACCTATGTATTTCACAAAAGTTCCAATTATATTTTAAAATTATCAGAATTTCCTTTTTGCTTAAAAGGAGCTTACTGTAATTTGCATCAAATATATCTTGTTTTGTATGGACTTGAAAAAAATATATATATACAAAGAAATATATAATTTTCTTCTTTGGAAGCTAGTTATAACTTAAAAATAGCGTTAGTTTTATAAAAACAAAAAATTAGAAGTCGTTGATTTTTTTTCAAGACTATTTTAGTTAAAATTTATCAATAATTGTAGAAAAAATTAATCCAAACTTTGAAATATGGGAGGTTATTTTAACACGTTACTGTAAACCAATAACAGAAAGGAAATACAAGGAAAGGAAAAAAGTTACTTTCTTTTGCTACAATGGATTCGTGTTAACCAATCTAATTTTCAAAAGGGCAGGAGAGGCGGAGACTGGCTGAGGCGGAGCGCATATAATTAAAACGCTTTTTTTCTACCATTTCTGATCAATATCTTTCCAAATTTTGCTCAGCCTAATTGCAGTAGAAATATGGAAAGCATATCATTGGAAAGCTTAAACACTAATATTCCGTGAAGCGTTTTTAATTTTTTCTGAATTTTGCTGAAATAGATTTTATAAGAATAAAAAGGGCACAACACCTCGAATTTCACTGAATCCAAAATTTAAAGGGTCCTCAGAATTAAATTACAACGAAAATCAGAAAAGTACAAACTAGCCCGGTAATAGAATGTCCTCAAGTATCTTGAGAAAAAAAAATCATTTAAAAATATTGAAAATTAAGCGAAATATTCGAAAAGATTGCGCCCATAGAATTACCATTAGCGATCGGCTTTTACCGCGTGACTAGTGTGTGCTCTTAAGAGCCCACAATAGTCACAGAAAAAGTACACAAAAAGACCCGGATGACCATGTAAAGTCTATGGGAGCGTTCTTTTCGAATATCTCGATACTACTACTTTAATATTTTTGTATGAATTTTTTTGCACAAGATAGCTGAGGGCAATCCACAACCGGGCTAGTTTTTACTTTTTCGATTTTGGTTATATATTTTTTATATTACGATAGTTTCAGTTTCAGAACCGGTTTAAACCGGTTTCAAAAGTTAAAGTAATTTTTTAAAGAAAATCTGAAACAAAAATTGAAAAAGTACAAACTAGCCCGGTTGTGGATTGCCCTCAGCTATCTTGTGCAAACAAATCATGCAAAAATATTATAATTTGAGCGAAATATTAGAAAAGATCGCTCCCGTAGACTTTACATGGTCATCCGGGTCTTTTTGATTAATTTTTCTGTGACTATTGTGGGCTCTTAAGAGCACACACTAGTCACGCGGTAAAAGCCGACCGCTAATGGTAAATCTATGGGCGCAATCTTTTCGAATATCTCGCTTAATTTTCAATATTTTTAAATGATTTTTTTCACAGGATAGCTGAGGACATTCTATTACCGGGATAGTTTGTACTTTTCTGATTTTCGTTGTAGTTTAATTCTGAGGATCCTCTAAATTTTGGATTCAGTGAAATTCGAGGTGTTGTGCCCTTTTTACTCTTATAAAATCTATTTAAGCAAAATTCAGAAAAAATTAAAAACGCTTCACGAAATATTAGTGTTTAAGCTTTCCAATGATATGCTTTCCATATTTCTACTGCAATTAGGCTGAGCAAAATTTGGAAATATTTTGATCAGAAAAATGGTACAAAAAAAGCGTTTTAATTATATGCGCTCCGCCTCAGCCAGTCTCCGCCTCTCCTGCCCTTTTGAAAATTTTATTGGTTAACACCAATCCATTTTAGCAAATGAAAGTAACTTTTTTCCTTTCCTTGTATTTCCTTTCTGTTATTGGTTTATAGTAACGTGTTAAAATAACTTCCATTATTTCAAAGTTTGGATTTATTTTTTCTACAATTATTGATAAATTTTAACTAAAATAGTCTTGAAAAAAATCAACGACTTCTAATTTTTTGTTTTTATAAAGCTACGCTATTTTTAAGTTATAACTAGCTTCCAAAGAAGAAAATTATATATTTCTTTGTATATATATATATATATTTTTCAAGTCCATACAAAACAAGATATATTTGATACAAATTACAGTAAGCTCCTTTTAAGCAAAAAGGAAATTCTGATAATTTGAAAATATTATTGGAACTTTTGTGAAATACATAGTTAGCATTAAAAGGACAAGGAGCTATATTTGGAATTTATAAATTTCCTTATACAGCTTGCAAAATACATGAAACAGGGGGGGGGGGTGCAGGGGTGAGCAAAGAGAAAACTGCGCCCGGAGTAAAGTTCAGTTTGGCGCCCCATTCCCTGAACTTTTTCTTGTGACAGACTAAAAATTACGTTAGTAGTAAAAAATTGGCGCTCCCTAAATTTCGCACCCGGGGCAACCACCCCCTTCGTCTCCCTCTTTTTCGCACGGCGCTGCAAGGAGTACATTTTGAGGAGGCTTATTCAACACCGCGCCGTCCGAAGGGGGGGGGGGTGGCGGCACATTTATACTATCAACATCATTCTTGGGCTGTTACAAGAAAAAGTTGGGAAAGGGGGCGCCAAATTGAAACTTTGCCCCGGGCGCAGTTTTCTCTTCCCTGTGTTTGTTTTTGGTATTATACTATACTAGGCAGCCCAATTTGAGTCCAGTATTATTAAGTAAAACAGTAAAAAAAATAAGCATTTTCAGTTCGAAAAACAGTTTTATCAAAAATAAGCAGAAATTAAAGTTAGAAAGTCTTAAAGATTGGTAATTTTAAAATTGTTGATCAACTTGTTTCAAACTTTAAAGAAATATTTTTTTATATTTATTACTTTTGAGGAAATCGATACACTTTTAACAGTCGTTAAAAATGGGGAATTTATCCTGCGTAATACATTTTATTTTAATATAACATAAAGGTATATTTGCAAAGACAACGAATTGCAAATATTTATCATTATTTATCTATACTAATATTATAAAGAGGAAAGATTTGATTGTTTGTTTGTTTGCATTTAATAGGCTCCGAAACTACTTGACGGATTTGAAAAATTCTTTCGCCGTTGGAAAGCTACACTATTTCCGGTGAACATAGGCTATAGTCGCCGCTTAAAAGGATAAAAATAAAACGCCGGATAAACGAATCAAAAGCAATTTGATAAACTAAAGGTTACCTGACCTACTAGACACATGACAATCACTGAAACAAATATGAAAATCGTAACTATGCAACCCCCTCCTCCCCCTCCAAAAAAAAAAAAAACATTTTAAACTTTTTAGCCCGACTTTATATAAAACCGTGTTTTTTAATTTTTAAAACTATTTAGCAATTACTACAAAAAGGAAAAGAAATGCTGAAACGCAAATTAATTAAAGTTAAAAACAAATCACGAAACGATTGTTTTGGAGTTTTCAAAAAAGTTATAACAGATAGTAAATATTTTAAAGAGTAGTGAGCATCAAATATGGGGAGGGAGGATTTTTTTTTAGGAGGATTAGTCAAATATTTAAAATTGTAACGTTTTCTACAATTTCAAATGCGGACTTTTTCAATAAGCCTAGGGATAAATATTACTTATTTAATTTAATATAAAAATTTTAAAGAGGAACGATTTGTTTGTTTGTTTGTTTGAATTGAATTGAATAGGCTCCGAAACTACTTGACGGATTTGAAAAATTCTTTCACCGTGTGAAAGCTACACTATTTCCGGTGAACATAGGCTATATTATATTTTCGAAAAAATTAGGGATCCTTATTAAAATGCCAATATTGTAACCCAAGGTGTAATAAAATGAATTTAAAGAATCTTTACATCGCGTGCGTTGCGAATACTATTGATTATAGAACAAAATAATGTACTACGACTTTGTTAACATGTAATTATCTACAAAAAATGTCGCAACAGCATATGACTAACTGTTATAGTTATGTCACAATAAGTGTTTTTTATTTAAAAAATAATTAAAATGCCGTTTCTGTAAAAGCTCTTTATTGTTACTTTGGTATTGATTCTTATCAAAATAAATTACTTCAAAATCAAGACTGATTTAATGGTTGCCGGTTACCCCGCTCGACTAGGCTGCATCATAATGTGTGATGTAGGCGTCACTGGGGCACGGGAGGGGAGTCAATGTCGGAGACGGCATTTTAATTATTAGGTTATGAGTGTGTGTGTAAAAAATTATAACTTGAAATTTTTCTTAAATATCCATGAGAAGTCGGGGCGGGCTGCTACAATCTATATACATAAAGCAAAATCGTGTTAGTTACACCATTTATAACTCAAGAACGGATGGATCGATTTTTATGAAATTTTATATGGAGGTATCTGACACCTTAGATTAACATATAAGCTATTTTTTATCCGACTACCTAAAATGAGGGTAATGTTTTTAGTAGTTGAATTTAATGACATGAACTGGTAGAAACAATTTGCGGTGTCAGTAGTGGCGGGGGACTGGGCGACTTGCTCTACACGAAGAAAAGTGAGGGCGGGTCGCTAGTTATAGTATAAAAGTAAAAATAATGAAACTGTAAGGCAAAATATAGCAATTTTTTTAAAGTCTGCTATTCAGCAAATTTTACTCTCTAATACTTTTCAGAATTGTTTCTTCTTTGGAGTTTTTTGTCGACGTTCAACTAATGCAGCTTCTATCGAGCAGAAGGCCTTTGCATGCTCCAAAACATCATAGTACAATATATTTAATGGGTGACAATTCAATATAACATTGTAAAAATTTTAGACGATTTTGCAGTTTTTAGCTGTTTTTGTTTGGTACAAGGGCAGATCTGGAGACTCCTCAAAAAAAAGGGGGGGGGGGGAACTTTTCAGAAATTTGGAGATTCCAATCGCACCTGCAGCTCGTGTCGGGACAATTTTTTTCATCGTGAGTAGGATCGGGGCTAATTTTTTTCGTTGCAGGTCGGGTTTCGGTCCAGTTTACTTTCATTTTTTGCCGTTGTTCTGGTTAAATACTTTTTTTTGCGAGTCGTGTTTGGGTAAGGTTCAATTCTACTTTCCGCTGCGGGTTCGGTTGGGGTCCGGTCCTCTTTCTTTATTGCTGCTGGTTGGTATTGGGTCTGGTTGATTTCTATTTTGTATATGTGTGTGGTGGGTTGAGTTGAGTACTATTTTATTGACGCTGGTTTGGTTTCGGTCAAGTTGACTTCTTATTTTTTTGCTACTGGTCGAGTGGATTTTTACGTTTTTCTTGCGGACCGAGTGGAATTCTACTTTTTATCTGCTTTTCTCTGCATTCTTTTTTGTTGCTGTAGTTGTTTTGGGGTGAAATTAATTTACACTATTTTGGGTTCTGATCTGATTCATAGTGGATTTTCAATCTCGCAAGAAGGATACGATTCGACCCCATATTTCAAATGAAAGTGTAAATATTTTCACCGTTATGGAAGAAAATAGTTTAAAGGAGTATTATAAAAGAAAATATCGAAGACACTATAAAATGAAACTATATAATGCCATAACAGACATTTCCAAATAGTTAATTATGAATATTTAAATTTTACATTTCAATTTACATGTTAACACTGCTATTCGCAAGTGTTAACATGTACATTAAAATATCCATACGGAATGTCTCGAATAGAAGATACCCATATTTAACGAACACTTTTCAACAATTTAGCCATCTCTCTTTGGTTGGTTCCGTTATGAGTATATATTAGATATTTATTTTCTATATAAAAGATAAAATTGATATTAGAAATATAAATGTCGACATTTAATAATTCCATTAAAACATGGATTATTTTTCTTTCATTTCGATTCTAAATTGACAAAAAAAATTTTGGTCGGGTTTTGATTTGATTTCCAATGGTACTTTCGGGTTCGGATCGGAAGCAGGGCAATACTATACGCTCAGGAGTCAAATAAATTTTTTTTCGAATATTTGAAAAATGAAGTTATTTTAAGTGCAATTCTTAGAGGAACGCTCTTTTCTGATTTAAGGGGAGAACACGAAAATCCTCAAGGGGGAGCGATTTCAAGATTTGGAGGTTCGGGCAGGAGGTGATGTTTTTCATTGCTGGTGGAGATTATTTCTAAATTTTGCAGTGAGTCGTGTTCGAATCGGCTTGACATTTTTGCTGTGGGTCGGATTTGGGTCAGTTTGACTTACATTTTTTCAAATTCGGTTCTGTTCTGGATAAAATTTCACTTCTGAGAGTAGAACTCAGCTTGATTGATTGGTTGGTTGAATGGGGTTTTATGGCGCAAAGTTACATCAGGATATGCTGCGCAAAGAAAAAGTCTGGGATTCGAGTTAATTAGAAAGTTTGGTTAGGTTTTTTTTTTTTTTTTTTTTTTTTTTTTTTTTTTTTTTTTTTTTTTTTTGTAGTAGGCCGGATAGATTTATACTTTTTGCTACGGACCAAGTTTGAGCAGGCTGACTTAGGAATAGGTTTTGCACTAAAGAGCAAATACTAGATTTTTTTTTCTCTATAAATTATAACATTCAAGTTGAAGATGTAAAACATATTTTTTAATTCTATTAAAATACATGAACTCATTTTCTTTCATTTCAGTTTCAGGTGTTCGGGTAAGGGCTCGATTTGACATTTGTAATTTTTGGGTTCGGATTGATATATTATGGGTCGGGTTGATTTTAAACGTTTCGGATTCGGGACATTTCTTCTTTTGGATTTTGACAAATTCGGATCTAGTAGAAACTGGTTGATGACTGGATTTTTCAATAGATCAGACAATTTTTTATATGAAAAACTATATGTTTGAATATTGACGAGTACATTATATATATATTCATTTTTCTACTTAAACAACAATAAAAATTATCGATATAATTATAAGTGATACCTTTCCAATTTCCTTCAAATATTAGATTGATTTTGTTTCATTTTGGATTTGTTGATCTGTTTTGTATCAGGCTGGGTTGGGTTAAAAAAGTCCTTCCGGCAATGCCGGGAGGAAGAGGTAGCTTTCATATACTTACATATTTATTTATTTATTTTAAGGTAAGTTACATTGTTCAAAAATACTAAGCTGAAATTAGTGGAAATAATCTTATAAAATTAGTGATTTTATAAGATTGAATACTAGTTTTTGTCAAGACTGAATATAAATAGGAATTTTTAGAAATTAGTCATCTTTTATTCAACCTGGTTTTATTTTAAGCGATTTAGAGAGTCACCAAATTCCACGATATCATAAAGTGTATGCCATTTTAAAGCAACATTGTGGATCGTTCAGATCAGACCGTTTCAAAATGTCAGCCATAAGAAAAATTCAAAGTACTATAACTCAATCATTTTTTAAGATATAGACAAAATAAAAAGTTTTCTGGAATCTTTGTGTTAAGTTCTAACACGTAAAAGAAAAATATTTTTCAACTTTTAATTTTTTCGCATTTAATTTTAAATTTTAATTTTTTAAAAAAATTTAAAATGGCCATCATTTTGAAACAAAATGGTGGATGATGCTGGCCAACGAACTCGGTCGATACATTTGTATGTACTATGTACATACCAAGTTTCATTTAAATCGGTTCATAAATACGCGTGTTATCACGTGACAAAATTTAGATCGTTTCAAAATGTCAGCCATAAGAAAAATTCAAAGTGCTATAACTCAATCATTTTTTAAGATATAGACAAAATAAAAAGTGTTCTGGAATCCTTGTTTTAAGTTCTAACACGTAAAAGAAAAATATTTTTCAACTTTTAATTTTTTCGCATTTAATTTTAAATTTAAAATTTTTTTAAAAATTTAAAATGGCCGCCATTTTGAAACAAAATGGCGGATGATGCTGACCAACGAACTCGGTCGAGACATTTGTATGTACTATGTACATATTAAGTTTCATTCAAATCGGTTCATAAATACGTTAGTTATCGCATGACAAAAATCAGATATATATATATATATATATATATGGTTATATATATATATATATATATATATATATATATATATATATATATATATATATATGTCAACATTTGAACGGAGGGTGGTTTTGGGGTCTGAGGGTCATGATCGGTGAAAATATACCAACATTTTCCGGAAGTGCTTTCCTCCGGACGGCTGCAATAGGTAGCTTTTTACTTTTTGTAATGAAAGCTACCTAATTGAATTGCTTTTTGAGCCTGGGCATCAAAATTTAGGTTCGGGTGGATCTCTAAAAGAACGAAGTCCACGCCAGGCTCGAAGTGGAAAAAAAAAATATAGTGTGGTCAAGTTTTGCAGAAAAAAAGTAAGATCCGAACTCGGAACGGTTTCCGAAAGAGTGAAGACTTGACTAGAGGTCTGGTCGGGCTGGATTTTCCAGTCTCGCCCCGGCCCGGACCGAATGAATGTTATTTTGGCCCGGCCCGGTATAAAACAAAATATTCGGCCCGAGCCTGGCCCGCTCGGTTACACTTTTACATTTCTAGGCCAGGCCCGGCCCGTACAGAAATTAGTGAAAACAGTCCAGGCCGAAATCGGCCTGCATCTTTATTTCGAAACAAAATCAGATTTTTATCATACAATTAAGATTTTTTAAGATTATTGCATTCATATTTATTAGATGATTTTATAGAAAATTTTTACTGACAATACACAATAAGAACATTAATGATTACGTAGGTTCTTATACTTTCAACATTCAAATAAAGATGCACTGAAAAATTAATATGTTTTAGAATAAAAGAAAAAAAAATGAAGTTAAAGTTATCATAACTTTTGAAGCTGTGTAATAAAAAGTACATTTATGAAAATACTTCTTTATCATTTTATGAAATATTTCCTCAAATTTAGAGGAGCTATTTTTTATGCATTTCTGATTTCATTTCTTTTTGGAAACACATCAGTTTAACAGGTGTTTTTATTCTGAAACAATGTAATGGAATGGCGTTGTCCATTTTTTGATACAAGCAAATACAATGGAAATAATAATATAGTATAATAAAATAATAATAAGATATTATACAATGCGCAACACACTATATAAAACGCTAATTTTCAGGATATTTATGAAAATATTGTGAAAATTCCCGTTTTGAATCGAATTTCCGGAAGCGACAACATGCAAAAGGAAAAAAATCTTAAACCACGTGACATGAATCTCTTATACCTCGACAAGTATATATAAATATTTTATTTACCAAAAATGAAATATGCTGTTCGATTTCAAATCCCTTCAATAGTCAGGCTTGTCAATTTTGTGCCTTTATAGTTAAAAATTAGTCAGAAAATTTGTCAAACTTTCGTGTTGTTCAGAAATGAATTTAAGAAACACCAAGGAGTATATTTCCAAAAAGTACGTTAACAGAACGTTAATAGTTTTTATCCCTTTTACAAATAATGTTGTCTGCCCTACACGTCTTACGAATAATTAAGTCTAGTTCTGACCCCGACTATATGTAGAAAAACAGTGCAAACCTGATCTTGGCCCGGCTCCAGTTTGCCAAAAAATTATTAAACCCGTATAGACACAAAGCAACTGTCCGATGCTGATTTCTACGCTGTACACGTTACATTTATGTATTGATGTTGTTAAACTAGCATCTACTCTTGACGCACATTTATACTTATGGTCGTTAAACCCATATTCATTGAAAATAGATCTCATTTTAGCGTTTTTGCTGAAATCTTTATAACACGCCGGCAGGCCCGTTAAACTTTTTTATCGGACTTTCCCATGCGGCCTGTTTTTTTTTTTTTTTTTCTTGCCAGTCTGATACAGGTCGATGCAGATCTCTAGACCTAACCAAGCCCTAGTCTCATGAGTTAAAACTGGCCCGGCCCAACCCGGGCAGTGACAGCTTCGTCGAGTCCGATCAGGTCGCACCGTTCTCAATCTTAAACAAGATTCATTTATCCTGTGGACATCTAATATCCTTTTGCAGACCCTTCATTGGGCTCAAAGGGGTAGGGAACGATCGCCCCATCGCTTCTGGTATTCATCATATTGAAATCTTGCTATTGAATCGCATCTATTTATATGTCGTCAGATGGTTCGTGGGGTTATTACATTGTTCTGCCATGAATAATAAATTTTGAAAGAAAACTTAATTGTAAAACACTGTAACATAATTGTAAAACACTGTAACATTAATAAAGCTAGACTGAGTGTGAGGTATCTTCCTTAAAAAAAAAAAAAAAAAAAAAAAAAAAAAAAAAAAAATGAATAGTGAAAAAGAAGAGACTTTAAGTGATAAAAAATGCAAGGACGGCGGGAAACAGATGACCAATTTCAGCAGGTTTAATTTGATTATATATATATAAATGGAATGTTTTTATGGAAATTTTTTTTAACAGAGAGTATACACGAAACAGCATTTCATTGCATTTCATGTTCAAAGTAGTGAACATAATTTGAATACGCTAGGAACAGTTTTTCTCCGAAGAGCTTATTAAAACCGAATTCTTTTGTGTAACTTTGTAATTGAATGGCAAATGTTTTTCGCCAAATATTATAACGCAAGCATTCTTAAGTCCATTTAAGAAGGTCGTTTAAATTACATTGTTTGTAGAAGATTAATATTATTACAACAACACATCGCGAAAGATTTTTAGACCATAATATAATAGATTACTATGGAGATCCTCTGTGTGTATACTGTAAGTGCTATACATGATATATTTTTTTATAATCCAGAGTACCTCAGCAATGTATATGAATGTCATTACTTTTAAATTAGCATGGCGCTCCTTGAAACACCGCAAATGATTTATCCACATAGACCATAATGTAGCGGAATAATTTTGAGTGATCCTACACATTTCTTATGTTTCTTCAATTTTTTAAAAATTGTTTAATTTTTTAAAAGTAATTTTTGCTCCTTGGAAAAAACTTTGTTAGTGTTATGCAGAATTTGCAAAAAGTCCTTAAAAATATTTAAGTTTTTTGTTATTTATTAATTGGAGGTGAAAATCTGAGTTCTCTGAAATTCTGATTTAGAAAAATAATTTAAATCACCATTGCCCCCCCCCCTTGTATCAAAATTTCGTTCCCGCCTTTTGCTCTCATCACAGCCTTCAATATTATTCCTTCCAGAAGTATCACTTCGCTGTTTTGCTGTCTATCTCACTGTATCCATGTTTACACAATATAGCCACTTTTTTGTAACAATAAAAAATCTATCACAAAAACTCCTCCCCACTAACTAAAAATGAGATTTTTCCCTCTCATCCTATTAGTAAATGCCTAGAGTTTATTCATTGAAACTTTCCCACATTTTATTATTTTGAAGCCCATTTGTTAATGTTTTAAAAGGCAAATAAAAGTAAGTCATTTAAAAAACTTCTCCATCCCACATACACACCAAAATAAATTATTAATAAATTGTTTCTCCCCCCCCCCAGCTCACAAATTTTAATCTTTTAAAGTCACCGATTTTTCTAAAACTTTTACTGTAATAATAAATAATCAATCACAGTTTTACTCTTAACCCCACAAAAATTTATGTTTTCCCCCTATTTCTCCTTACCAAGTATATAAAATTTAGTCTTTAAATCTCTTTATTTTGTGTTTAGCCATATTTGTTAATCTTTAGTCATATAAAGTAACTTAAAATAAATATATAAATACTTTTCATTTTTTCCTTCTCAGAAATCTCCAACAATAAATGAAATTTTATACCAATTATTTATATGATTTACGATATTCGAACGAAATGTGGTAATTCAGCATAAAAACCTTTTTCTAAATTTAAAGGGGGGGGGGGTAGCTATCCTTTCTCCCCCTATACTTATTCAATGAATTCTTAAAACTAATCGCCCCCAGGAGGATACCTTCTTTAAATATTCACGGTCTTCCTAACCCAAGGCACCTGAATGATCTTTCTCTTTTCTTTTTCCTCTGATTTCTATTATTTTCCTTTTTTCTTTGTTTCACTCTCGTTGTGGTTTTTTTTCACGGAGGTGAGGGCAATTTGTATGAGCCGATATCAAGCATTGATTATGAAGCACTTTCCAACACTTAGTGAAATCTTTAACAAAACTTTGTTATTTAGGGAAATAATGGTGTATAGCCAAATATACCCAAATATGTATTCCAGTACTTTTGAACAGCTCTGTATTTCATATGTCACTTGATATAATGGGAAAATTTAGTTTAGCATGAAAATACCCAGTAGCTTGAAATTTCTTTTTCAGCATTTCATACTATCAGATGGAAACATACTTGAATACTTTTGTTCAGCCCTGTAGTTTACATTGTACCTTTATTACACGTCAGCATTAGGCTAAAATTTATTGTAAACTAAAACACTTTTAAAACAACTGAAATCACATTCTAATAAATTATCATTCATAGGCGTCCATGTACCGAATTATTTGCGTGGCCCTGTATATCCTTTTATCTATATTCTGCAAACATTTCTCAGTAAATTGAATGAAGCTCAGCGTAAAAATGCATAGCGTATTTAAGAACCACGTTTAGATAATTTATGCTCATATTCAGTAACGTTGGTGAGCTCTTTTGGGTAGCCCTGTATATCAACTATAACATTTATACACACCATATAATGTGCATATTTTTAGCGAAATATAAACGCGCATATCATAATTAAAATGCATTTCATCCCTCTATCAGCCATCATCGGACACATATACGGTACTTCGGAAAGAATATACTATTTGAAATCTTTTGTATGGCCCTGTAAATGCTATGTACTTCATATTATGCAAGACAGTAGCGTATAATTTATATTAAGCTTCAGTGACATATATCAATTTTATTATACATGAAACAGCTTAATATATTTAAAATATGCCACACACAATTCCCCCTTTTACCATTATCTAATGGAATTCTTTTGTGTGGCCATGTAAATGAATAATAGCTACATTTTCACCTTATATTTTATAGAATGCATATTTTAATATGTTTGACAGGATATAACATGTTTAAAATTCCTTTGAAACGATTTTTCCATATAGACCGTAATGTAATGGGAAACTTTTGATTCGCCCTGTAGATAAACTAATCATGGTAGAAACTTCATTTTCAATAGCGTTCGTGCTAGGGTAAACGTCAATAACGTCCTAAAATTTCATAGCAATCCGAGTATATTTACGGGAGTTAGAGCGCGGAAAGACGGACAGACAAACCGAATGCACAAGCATTTTTCAACTTTGTTAGAAAGTGCTAAAAACCAAATCCTAAAGTGTCCCAAATGCACTAAGCACTGTTAAAAAGTAAAAGTCAACCAGATTAAAAACAAAATGTAGCAGTCAACGAGACCCAAATCTGACAAAAAAAAAAAAAAAAAATCAGAAATTAACTTGAACAGCAGCAAAGAGTCGAAGTCAACCCGACCCAATCTCGACCCAAGTGTTAATTAACCCAGACAGGAGCAAAAAATGGAAGCCAACCGGACCCAAACACGACCCAAAGCAAAAAAGTAAAAAAAAAACACGACCCACATAAAAAAATGAGCTCCGACCCGTGCATTACAGTGGAGTATCCAAATTTCTAAAATCCTCCCCCCCCCCTTGAGGACTCTCAAGATCAGCCCTTGGTCTTCGCCTCCCTTTATATCAAAATTTCGCTTCGCCTTTTGAATCTGTCACAATCTTCTAAATTGCACCTTACAAAAATATCACTTCGTATTGTAGTCTACTCCACAATACCCATATTTGTAGCATATAAGTCACTTTAGTATATCAATAAACAATCAATCACAAAATTTCCTCCCCCCTCCCCACGACTGAAATTAGGATTTATCATTCTGTTCCTTTAAGTGCAGAAAATTTAGTTCTTTAATTAATTCCCACTTTTATTATTTTTTTAAACCTATTTATAAATATTTTGAAAGGCAAATAAATAATAAGTCATCTAATAAACATCTCCCCCTACACAGACACACGAAAATAAATAAATAAATAAATAATGTGCTTATTTCTTTTTTTTTCCTCAGCTCATAGATTTTAAACAAACACAAATTCCACCATTTTTTGAGGGGGGGGGCATTGCACTATTTTCTCACTAAATTTAAAATCTTTGAAAGTTTTTTTTTTGTTTTTTTCACTATTTTCTCACTAAATTTAAAATCTTTGAAAGTTTTTTTTTTGTTTTTTTTTTTCCATAGGTTTATACATATTTTATTCTTAAAATAAATAATTAATCATAAACAACCCATAAATATCGTTGTATACCCCCCCCCCCCCTCCTCGTTCTTTTGAGGTACACAAAATTAAAAATCTTTAAAACCCTTTTAAGTTACATTTTTCATCCTATTAATAAATATTCAAGAAGGTAAATAAGCTGTCATCTATAAAACTGTCCTACTATCTCTCCCCCCTCTCCAAAAAAAAATCCGTTTTTTCCCTCTACTCCCCCCCCCTTCTCAACTTACAAAATTAAATTGTTTCTTTTTTCTTTACGTATTTTAATAAAAAAAATAATTAAAACCTGAAATCCTCCTTCTGCACAAATAATTAAGTCTTTAAATATGTTTAATTTTTTTTAAGTGCTAATTATAAATCTCTGCTAACTATAATATTAACAAAATCTTTTTAACTATGTAGGAAAGTGTTAAAAATAAAGCGATAAATATGCATTAAATTCTACACAAAACACATGTTTATATTTTTTGCGTATTGTGTTTTGCATTTCTTACAGTAAAATATCTTTAGAGAGATATTAAAATAAAATATTGTGATTTTCCATGAATGTGCAAGTAAATTTTCACAACTTTTCGCAATTACTTCCTTTCTATTAGCTCAGAATTGAACCACTAAACATAAATACCAAAATTACCCAAGTTTTCGGCTGAGTTGAGTAAATCCATAAAAAAATGAATCAGTACAATACATCGGATCAAAACAAAAACCATTCTTAACTGACTCTATCAATTAAAAAACAGTTTTCAGAACCTCCCTCCTCCCTCCTATAGAGTTTACTGCTAAGTCAATGCTCAAAATTAAAAATTGTTAGAGCTCCTTGCGGTATTTATATAATGCTTGTAAAAGTCACCAAGAATCTAAATTTTCTTCCACCTGAAATATTGACAAAATATTTTGCTTTATTGACTTAACATCACACAAAGTTTTTAAAATTTGCTACACTTTTTCTGTCACATTTGTCACTACAAATAAATTATGTATTATGTCTATAAACGACTAGGCTGGGATTAACACCTATTTCTCCTTTCTTCAAAATTTCTATTTCCTTTTCGCCCTTGCTCGCCTCTTGCTTGCCTCTCCGCAAAAAATAAACAATGTTTAAATATTTAAATATGTCTAAATATTTTTCTCATAATTTTATGAAGTATTTATGACTTTAACCTTCAGTGCTGTTTATCTTGATAAGTTTCGTATTCTAAAAAGAATCCCTCTCCCTTACCCCCCCCCCCCCCCAAAATAGTTAATTAAACTACTTGTACCTGATATCCCCCCTCATTCAATTTTTTTTTTTTTTTTTTTTTTTTGTGATTGCGTTAAGTAAATAAAATAGTTTTTATTTTATAGTAATCTATCTAAATCAATTATTCGTTTATTTTCTGAAAATCAAACCATTTTATTTTTGGAACGCTAATCATAAAGAGATTGAAATTCTTTCGAAGTTCGACATCATTGCATTTACCCAAAGTAATGGGAAATCAGTTGAAAAAAATCCTTTAAACATGAAATCGGCTAGAATTGCGCACCTTTGAAGAGAAAAATTGTCGCAGATAATTGGTTAAGAGCATTCTATTTCCTAATTGGATGATTGCATGTCAATCAAAGTAATTTTAGCCCATCCTTCGAATCCGCTGAAAAATCGAGTCGCCATCTTGAATTGTCTTGTCTTGTGACTAGCGTGTCCTCTTAAGAGGACACGCTAGTCACAAGCCAAGACAATTTGATTGACATGCAATCATCCAATTAGGAAATAGAATGCTCTTAACCAATTATCTGCGACGATTTTTCTCTTCAAAGGTGCGCAATTCTAGCCGATTTCATGTTTAAAGGATTTTTTTCAACTGATTTCCCATTACTTTGGGTAAATGCAATGATGTCGAGCTTCAAAAGAATTTCAATCTCTTTATGATTAGCGTTCCAAAATTAAAATGGTTTGATTTTCAGAAAATAAACGAATAATTAATTTAGATAGATTACTATAAAATAAAAACTATTTTATTTACTTAACGCAATCACAAAAAAATAAATAAATAAATAATATTGAATGAGGGGGGGGGGGATATCAGGTACAAGTAGTTTAAATAACTATTTTGGGGGGGGGGTAAGGGGGAGGGACTCTTTTTAGAATACGAAACTTATCAAGATAAATAGCACTGAAGATTAAAGTCATAAATACTTCATAAAATTATGAGAAAAATATTTAGACAAATTTAAATATTTAAACATTGTTTATTTTTTGAGGAGAGATAAGCAAGTAAGGGCGAAAAGGAAATAGAAATTTTGAAGAAAGGAGAAATAGGTGTTAATCCCAGCCTAGTCGTTTATAGACATAATACATAATTTATTATTGTTTGTTGTGACAAATGTGACAGAAAAAGTGTAGCAAATTTTAAAAACTTTGTGTGATGTTAAGTCAATAAAGCAAAATATTTTGTCAATATTTCAGGTGGAAGAAAATTTAGATTCTTGATGATTTTTACAAGCATTATATAAATACCGCAAGAAGCTCTAACAATTTTTAATTTTTAGCACTGACATAGCAGTAAAGTCTATAGGAGGGAGGAGGGGGGTTCTGAAAACTGTTTTTTAAATGATATAGACAGTTAAGAATGGTTTTTGTTTTGATCCGATATATTGTACTGATTCATTTTTTATGGATTTACTCAACTCAGCCGAAAACTCGGGTAATTTTGGTATTTATGTTTAGTGGTTCAATTCTGAGCTAATAGAAAGGAAATTTTTGCGAAAAGTTATGAAAATTTACTTGCACATTAATGGAAAATCACAATATTTTATTTAAATATCTCTCTAAAGATATTTTATTGTAAGAAATGCACAAACACAATACGCAAAAAATGTAAACATGTGTCTTGTGTAGAATTTAATGCATATCTATCGCTTTATTTTTAACACTTTCCTACATAGTTAAAAAGATTTTATTAATATTATAGTTAGCAGAGATTTATAATTAGCACTTAAAAAATATTAAAGATTTTAAAGACTTAATTATTTGTGCAGAAGGAGGATTTCAGGTTTTAATTATTTTATTTATTAAAATACGGAGAGAAAAAAGAAAGAATTTAATTTTGTAAGTTGAGAAGGGGGGGGGGAGTAGTGGGAAAAAACGGATTTTTTTTTGGGGGGGGGGAGATAGTAGGACAGTTTTATAGATGACAGCTTAATTACCTTCTTGAATGTTTATTAATAGGATGAAAAATGTAACTTAAAGAGTTTTAAAGATTTTTAATTTTATGTACTTCAAAAGAACGAGGGGGGGGGGGTATACAACGATATTTATGGGTTGTCATAAAAAATGAGCAATGGACCTATGGAAAAAAAAAAAAAAAAAAAAAAAAAAAAAAAACTTTCAAAGATTTTAAATTTAGTGAGATATGGGTAGGGGAGAAAATAGTGCAATTCCCCCCCCCCCTCAAAAAATGGTGGAATTTGTGTTTGTTTAAAATTTGTGAGCTGAGGAAAAAAAAGAAATAAGCACATTATTTATTTATTTATTTTAGTGTGTGTGTGTAGGGGAAGATGTTTATTAGATGACTTATTATTTATTTGCCTTTCAAAATATTTATAAATCGGTTTAAAAAAAGTGGGAATTATTTAAAGAACGAAATTTTCTGCACTTAAAGGAACAGAATGATACATCCTAATTTCAGTCGCGGGGAGGGGAGGAGGAAATTTTGTAATTGATTGTTTATTGATATACTAAAGTGACTTATATGCTACAAATATGGGTATTGTGGAGTAGACTACAAAACGAAGCGATATTTTTGTAAGGTGCAATTTAGAAGATTGTGACATATTCAAAAGGCGAAGCGAAATTTTGATATAAAGGGAGGCGAAGACCAAGGGCTGATCTTGAGAGTCCTCAAGGGGGGGGGGATTTTAGAAATTTGGATACTCCAGTGTAATGCACGGGTCGGAGCTCATTTTTTTATGTGGGTCGTGTTTTTTTTTACTTTTTTGCTGTGGGTCGGGTTTGGGTCCGGTTGGCTTCCATTTTTTGCTCCTGTCTGGGTTAATTCCTACTTGGGTCGAGATTGGGTCGGGTTGACTTCGACTCTTTGCTGCTGTTCAAGTTAATTTCTGATTTTTTTTTTCAGATTTGGGTCTTGTTGACTGCTACATTTTGTTTTTAATCTGGTTGACTTTTACTTTTTAGCAGTGCTTAGCGCATTTGGGACACTTTAGGATTTGGTTTTTAGCACTTTCCAACAAAGTTGAAAAGTGCTTATGCATTCGGTTTGTCTGTCCGTCTGGCCGGATGGCCATCTGTCCGCGCTCTAACTCCCGTAAATATACTCGGATTGCTATGAAATTTTTATACGTTATTGATGTTTACCCTAGCACGACACCTATTAAAAATGAAGTATCTACCATGATTAGTTTATCTACAGAGATAATCAAAAGTTTCCCATTATATTTCGGCGTATAGAGAAAATCGTTAATATACTCGGATTGCCATGAAATTTTAGGACGTTACTGACATTTACCCTAGCACGAACGCTATTGAAAATGAAGTTTCTACCATGATTAGTTTATCTACAGGGCGAATCAAAAGTTTTCCATTACATTACGCCTTATGGGGAAAAATCGTTTATATACTCGGATTACCATGAAATTTTAGGACGTTATTGACGTTTACCCTAGCGCAAGTCCTATCGAAAATGAAGTTTCTACCATGATTAGTTTATCTACAGGGCGAATCAAAGTTTCCCATTACATTACGGCCTATGGGGAAAAATCGTTAATATACTCGGATTGCCATGAAATTTTAGGACGTTATTGACGTTTACCCTAGCACGTACCCTATTGAAAATGAACTTTCTACCATGATTAGTTTATCTACAGGGCGAATCAAAAGTTTCCCATTACATTACGGCTTATATGGAAAAATCGTTTCAAAGGAATTTTAAAGATGTTATACCCTGTCAAACATATTAAAATATGCATTCTATAACATATGAGGTGAAAATATAGCTATTATTCATTTACATGGCCACACAAAAGAATTCCATAAGATAATGGTAAAAGGGGGGAATTGTGTGTGGCATATTTTAAATATATTAAGCTGTTTCATGTATAATAAAATTGATATATGTCACTGAAGCTTAATATAAATTATACGCTGCTGTCTTGCATAATATGAAGTACATAGCATTTACAGGGCCATATAAAAGATTTCAAATAGTATATTCTTTCCGAAGTACCGTATATGCGTCCGATGATGGTTGATAGAGGGATGAAATGCATTTTAATTATGATATGCGCGTTTATATTTCGCTAAAAATGCACGCATGATTTTTCTTACTTGTTACTTTATCGCGAAAGGTTCGGGTTGATCCGAATTTATTGGGGTGAGTAAAAGGTTCGTTAGTAAAAGGTAAAATGTTCGTTCTTTTTTGCAATTTTTGTACAAAATGTGCGTCTGTTTCACGATATTTTGAAGATATTCAAGTTTTCTCCGTGATCATTTTACAAAATTTGCTGTCCGGTTCCCTTCTATTTTTTGCTGCTGGTCGGGTTTATTTTTTTTACTTTTTGTTGTGGGTTGCGTTTGAATCCGGTTAACTTCTACTGTTTCCTACAAACACGTGACGTTACACAAAGCAAACACGTGGGTGGTTTACAATTCTCCATCGATATACAGAGTGATATCGGCTCATACAAATTGCCCTCACCTCCAGGGAAAAAACCACAACGAGAGTGAAACAAAGAAAAAAAGGAAAACAATAGAAATCAGAGGAAAAAGAAAAGAGAAAGATCATTCAGGTGCCTTGGGTTAGGAAGCCCGTGAATATTTAAAGAAGGTATCCTGCTGGGGGTGATTAGTTTTAAGAATTCATTGAATAAGTGTAGGGTGAGAAATGGTAGCTAACTCCCCTCCCCCTTTCAATTTAGAAAAAGATTTTTATGCTGAATTACCACATTTCGTTCGAATATCGTAAATCATATAAATAATTGGTTTAAAATTTCATTTATATAATTGTTGGAGATCTCTGAGAAGGAAAAAATGAAAAGTATTTATATATTTATTTTGGAGGGGGATAAAGGGAATTTGTTAGATGACTTACTTTATATGACTAAAGATTAACAAATATGGCTAAACGCAAAATAAAGAGATTTAAAGACTAAGTTTTATATATTTGGTAAAGAGAAATAGGGGAAAACATCAATTTTTGTGGGGTTAAGAGTAAAACTATGATTGATTATTTATTATTACATTAAAAGTTTTAGAAAAATCGAGGACTTTAAAAGTTTAAAATTTATGAGCTGAAAGGGGGGGGAGAAACAATTTATTAATTATTTATTTTGGTGTGTATGTGGGATGGAGAAGTTTTTTAAATGACTTACTTTTATTTGCCTTTTAAAACATTAACAAGGCTTAAAAAATAATAAAATGTGGGGAAAGTTTCAATGAATAAATTCTAGGCATTTACTAATAGAATGAGAGGGAAAAATCTCATTTTTAGTTAGTGGGGAGGAGTTTTTGTGATAGATTTTTCATTGTTACAACAAAGTGGCTATTTTGTGTAAACATGGATACAGTGATTTAGACAGCAAAACAACGAAGTGATACTTCTGGAAGGGATAATATTGAAGGCTGTGATGAGAGCAAAAGGCGGGAACGAAATTTTGATACAAGGGGGGGGGGCAAGAGTGATATAAGTTATTTTTCTAAATCAGAATTTCAGAGAACTCGGATATTCACATCCATTTAATAAATAACAAAAAACTTAAATATTTTTAAGGACTTTTTGCAAATTCTGCATAACACTAACAAAGTTTTTTTAAGGAGCAAAAATTACTTTTAAAAAATTAAACACTTTTTAAAAAATCGAAGAAACATAAGAAATGTGTAGGATCACTCAAAATTATTCCGCTACATTATGGTCTATGTAGATAAATCATTTGCGGTGTTTCAAGGAGCGCCATACTAATTTAAAAGTAATGAAATTCATATGCATTACTGAGGTACTCTGGAAGACAATTATAAAAAAATATGTCATGTATAGCACTTACAGTATACACACAGAGGATCTCCATAGTAATCTATTATGTTATGGTCTAAAAATCTTTCGGGATGTGTTGTTGTAATAATGTTACTCTTTTACAAACAATGAAATTTATACGAACTTCTAAAATGGACTTAAGAAAAACTTGCGGTATAATATTTGTCGAAAAACATTTGCCATTCAACTACAGAGTTACAAAAAAGAATTCGGTTGTAAAAAGCTCTTCGGAGAAAAACTGTTCCTAGCGTATTTAAATTATGCTCACTACTTTGAACATGAAATGCAATGAAATGCTGTTTCGTGTATACTCTCTATTAAAAAGAATTTCCATAAAAACATTCCATTTATATACATAATCAAATTAAACCTGTTGAAATTGGTCATCTGTTTCCCGCCGTCCTTGTTTTTTTATCACTTAAAGTCTCTTCTTTTTCACTATTCGTTTTTTTTCTTTTCTTAAGGAAGATACCGCACATTCAGTCTAGCTTTATTAATGTTACAGTGTTTTACAATTAAGTTTTCTTTCAAAATTTATTATTCATTGCAGAACAATGTAATAATTCCCACGAACCATCTGTCGACATATAAAAAGATGCGATTCAATAGCAAGATTTCAATATGATGAATACCAGAAGCGATGGGGCGTTCGCCCCCTCCCCCTTTGAGCCCAATGAAGGGTCTGCAAAATGATATTAGATGTCCACAGGATAAATGAATCGTGTTTAAGATTGAGAACGGTGCGACCTGATCGGACTCGACGAAGCTGTCACTGCCCGGGTTGGGCCGGGCCAGTTTTAACTCATGAGACTAGGGCTTGGTTAGGTCTAGAGATCTGCATCGGCCTGTATCAGACTGGCAAAAATAAATAAATAAAATAAAATAAAATAAAATAAAATAAAATAAACAGGCCGTATGGGCCAGTCCGATAAAAAAGTATAACGGGCCTGCCGGCGTGTTATAAAGATTTCGGCAAAAACGCTAAAATGAGATCTATTATCAATGAATATGGGTTTAACGATCATAAGTATAAATGTGCGTTACGAGTAGATACTAGTTTAACAACATCAATACATAAATGTAACGTGTACAGCGTAGAAATCAGCATCGGACAGTTGTTTTGTGTCTATACTGGTTTAATAATTTTTTGGCAAACTGGAGCCGGGCCAAGATCAGGTTTGCACTGTTTTTCTACATATAGTCGGGGTCAGAACTAGACTTAATTATTCGTAAGACGTTTAGGGCAGACAACATTATTTGTAAAAGGGATAAAAACTATTAACGTACTGTTAACGTACTTTTTGGAAATATACTCCTTGGTGTTTCTTAAATTCCTTTCTGAACAACACGAAAGTTTGACAAATTTTCTGACTAATTTTCATTTATAAAGGCACAAAATTGACAAGCCTGACTATTGAAGGGATTTGGAATCGAAAAGCATATTTCATTTTTGGTAAATAAGATATTTGTATATACTTGTCGAGGTATAAGAGATTCTTGTCACGTGGTTTCAGATTTTTCTCCTTTTGCATGTTGTCGCTTCGGGAAATTCGATTCAAAACGCTAATTTTCACAATATTTTCATAAATATCATGAAAATTAACGTTTTATATAGTGTGTTGCGCATTGTATTTGCTTGTATCAAAAAATGGACAACTCCATTCCATTACATTGTTTCTGAATAAAAACACCTGTTAAATTCATGTGTTTCCAAAGAGAAATGAAATCAGAAATGCATAAAAAATAGCTCCTCTAAATTTGAGAAAATCTTTGATAAAATGATAAAGAAGTATTTTCATACATGTACTTTTTATTACACAGCTTCAAAAGTTATGATAATTTCAACTTCCTTTTTTTTTTCTTTTATTCTAAACCATATTAATTTTTCAGTGCATCTTTATTTGAATGTTGAAAGTCTAAGAACCTAAGTAATCTTTAATGTTCTTATTGTGTATTGCCAGTAAAAATTTTCTATAAAATCATCTAATAAATATGAACGCAGTAATCTTTAAAAAAACTTAATTGTATGATAAAAATCTGATTTTGTTTCGATATAAAGATGCAGGCCGATTTCGGCCTGGACTATTTTCACTGATTTCTGTACGGGCCGGGCCTGGCCTAGAAATGTAAAATTGTAAACGAGCGGGCCAGGCTCGGGCCGAATATTTTGTTTTATACCGGGCCGGGCCAAAATAACATTCATTCGGTCCGGGCCAGGGCGAGACTGGAAAATCCAGCCCGTCCAGACCTCTAGTCAAGTCTTCACTCTTTCGGAAACCGTTCTGAGTTCGGATCTTACTTTTTTCTGCAAAACTTGACCACACTATATTTTTTCTTCCACTTCGGGCCTGGCATGGACTTCGTTCTTTTAGAGGTCTGCCCGAACCTAAATTTCCATGACCAGGCTCAAAAAGCAATTCAATTTTAACCCAACACAAAATGGCTAAATATATATATATATATATATATATATATATATATATATAAAAGAAAAAATTCTGATTCAGTACCGAATAGCCTGATACAAAACAGATCAACAAATCCAAAATGAAACAAAATCAATCTAATATTTGAAGGAAATTGGGAAAGGTATCCCATATAATTATATCAATAATTTTTATTTTTGTTTAAGTAGAAAAATGAATATATATATAATGTACTCGTCAATATTCAAACACATAGTTTTTCATATAAAAAATTGTCTGATCTATTGAAAAATCCAGTCATCAACCAGTTTATACTAGATCCGAATTTGTCAAAATCCAAAAGAAGAAATGTCCCGAATCCGAAACGTTTAAAGTCAACTCGACCCATAATATATCAATCCAAACCCAAAAATTACAAATTATGTCAAATCGAGCCCTTACCCGAACACCTGTAACTGAAATGAAAGAAAATGAGTTCACGTATTTTAATAGAATTAAAAAATATGTTTTACATCTTCAACTTGAATGTTATAATTTATAGAGAAAAAAAATCTAGTATTTGCGAGAAATTTGAGAAAAAAAATCTAGTAGTCAGTCTGCTCAAACTTGGTCCGTAGCAAAAAAAATATAAATCTATCCGGCCTACTACAAAAAACAAACTCAAAAAAAAAAAATCCCTAACCAAACTTTTTAATTAACTCGAATCCCCACCTTGTTCTTTGCGCAGCATATCCTGATGTAACTTTGCGCCATAAAACCCCATTCAACCTACCAATCAATCAACCTGAGTGCTACTCTCAGAAGTGAAATTTTATCCAAAACAGAACCGAATTTGAAAAAATGTTGGTCAAACTGACCCAAATCCGACCCACAGCAAAAATGTCAAGCCGATTCGAACACGACTCACTGCAAAATTTAGAAATAATCGCCACCAGCAATGAAAAACATCATCTCCTGCCCGAACCTCCAAATCTTGAAATCGCTCCCCCTTGCGGATTCTCGTGTTCTCCCCTTGAATTAAAAAAGGAGTGTTCCTCTAAGAATTGCACTTAAAATAACTTCATTTTTCAAATATTCGACAAAAAAATTTATTTGACACCTGAGCGTATAGTATTGCCCTGCTTCCGATCCGAACCCGAAAATACCATTGTAAATCAAATCAAAACCCGACCAAAAATTTTTTTGTCAATTTAGAATCGAAATGAAAGAAAAACAATCCATGTTTTAATGGAATTATTAAATGTCGACATTTATATTTCTAATATCAATTTTATCTTTTATATAGAAAATAAATATCTAATATATACTCATAACGGAATCAACCAAAGAGAGATGGCTAAATTATTGAAAAGTGTTCGTTAAATAGAGGTATCTTCTATTCGAGACATTCCGTATGGATATTTTAATGTACATGTTAACACTTGCGAATAGCAGTGTTAACATATAAAATGCAATGTAAAATCTTAAATATTCATAATTAACTATTTGGAAATGTCTGTTATGGCATTTATATAGTTTCATTTTATAGTGTCATCGATATTCTCTTTTATAATACTCCTTTAAACTATTTTCTTCCATAACGGAGAAAATATTTAGACTTTCATTTGAAATATGGGGTCGAATCGAATCCTTCTTGCGAGATTGAAAATCCACTATGAATCAGATCAGAACCCAAAATATTGTAAATTAATTTCACCCCAAAACAACTACAGCAACAAAAAAGAATGCACAGAAAAGCAGATAAAAAGTAGAATTCCACTCGGTCAGCAAGAAAAACGTAAAAATCCACTCGATCAGTAGCAAAAAAGTAAGAAGTCAACTTGACCGAAACCTAACCAGCGTCTATAAAATAGTACTCAACTCAACCCCCCCCCCCCACACACACATACAAAATAGAAATCAACCAGACCCAATACCAACCAGCAGCAATAAAGAAAGAGAACCGGACCCCAACCCAACCCGCAGCGGAAAGTAGAATTGAACCTTACCCAAACACGACTCGCAAAAAAAAGTATTTAACCAGAACAACGGCAAAAAATGAAAGTAAACTGGACCGAAACCCGACCTGCAACGAAAAAAATTAGCCCCGATCCTACTCACGATGAAAAAAATTGTCCCGACACGAGCTGCAGGTGCGATTGGAATCTCCAAATTTCTGAAAAGTCCCCCCCCCCTTTTTTTTGAGGAGTCTCCAGATCTGCCCTTTTACCAGGACAAACAAAAACTGCTAAAAACTGCAAAATCGTCTAAAAGATTTACACGATAATGTTATATTGAATTGTCACCCATTAAATATATACGAATTTGTATAGTTTGTAAATATCTCGACAAATCTTATCCACGATACTTTGTACTATGATGTTTTGGAACATGCAAAAGCCTTCTGCTCGATAGAAGCTGCATTAGTTGAACGTCGACAAAAAACTCCAAAGAAGAAACAATTCTGAAAAGTATTAGAGAGCAAAATTTGCTGAATAGCAGACTTTAAAAAAATTGCCATATTTTGCCTTACAGTTTCATTATTTTTACTTTAATACTATAACTAGCGGCCCGCCCTCGCTTTTCTTCGGGTAGAGCAAGTCGCCCAGTCCCCCGCCACTACTGACACCGCAAATTGTTTCTACCACTTCATCTCATTAAATTCAACTATTAAAAAGATTACCCTCATTTTAGGTAGTCGGATAAAAAATAGCTTATATGTTGATCTAAGTTGTCAGATACCTCCATACAAAATTTCATAAAAATCGATCCATCCGTTCTTGAGTTATAAATGGTGTAACTAACACGATTTTGCTTTATGTATATAGATTATAGCAGCCCGCTCCGACATCTCACGGATATTTTAGAAAAATTTCAAGTTATAAATTTTTACACACATACTCATAACCTAATAATTAAAATCCCGTCTCTGACATTGACTCCCCTCTCGTGCCCCAGTTACGCCTACATCACACATTATGATGCAGCCTAGTCGAGCGGGGTAAACGGCAACCATTAAATCAGTCTTGATTTTGAGGTAATTTATTTTGATAAGAATCAATACCAAAGTAACAATAAAGAGCTTTTACAGAAACAGCATTTTAATTATTTTTTAAAATAAAAAACACTTATTGTGACATAACTATAACAGTTAGACATATGCTGTTGCGACATTTTTTGTAGATAATTACATGTTAACAAAGTCGTAGTACATTACTTTGTTCTATAATCAATAGTATTCGCAACGCACGCGATGTAAAGATTTTTTAAGTTCATTTTCTACACTTTGGGTTACAATATTGGCATTTTAATAAGGATCCCTAATTTTTTTGAAAATATAATATAGCCTATGTTCACTGGAAATAGTGTAGCTTTCATACGGTGAAAGAATTTTTCAAATACGTCAAGTAGTTTCGGAGCATATTCAATTCAATTCAAACAAACAAACAAACAAATGTTTCCTTTTTATAATTTTATATTAAATTAAATAAGTAATATTTATCCCTAGGCTTATTGAAAAAGTCCGCATTTGAAATTGTAGAAAACGTTTCAATTTTAAATATTTGACTGCTCCTCCTAAAAGAAAAATCCTCCCTCCCCATATTTGATGCTCACTACTCTAAAATATTTACTATCTGTTATAACTTTTTTGAAAACTCCAAAACAATCGTTTCGTGATTTGTTTTTAACTTTAATTAATTTGCGTTTCAGCATTTCTTTTCCTTTTTTTAGTAATTGCTAAATAGTTTTAAAAATTAAAAAACACGGTTTTATATTAGGTCGGGCTAAAAAGTTTAAAATGTTTTTTTTTGGGAGGGGGAGGAGGGGGTTGCATAGTTACGATCTTCATATGTGTTTCAGTGACTGTCATGTGTCTAGTGGGTCAGGTAACCTTTAGTTTCTCAAATTGTTTTTGATTCGTTTATCCGGCGTTTTATTTTTATCCTTTTAAGTGGCGACTATAGCCTATGTTCACCGGAAATAGTGTAGCTTTCCAACGGCGAAAGAATTTTTCAAATCCGTCAAGTAGTTTCGGAGCCTATTCAATGCAAACAAACAAACAATTAAATCTTTCCTCTTTATAATATTAGTATAGATAAATAATGATAAATATTTGCAATTCGTTGTCTTTGAAAATATACCTTTTATGTTATTTTAAAATAAAATGTATTACGCAGAATAAATTCCCCATTTTTAACGACTGTTAAAAGTGTATCGTTTTCCTCAAAGGTAATAAATATTAAAAAATATTTCTTTAAAGTTTGAAACAAGTTGATCAACAATTTTAAAATTATCAATCTTTAAAACTTTCTAACTTTAATTTCTGCTTATTTTTGATAAAACTGTTTCTCGAACTGAAAATGCTTATTTTTTTTACTGTTTTACTTAATAATACTGGACTGAAATTGGGCTGCCTAGTATCATATAGTACCAAAAACAAACACAGGAAAGAGAAAACTGTGCCCGGGGCAAAGTTTCAATTTGGCTCCCCCTTTCCCAACTTTTTCTTGTAACAGCCCAAGAATGATGTTGATAGTATAAATGTGGCGCCACCCCCCCCCTTCCTTCGGACAGCGCGGTGTTGAATAAGCCTTCTCAAAATGTACTCCTTGCAGCGCCGTGCGAAAAAGAGGGGGGCGAAGGGGGTAGTTGCCCCGGGTGCGAAATTTAGAGGGCGCCAAATTTTTACTACTAACGTAATTTTTAGTCTTTAACAAGAAAAAGTTCAGAGAATGGGGCGCCAAACTGAACTTTACTCCGGGCGCAGTTTTCTCTTTGCACACCCCTGCCCCCCCCCCCTGTTTCATGTATTTTGCAAGCTGTATAAGGAAATTTATAAATTCCAAATATAGCTTCTTGTCCTTTTAATGCTACCTATGTATTTCACAAAAGTTGCAATTATATTTTTAACCCTGCTGTTCTGTTCGGGTCTATTTGACCCGAAAATTTTATTGTTCACTTATAAAACAAATTAGCGCAGAGATATTTCCATGAAACTTTTTGACTTTGTTCATTAGTAATATAACTATATATTCCTAGAAGTATTTACGTTTATTTACATTTCCAAGAAATATTTTTTAACTTAGTCCTAATGTACTGTTCGGGTCATATTGACCCGAGTTAAAAAATAATTTTATCATGGACTTTTAATTTTTTTTTTTTTGGAATCATTTAATAAAAATAATTACTGCAACGTATCTATTTCGAAATCTGTTTCGTTGGCACAGGTGTTAGATCACGTGAGAGGAGGGCAAAGTCAAATGTTGATATCACTGTCGGAAGGAAAAAAAATGCACCTGTTAGTAGCCTTTCTTTTTTCTTGCTGTATTTTCAATTTCTAATAATCTGAAGAACAGTTGTGTCTCTGAGTATTAGTGAAAAAATGGCGAATCATAGAAATTTGAGCGACGCTGATATTGCTAAATTAATGGAAACCTCTGACAGTGAAGAGGAAAATGCGTCTGAGTATGAAAATCATACAAGTGAGGAAATTGAAAGTGAAAGTTCTGACAATGATATTGATATTCAAAAGACGCACAAAATACAGAGTATTCAGTCTAAGAATCGTGAAATAGTATGGAAATTGAATAACCTTATTCATTGTAATCGATTAACGTCTGCTAATATTATAAAAACGTCACAAGATATGCAACGATAAGGATAACTGACATAAAAAGCGCATTTGCGACGGTATTCAATTCTACAATCGAGAACGAAATCATAAAAATGACTAATATAGAAGGAAGAAAAGTGTATGAAAAAGAGTGGAAATATATTATTACTGAAACTTTTCAAACATACATCGGATTATTATTAATAACTGGTGTGTACAAATCATATGGAGAATCAACAAAATGTTTGTGGAATCAAGAAACAGGCAGAAATATATTTCGTGCTACAATGTCCATCGAAACCTTTCATATGATATCGAGAGTTATTCGTTTTGACAATAAATCACCAGGCAAGAAAGAAGGTCTGTAGATAGCTGCTGTTCGAGATATTTGGGAAAAGTGGATAGAAATTCAACCTAAATTGTATAATCCAAGTGAAAATGTTACTGAACAATTAGTAGGATTTCGTGGACGATGCCCTTTCAAACAATATATACCTAATAAAACCTCCAAGTATGGGACAAAAATGTGGACTTTATGTGATAGCAAAACTTCGTATGTACTGAATGTACAAATTTATACTGAGGGTATGTTATAGTTATGATAGTTATACTTATGTTATATAGTTATACTTATGAGCACTTTCCATCATGAAAATGAGGTTAGCGACAGACCTGACAAAAAACGACAAATGATATTAGATTATAATGCAACTAAAGGGGCGGTGGATAGACTTGATCAACTTTTGAGTACATACATTTGTAAGAGAAAAACAAATCGCTGGCCTATGATAGTATTCTATAATATGCTTGATACATCTGCTTACAATGTATTTATTCTGTGGATTTCAATAAACAGTAAATGGAATGAAAATAAATTAACCAAACGAAGGCTCTTTTTAGAAGAATTGGAGAAATCTCTAATTTTTCCACACATTGGAGTAAGACAGCATCTTCCCAGAAGCGAAGATTCAGTCAAAATTGTGAAGAGAATGCGTAGTAAAAGTGCAAACGTACCCTCGGAATCTGATGAGAACACTTCATTGTGTACTAAACGTGCAAGATGCAAGTTCTGCCCATCAACCAACGACAGCAAAACTAATATATTATGTTACAATTGCAAAAAACACATTTGCAAATTTCATGTAAGCTATTTTTGTCCAAATTGTAAATAAAAGTAAGTATTCAAATATTTTTAAGTTATTTTACTGGTGTTTTGTATTATTTGATATATATTTAAGCTTATTTTACTACTTTTTTAATTATTTCTTAAATTGTTATTATCATTTACTGCTAGAAAAGGTAATATTCTAAATCGGGTCACATTGACCCGAACACTACATACGTATAGTAAATGCGAACAGAACAGCAGGGTTAAATTATCAGAATTTCCTTTTTGCTAAAAAGGAGCTTACTGTAATTTGTATCAAATCTACCTTGTTTTGTATGGACTTGAAAAAAAAATATATACAAAGAAATGTATAATTTTCATCTATGGAAGTTAGTTATAACTTAAAAATAGCGTTAGTTTTATAAAAACAAAAAATTAGAAGTCGTTGATTTTTTTCAAGACTATTTTATTTAAAATTTATCAATAATTGTAGAAAAAATAAATCCAAACTTTGAAATAAGGGAGGTTATTTTAACACGTTACTGTAAACCAATAACCGAAAGGAAATACAAGGAAAGGAAAAAAGTTACTTTCATTTGCTAAAATGGATTCGTGTTAACGAATCAAATTTTCAAAAGGGCAGGAGAGGCGGAGACTGGCTGAGGCGGAGCGCATATAATTAAAACCCTTTTTTTATTCCATTTCTGATCAAAATATTTCCGAATTTTGCTCTGCCTAATTGCAGTAGATATATGGAAAGCATATCATTGGAAAGCTTAAACACTAATATTCCGTGAAGCGTTTTAAATTTTTTCTGAATTTTGCTGAAATAAATTTTATAAGAGTAAAAAGGGCACAACACCTCGAATTTCACTGAATCCAAAATTTAAATGGTCCTCAGAATTAAACTACAACGAAAATCAGAAAAGTACAAACTAGCCCGGTAATAGAATGTCCTCAGCTATCCTGTGAAAAAAAATCATTTAAAAATATTGAAAATTAAGCGAGATATTCGAAAAGATTGCGTCCATAGACTTACCATTAGCGTTCGGCTTTTACCGTGTGACTAGTGTGTGCTCTTAAGAGCCCACAATAGTCACAGAAAAATTACTCAAAAAGACCCGGATGACCATGTAAAATCTATGGGAGCGTTCTTTTCTAATATCTCGCTCAAATTTTAATATTTTTGCATGATTATTTTGCACAAGATAGCTGAGGGCAATCCACAATCGGGCTAGTTTTTACTTTTTCAATTTTTGCTTCAGATTTTCTTTAAAAAATTACTTTAACTTTCGAAACCGGTTTAAACCGGTTCTGAAACTGAAACTATCGTAATATAAAAAATATATAACCAAAATCGAAAAAGTAAAAACTAGCCCGGTTGTGGATTGCCCTCAGCTATCTTGTGCAAAACAATCATGCAAAAATATTAAAATTTGAGCGAGATATTAGAAAAGAACGCTCCCATAGACTTTACATGGTCATCCGGGTCTTTTTGTGTACTTTTTCTGTGACTATTGTGGGCTCTTAAGAGCGTACACTAGTCACACTGTAAAAGCCGAGCGCTAATGTAAAGTCTATGGGGGCGTTCTTTTCGAATATCTCGCTCAAATTTTAATATTTTTGCATGATTTTTTTGCACAAGATAGCTGAGGGCGGTCCGCAACTGGCCTAGTTTTTACTTTTTCGATTTTGCTTATATATTTTATATATTACGATAGTTTCAATTTCAGAACCGGTTTAAACCGGTTCCGAAACTTTAAGTAATTGTTTAAAGAAAATCTGAAACGAAAACTGAAAAAGTAAAAACTAGGCCGGTTGTGGATCGTCCTCAGCTATCTTGTGCAAAAAAATCATGTAAAAATATTAAAATTTCAGCAAGATATTCGAAAAGAATGCCCCCATAGACTTTACATTAGCGCTCGGTTTTTACCGCGTGACTAGTGTGTGCTCTTAAGAGCCCACAACAGTCACAGGAAAAGTACACAAAAAGACCCGGATGACCATGTAAAGTCTATGGGAGCGTTCTTTTCTATTATCTCGTTCAAATTTTAATATTTTGACATGATTTTTTTTTGCATAAAATAGTTCAGAACGATCCACAACCGGGCTAGTTTTTACTTTTTCGATTTTGGTTTTAGATTTTTTTTTTAAAATTACTTTAATTTTCAAAACCGGTTTAAACCGGTTTTGAAACTGAAACTATCATAATATAAAAAATATGTAACCAAAATCGAAAAAGTGAAAACTAGCCCGGTTGTGGATCGTCCTGAACTATTTTATGCAAAAAAAATCATGTCAAAATATTAAAATTTGAACGAGATATTAGAAAAGAACGCTCCCATAGACTTTACATGGTCATCCGGGTCTTTTTCTGTAATTTTCCTGTGACAATTGTGGGCTCTTAAGAGCCCACAATAGTCACAGAAAAAGTACGCAAAAAGACCCGGATGATTATGTAAAGTCTATGGGAGCGTTCTTTTCTAATATCTCGCTCAAATTTTAATGTTTTTACATGATTTTTTTTTGCATAGGCTAGCTTAGGAGGATCTACAACCGGGCTAGTTTTTACTTTTTTGATTTTAGTTTCAGATTTAAAAAAAAATATATTTTAACTTTCAAAACCGGTTTAAACCGGTTGTGAAATTGAAACTATCATAATATAAAAAATATATGAGCAAAATCGAAAAAGTAAAAACTAGCCCGGTTGTAGATCGTCCTAAGCTGGCCTATGCAAAAAAATCATGTAAAAACATTAAAATTTGAGCGAGATATTAGAAAAGAACGCTCTCATAGACTTTACATGATCATCCGGGTCTTTTTGCGTACTTTTTCTGTGACTATTGTGGGCTCTTAAGAAGCGCAAACTAAACTGTGTTCAGGAGTTGAAACGTTACCCTCCCTACCCCTCGAACAACCCGTAAAGCTTGGTGACGTCACTGCAACGTCGTTGTGAAGTCACATTGTGACTTTGTGACCACCCGTAAAGCATGGTGACGTCACTGCAACGTCGTTGTGAAGTCACATTGTTACTTTGTGACCATCTATTGTCGGTGTGACGTCACGTGACGACGATGTGAAGTCACAGTGACTAAAATGTGAAGTCGTTATGGCTGTTTTAGAGCTCTTTTGTGACGTTTCACAAAGTGGTCACAGTGTGACAAATTTGTGAAAAATGTGTCATTTGTGACTAATTAGACATTAACATTGTGACCAAACTGTGGCAAAAGCGACGATATTTAAATTGTCGGAAACATGTTTTTTAATGTAAATAACATGTTTTGAAGGATATTTATAAATTTCTAAAGATTTTTAAGAAAGTCACATCTCAGTCACAATGTGACGTCACAGAGTGGTGGCATTTTGGTCACAGATGTGATGTGACCAAAGTGACTGACAGTGATGTCGATGTGACCATGCATGCTATTAGGGCATGATTGTTGATGTGACGTCACGTGACGTCGATGTGACGTCACGTGACGTCGATGTGAAGTCACAGTGACTAAAATGTGAAGTCGTTATGACCGTTTTAGAGCTCTTTTGTGACGTTTCACAAAGTGGTCACAATGTGACAAATTTGTGAAAAATGTGTCATTTGTGACTTATTTGACATTAACATTGTGACGGAACTGTGACAAAAGCGACGATGTTTAAATTGCCAGAAACATGTTTTTTAAAGTAAATAACATGTTTTGAAGGATATTTAGAAATTTCTAAAGATTTTTAAGGGGACAGTACACCTTTAACAGCCGCAGAAAACGTAAAAGTGTATCATGTGCTGTACATTAAAAAAAAAAAGAGTAATGTCTCTGGAAACACAAAAATTTCAAAATATCTTTATATGGTATTGAACTTTCTTTAAAAATTTTTAGTTTAGATATAATACAGCAATTTTTTTTTTATGGGGTCGATTTCGAAATGATATTTTTAAAAAATTAGGACGTATAACATTTCACTGCGCGCAAGATATCTCATGCGGATTTCATGCGATTTGTATAAATTTCATCTTAAATTAAACATAATAGCTTGGACTACAATTTGAACTAGAATGTTTATGAATGGCTTATTAGATACAGAGAAATTAGATTTTAATTATAGAAAATAAAAAAATAATGAATTTTTGCATACATTCAACCTTGTAATTTTTTTCATATTTAACACAACTGCATAATTCTATTTCATTTTCTTGATTTTATGTACATGTAGGCAGGTTAAAATTTTTGAAGCTATACTTTGAACGGTTTTGGAGATATCACGCGCGCAAGTGTAAAAAACATCATTTTGAGTAAAAGCCGTTTAAAGATTAAAATGTATTTTACAAATATAAAACTCATAAAAAAGGAAATAAAACTATTAATAATATAACATATTCAGTATTAAAAATAAAATTTGATGCTTGTTTAAATTGATAAATAAAAAAATAGTTTGTAAAATGGAGTAAAATGTAGGAATTTGTGTACATGTTTGCGACTCGCAAAAAATACGAAATTCGATTATATGGTTTGCATTTTTTTTTTTTTTTTTTTTTTTTTTTTGTAAATAATAATGTCCATAGATGCACAGAACTTTCAAAATATCTTTATATGATAATGAACTGCATTAAAAATATTTAATTTGGATATATAATGTGCAAAAAATACCAAAGAGTAGGTTTTAAAATGACTAAAAACAAAAAAAATGACATCGAATAAGCGTTGAACAATCGCTTACTGCATGCATGATATCTCATGCAGATTTCATACGATTTGCATATTTTTTTTCCTTAAAATAAACATAATATTCTAGACTATAATTTAAACTTAATTTTATATAAATGGTTAGTTAGAAAAATAGCAATTGTTTTTGAATTATAAAAAACCGAAATCATTATTTTTTGCACACGTTCAATCTTATAATTTTTTTCCAACTAAACACAGCTGCATAATTCTAATTTATTTTCATGTTTATGTATATATTTAGATAGGATAAAAATTTTGAAGCTATACTTCTCATGGTTTTGGAGATATGATATGCACAAGCATGCAAAACTTCATTTTGAGAAAAAGCCGTTCATTTTTGCACACATTCAGCCCTATATTTTCTTTCAAACTATACACAGCTGCATAACTTTAGTTCCTTGTCATCTTTTTATGAACATTTAGGTAAGGTAAAAATTTCGGAGCTGTACTTCAAATGATTTTGGAAATACGCGCAAAAGCGCAAAAAAATACATTTTGAGAAAATTCCGTTTTATGATTAAAGTGGATTTTTAAAATATAAAATTCAGAATGAACAAAACAAAACAATTATATAACATTCAGAATTAAAACTGAAATTATACTCTAGTTTAAATTGATAAATATTGAAAAATTTGTAAAACGCTGCAGAATACACAAAATACACAGACATGCGTGAAAAACGATAATTATGTAAATAGGAAACATTCCAGTTACCTTTAAAAAAATTCATTTAATGTTATATTTTACATTGCATTGACTTTTCAAGTGAATAAAATATATGCTTTTTTATAAAATTAAAATATTTAATGAAAAAAATTTTTTTTTATTGAACAAAAGCAGCTTTCGAATGCATTTTAAAACTTTCCGCCGGGGCGTGATGCTTGGAACTTATGGAGTGATGTTGGCATTTTCAGCAATATCTCGGTAAATAAGAATCGCACAATTAAAATATTGGTATCAAATTATTCAGAATAAAATTATCTTTATAAAGAAATAAAAATTGAAAAATCGATTTTTGACCATTTTAAAGGTGTACTGTCCCCTTAAGAAAGTCACATCTCAGTCACAATGTGACGTCACTGAGTGGTGACATTTTGCTCACAGATGTGATGTGACCAAAGTTACTCACAATGACGTCACTGTGACCATGCATGCTATTAAGGACAGTTCAATTTTCCGCTACTTAATTATTCACAACAATGCAGATTTTGAGCTCAAAATTTCAGTTTGAACTTTTACAAGCATTTAATTAGATACAAAAAATAACGGTTAAAAACAGTTGTTGGTTACTCTAAAGTTTAAGGCTTTAAAATTAAAATTTAAAATTATCTTTAAAATTTTTTTCAAGGAAATATTGACATAAAGAATAGTTTTAGCGAGAACCGAACAATTTTTCCATTTTTGATAATTATTTGGAATTTGAACCTCCCCAACCCCCTTGAAGACAGTTCAGTTTGCGCTACTTAACCACTCCCAACGATTCAGATTTTCATCTCAAAATTTAACCCATTAGTGCCTAGCGTCCCTGTTTAGGGACGCTTCAAAAGGTGCATGTAGCACTGTTTTGGACACTGGTAAAAAAGAACAAAAATCTTTATTTTATTTAATTAAAACATTTTCGTAATTAATAAACTAAACTTAATTCTTTTAAAAATAGTGGTGCCAACCGAATAAAATTTGCGCAAAAGGTCGTGGGCACGAATGGGTTAAGTTTATGTCTAAGCTTCTAAAAAAGTTAATTAGATGCAAAAAATAACGGTAAAAAATAGTTGTTCGTTACTCCAAATTCTAGAGCGCCCTCTATCGGCATTTTTGAAATTTATTTTCAAGACAATACTAACATAAAGAATAGTTTTAGTGAAAATCGCAAACGAATCGACCAATTTTTCTGTTTTTTATAATCATTTCAATTTTTGGACCCTAAAATTTAACGGCGCCTATCTCCTTCGGAAGACGTTTGGGACCCCTAGTTTCCGATTTAATATTGTTTGTTTTGATGTGTACTATCACCCTTTTAAAGTTTGTACCATGAATTTAGAAACACCCTGTATATATATATGTATACAGTCACCGCAAAAAAAAAAAAAAAAAAAAAAAAAAAAAAAAAATCTTGACACTTGTGATTTTAGACTTTTTTTAAATATCTAAAAATGTACATGAGGAATAACTCCAAAACTCCAGATATATAAGCAAAATAGTATTAGGCATATATTTTCGTGAAGAGATTTCCCCAAAATTTAACAAGGGACCGTCAAAAAATTGAAACATAACGAAGATCTTTTGGATAACCCTGCCAAAACTAATGAAGCAAAAGAATTCAAATGAAAATTATGATTAAGTGGCTTATTGTAATAAACTGTGTTCATTTTTATGAATATAGCATGTAAACTCGTAGAGAAATTAAGTTATTTATAAAAATGGTCCCAATTTTTTCCAATTTGTTTCGCCTATAATTTGCAGAGTTCTTCATTAAAACACAATGTTCTTTTCAGGAAATATGACAACAAACATTGTATATAACACCCTATAATCGGAATTAAAAAATAATAAAAATTGTATGACAAATGAGCAGGTTTAATGAATATTATTTTACCAAGCATGCGTAAGCGCTATTAAAATTTAATTTGCATAATATGTTAGTGAAATGTATAGAGCAACTTTTGTGGAAGTCTTAAAAACATAGTTTGAAAATTCTGAAAATTATTGTAGAATCATGGAAGAATAAGGTAAAAATCCGTTATTCCGAAAATGAATCAAAAAGTCCTTCCGGCAGTGCCGGGAGGAAGAGGTAGCTTTCATATACGTATTTATTTACTTTAAATTAAGTTATATAAATCAAATATACGAAGCTCAAAATAGTGGAAAACGATTATATAAGATTGAATATTAGTTTTTATCAATACTGGATATTAATAGGAATTTTTAGAAATTAGTCATCTTTTTTCAACCTGGTGTTATTTTAAGCGATTTATAGGGTTGCAAAATTCCACGATATCCATTTTAAAGCAGCATGATGGATAAAAAACTCTATGAGCTTGATTGAAATCTTAATTCATGTGAACGTGCACAATCACATCGAAACGATTAATATATACGAGTGCTGCCACGGGCAAACTGACTTAAAAAAAAAAAAATTCACTCACATTAGAAATTCAAACTGCTATATCCCAGGCGTTCTTCAAGGTAAAGAGAAAGCAAAAAATACTTCGGAATTTATTATTAAGATAAATAGTTTAAAAAGAACCTTTTTTCAATTTCTAATTTTTTGTTTATATATCATTATACAGTTAAAAGATTTTTGACAAATTTAAATGGCCGCCATTTTGAAACAAGATGGCGGATAATGTTGGCCCGTGAACTCGGTCAAGACATTGGTATATACCATGAACACACGGAGTTATATCGAAATCAGTTTAAAAATGTGCGTATTAACGCGTGACAAATTTCAGACAGTTTCAAAATGTCAATCTCACTGGAAATTGAAAGTGCTAAAACTCAGCCATTTCTCAAGATATAGATGAAACTAAAAATGCTTTGGAATCTTTGTATCAAGGTCAAAACAAAAAAGAAATTTTTTTTTCAATCTCTTGCTTTTTTGCACCTAATTTTGATATTTAAATGAAAAACGTAATGTTCCACCATTTTGAAACAAGACGGCGGTTGGAACTGGCCAACGAACTCTGTCCTGACATCAGTATGTCCTATCTACGCACCAAGTTTTATCCAAATCGGTGTATAAATACGCGTTTTATCACGTGACGAAAACCAGATCATTTCAAAAAGTAAGCAAGACTAGAAATTAAAAGTACTATAATTCAGACATTTTTTAAGATACAGATGATACAAAACATGCTATGAAATCTTTGTTTCAAGGTCAAATGCATAAAAGAAAAACCTTTTTCAATTTCTCACTTTTTTGTACCTAATTTCAAATTTTAATTAATTTTTTTTAATGGCCGCCTCTTTGAAACAAGATGGCGGATGGAACTGGTTAACGAACTCGGTCCAGACTTTATTATGTACTATGTACACACCAAGTTACATCCAAATCGATTTATAAATACGAGTGTTATCACGTGAAAAAAATCCGATTGTTTCAAAATGTCAGCCATAAGAAAAATTGAAAGTGCTATAATTCAATCATTTTTTAAGATCACAAAGTAAAAAGTGTTCTAGAATCGGTGTTTTAGTATCTAACACATAAAATAAAAATATTCTTCAACTTTTAATTTTAATGTTAATTTTAAATTTTAAATTTCTTAAAATTTTTTAAGTGGCCGCCATTTTGAACCAAGATGGCGGATAATGCTGGCCAACGCACTCGGTCAAGATCTGTCGAGATTTGTATGTACTATGTACATACCAAGTTTTATTCAAATCGGTTCATACATACATTAGTTATCGCATGACAAAAATCATATATATATATATATATATATTACAAATTTAAAATTTTTTCGCCAAAACTAACCTTTATACTATCTTAATTTTCTTATAATAATATTCCGTACTTACTTCAAATTATTAAATTAAAATCTTGTTTCTAGATGTAATCTGTTAATCTGTATGCAGACGATATAAATTCTTAATTTGCCTTAAAAAACATTATTCCAGTATGCGTAAATTTAAAAAGATGGCTCTAAATTAAAAATATTCTTAATTAAAACTTTATTTCTTAATATTCCAAATAAAACTGATTTCTTCTATGTTTTTATCAACCCTTTTTAAGAAAATCTTATTAAATTTATTCCAAAACCATACCTTTCAAAAAATATCATTATTTTATTTTATCTATTTATTTATTTTTCCGCCGTCAACCTTTGATGTGTGCATTAATAAATTCATTTCTTTTCTTTTTCTCTTAAAATTAATTATTTATAAAAATCGTCTGCCTAAGAAATGATGAGTCGATTATAAATTGGTTAAATAATATTTTTTTTAAATAAATTTATCGTCTGTGTAAAATAGTCTCGTATCTGGACAAGAATTCTGTGTACATAAAAGGATGATGGTTTGAGATTACAGAAAGTTCTAGAATTTTCTTTTTAGTTTTAAAAAGGTGGAAGTCTCGAGATGAGAAGGAGATAGATTCTGGAGTTCTTTCGTCGATGAGTACGGCTGATTGAAGTAAAAAAAGGAATATTTTTTGGACATTTCGGTAAAAGATCGTTTGCAAAAAGGAGTTTTCCCCTCTATAATGACTACAGTTGAATAAATAAACTTACAGCTACCAATGAGTGATTTTTTGGATCTGCTACATTTATTTATTTTTTATTTTTCCCTCGCTGGCCATGACTTCTGTGCAAAGAACGGGGACCCTGGCGATGATGTTTCTGGCTCCTAACTTTAAAATGTCACAGTCTTTTCAAGAGCCGACAGGATGTTTTATGCCTGCGCTGCCTTTTTTTGGATTTTAAAGAAACTCGCTATGGAACGATATATAACGGTATATGGAACGATATACGAAGTGATAATAAAAACTGTGGATCGATGAATAATTTGCCCGTCATTATTGGAAGTTGCTATGGAACGAAGTGATAATAAAAACTGTGGATCGATGAATAATTTGCCCGTCATTATTGGAAGTGTTCTTAAACAAGAACTGCCATAGTCTCATGATTTCTGGAGTGACAAAAACAGAGGAATTGTTCCTGTAAAGTGCTTTGGTCGAGAAAAAGCAGTCCTCGTGATGATGAAAAAGAAGAAAAATAATAATAATTACAAGAACATTTCTTGTTAGTGAATAGACAAACATTTTTTCGAGATAGTTGAGACCAATAGGATTTCGGTGAGAATTTTTTTCGTAGTGGTTTGATTATTATTATTTGTATACTTTTTATGTATTTATTTAAATTAATTATTCTCTGTTTGTCAGGTTTATTTATTTGATTATTTGTCTGTGAATTTTATTTACTTGCCTATTTATGAGTATTATTATTATCATTATTATGTGTTGGAGATAGAAACATTTTTGTCCTTAAGGATTAAATTGAAGAGTATGGTATTCTTAGACAATTACTATTGCATATTAAAGATTATTATGATATTTTTATGCACGTTTAAAGATAAGTTCGTAATAATAATGAAGTAGAAAAGAACTTAGAAGCCCAAGTTATTTTTTTAAAAAAGTATATTTTCTATTTTATTGATATTTGTTTGTTATCAAGAACTATTCTCAGAATACAGTATTTTCATGATAATGTTCCTACAACTAAACATTTGAGCTGAAAATTAAGTTAACATTTATGTTTTTCCTTTTATTTGTTAGAATTTCTGGTTACAGTGAGCTTTGGTTCCCGGATTCTTATAATTTATTTAAATTCAGTAAGAAAGATGGAACTGTGCAAGGCTGTTGCTAGAATTTTGACTGATAAATATGATTAATTTTTTCAGTAAATTTTGTGATTTTAAGTAAGAAATTACCTATAATTAAAATTTTTGAATCTGTTTATGATCTATAAAATAATAGAATTAAAAGTTGATCCCAATTTAAGGTATATCTATGATATTTACAATTTCTGTTTTATTAGATAAAATTTCTGGTTAAAGTTAGCAGCTAAATATAGTAATTTTGAAAAAATATGTAATTGATAGAAATCATTAACTTTGAAATTTATTGCGAATGATTTTACGATTAGGATTTAATAAAGAAAATAGAAGTGCTTCATTTATTCTAATGAGTAAGAATAAAAAAATTATGGAAGATCCTAAGTTCGTACCGTTTGACCCGAGTTCTGGAATGAACATTTTGTCTTGGTTAACTTATTTTGATAAAACATGTGATAGGGAACAGAAAAATCTAGAATGGAAATTTAATTCTATTGCGCAATATTTGAAAGGTGAAGAGCAAAAAATTTATATCCATGACTGCTTAAATTGTACGGATTATGAATCAATTAAGAAAATTTTGATAGAAAGACTCATTGAATTGGACTTCCCGAGTTTTTCTGATTTTTCAAATCTGAAATTAGATAATTTAGACAATTTAGAAACTTATTTTCGTAAAAAAGTGGAAATTGGTAGGAAATTACATCTTAGTGAAAATATACTATTGCAAGGTTTAACTGATGGTTTAAAACCAGAATTCAAAAACAATATTATTATAAATCCTCCTAGTAGTACCACAGAATGGTACCGGGTTGTCAAACAATTCGTGGAAGTTTCCACCCCACTAGTTTCAAACCAAGTAATAAATCAACCATCAGCTAGACAAAATTTTCAACCTTTTCAATCAACTAGGCCCTGGATTCAGCCAGTTAGGCCCAATAATACACCTAGGAATTGGATTCCCCAAAGACAATCTCAGTTTCAAAGACCTAGAGTTTGTCAAAATAATTATATTCAAAATTCATATTCTTCAAGACCTTGTAGGATATGCACAAATAGGGGTGTGAGTAATGCTTTTCATTGGGAAAGAGAATGTATTTTTAGGAATGAGGTACCATCCTCTGATACTCTTCCAAATATCTCACAAAATAATTTTCATAATGTTTGGCAATTAATTGTGTATGGATATACAAATAATTATAATTTACCATGTGTTGTAGATACTGGCTCAACTATTGCAATATTGCCACTTAAATTTATTAAAAAACTTAATGCTAAAATTGAAACTATACCCTCAGTTACCATTGGTCAGGCAAAAGGATTTTTACATATAAATAAAAAATGTAGTGTTCTTCTAAAAGTGGGTAAAATTAAAAAATATGTTAATTTTTTAGTATGCAATACAAATTTGGATTATGCTATTTTGGGGTTAAAAGAATGTTCTAAATTTAAATTAACCATAGAATGTAAAAATTGTATTGTAAGGCAGGGAAGGAAAATTATAACTAACAGTATATCCATACATAATGAGAGATCCCCTGATTTCAATACAGTAAATATGGACCAAGTACAACAAAACAGGGATCAATCTAATGAAATTGTAACCTCAGAATATAAAAAAAATATGAAATTAAATACTGGTAATACTGTAGCAATAGATAATTATGATAATGAAACACTGAATGTAAGTAATCATGATATAGAGTTACAATCTACTTGTGGAAATATTATGAAAAATGAAGACTGTGTTGAATATGATCACGAAATTAATGTGCATCCTGATTATAGAAGTTCCATGACTCTTCAAAATTTTCGCGATAATTCGGATTCAGATTTAACTTGGGAAATAAATTTAATTCAAGATGTAAATTTAAGGGAATTAGTTCATATTTATAGTGATATTTTTGCAAAGCATAAATATGATGTGGGTAGGATAAATATTGAACCACAACGCGTTATATTAAAATCTGACCTACCTATATCTTTGAGGCCCTACCGAACATCTCCCCTAGAAGAAATAGAAATAAAAAACCAAATTCAATCATTGTTAGCAGCCGGACTGATAAAGGAAAGTAATAGCCCCTATTCTGCCCCTGTTACACTAGTTATGAAAAGAGAGGAAGGTAAAAAAACGCGATTATGTATAGACTATAGAAAATTAAACGCAATAATTAAAAACGATGCAGAACCCTTGCCCCGTATCGATGGAATTTTAGATAAATTGAGTAGTGCTCAGTATTTTTCAACTTTGGATTTAGCCTCTGGCTACTGGCACATACCAATACATCCATCCGATACAGAAAAATTAGCATTTACAACCAATTTTGGACTTTTTGAGTGGCTCGTGCTCCCTTTTGGCATAAAAACGGGCCCTCCCATATTCAATAGAACCATTCGAAGGATCCTTAATAAACATAAAATCGACTTTGCGTGCCACTATTTTGATGATATTATAATTTTCTCTTCCTCTTTACAAGAAAATTTAAACCATTTAGCTCAAATTTTTGACATTTGCAAACAAGAAAACATTAAACTTAAACTTTCTAAATGTAAATTAGGCCAAAATAAAATCAATTTCTTAGGTTATGAAATCACTAATGGAACTATAACTCCAGCAAATGCCAATATTGAAACCATCAAAAATTTAAAACCTCCTTCCAATGTGAAAGAGTTACAACGATTTCTAGGTTCCATTAATGTTTACCATAAATTCATTAATAAATATGCTGAAATTAGATATTATCTAAATCGATTACTTAAAAAAGACACAATATGGGAATGGAATTCAGAGTGCCAGGAGTCTTTTGAAAAATTAAAAAATTCTTTAATTGCAAAACCCATCCTCAAAATTTATGATCCTAAATTACCTTTACATATGTTTGTAGATGCCTCTCAGATAGCAGTAGGTGCCGTTCTAAAACAACCTGATAAAGATAATTTCTTACATCCTATTGCTTATCATTCTCGAATTTTGAAGAGTTATGAGCAAAATTATTTCATAACTGAATTAGAATGTTTAGCTATTATAGATGCTCTTGACAAATTCTATCATTACTTTCATGGTGTCAAGTTTACAATTCATACGGACCACGCATCTCTAGTATGGTTAAAGAGTGTTAAAAACTTAAGAGGTAGGCTTTTTAGATGGTCGCTCAAACTTAGTATGTTTGATTATGAGATAAAATATGAAAAGGGTTCAACAAATGTCGAAGCAGACATGTTGTCACGAAATCCTGTTTGTCATTTTAATCAACATATTAGTTTATTGCTAGATAGGAAAGAAATTATAGAGATGCAAGACAAAGACAATGTTTGTGACAAAAAATATAAAAAAGAGAATGGAATTATTATAGTTCAGAAAAAGGGATTCAAAAAAATTGTTGTACCAATGTCATTAAGAAAAAAATTACTCCATATTGCTCATGATAATTTTGGACATTTAGGGATTCAAAAAATGCTTAATTTAATATCTCCCAACTATTATTGGCCTAATATGACAATAGACATTACAGAATTTGTTAAACATTGCGACACCTGTCAGAAAAATAAAAAACCAAAACAGAAAAGATTCGGCTTATTACAAGCTATGCCAGCAACAGATCAACCTTTTGAATGTCTTTCTATTGATACTGTTGGTGGATTTAACTATTACAACTCAACAAAAAAATTCTTACACATAATAATAGATCATGCAACTAGATTTGTTTGGGCTTTTCCCTCCAAAAATGTTACCACTGAAACATACACTAACTGTTTAAAACAAATTTTCAATATCAAAGCACCTCAAAAAATACTTAGTGACAGGCATAAATCTTTCAGATCTCCAAGATTTAAGAAATTCCTTAGAAATCATCATGTTCAACAGCGTTTTACATCCGCACATCATCCTCAGACCAATGGAAAAGTAGAGCGAGTTAATCAGACTATAGTTACCAGGCTTAAATGTAAAGTTAATTCCACTTCTTCTAAAATACCTTGGACTAGATTATTAAACCAAGTCATCGAAGAATACAACAATACGCCCCATTCTATCACCAAGTTCCCACCTGCCTATTTATTTTATGGTCAATTGCCTTATGAATCTCCTTTAAAACAAAACTATTATCCACCAGTAGACAAAGCCCTCAAAATTGCGAAAGCGCGAACTCAGGAATTTCACCTTAAAAGTAAAAGGCTCTATGATCGAAATTTTGTCGAATGTCCATTAAAAATACAAGACTCTGTAATTTATGAAGAATTTAAATACCCTAACACTCGAAAATTAGAACCTACTTTCTATGAACCATACAAAATTATAAATAAACTTTCTGATGTAACTTATGAAATAGATAAATTTAATTATGAGACAGGACAGAATTCCGTTATTGTGCATGTTTCTAAATTAAGACCCTATTTTTCACCAGAAGATTTTAAACTGTTTCATGAGCAACCCAAAAAACAAACAAAACCTCAGATACAATCACAATCACTAGATCAAACTAAAGTCAAGACAGTAGATTAAATTTTAATTCTTATTCTTTAAATATTTTATCGCCATAATTTTCAACATTAGCAGGTATGTTCTTGGTGCGCAACAAGAATATTACTTGTTTTGGGGAGTTTTTGGGATTAAATTGGGCTCCTTATGCAGGCATAAGGTGTACACTTTGATTGTAAAGGCTTTCAAATTGATGTTGATAAATTAATTTTAAGTGTATTTAAGTCTAACTATATTTACTCATTTATTGGCATTAGTATTATTCTACTTATTCAGCAGATATTTATGTTATAACAGTTATAAAATCTGATGATTCTACTCAAACCTATAACATAATATGTGATTTTCAGTGATTGTGAAAACTACAGATATTAAAAGTTTTTCAAAAAAAGCACACTACTTTTATTTCCATTTCTCAATTAAGAATGACACCTTTTATTCCTATTTGTATTTTATTATTAAAGTTTATAAACCATGTGTAGATAAAACATTATTCTACATTTGGCATTGAAAACTTGTAATTAAATTTGACAATTTTGTAAAAGAGTATCAGAGAGGAATAATTGTAAGGAAATACTGGTTGAGAGTCCATTTTCTAAATAGTTACATTTAATTTTATTTGGATTTTGGAATTATTATGATTTTTTTTATTTATACTTTCGGCTAGCAAAAAATACTTTCTTATGCTATTAGAAGATAAGAAAATTATTTAGTTGCTATGTAATTATTTTTATCCTCAACCAATATTTTCCCTATCAATAATAAACAAATAGTGATATTTTCTTTTGATTATACTCTTGTATTACTATTATTATTATTATTATGATTTCTATAATGAAGTTTAGCATTAATTATACTCTTATTGAAAAATATTAGGATATGGAGTCTTATTATACTACTTATTATTGTTGTTGTTATTATTATTTAAATTTTTCTATATTATTTATTATTGATATTGAGAGTGATGCTATTTATTATTAAAAAAATTTATATATTATTGAAAGAAAAATTTGATTGATTGTTAAAAGATGTTGGATCCAACATAACATTAAAACCAAAGATTAAACTAGGTTTGAAGATTTTTAATTAAAGAGACTGTATTCAGAGAACATTGGAAAAGACTCTTTTATACATACTACTGAAAGACTTGTTTCATTTAAAGGACTTATTTAAAATAACCTATGCATCAAGTTATTGTAATTATTTAAACTTCCATGATAACGAATTGTTGTTGTTTTTATTATATTTTTTATCCCTTGCTTATTTATATTTATAACTTATTTACTGTTATTGTATGTATTATCTCCTATGCACTTACAAATAGTAAGTGATATTGTAACAGTATTGTATCTCTTTCAGGGAAATGCTCCTACCTAAATTTAATTCAGATTAATTTCCTCTTAGCTATTTTATTTTAATCGCTAATATTTTTTATATTGCGTTAATTTTCTTTTCCTCCATCTCTTGGCTTCCTGGGTTTGACAGTTTTATTCCAAAATTTAACTTTTCTAAATTATTATATTTCTGTTGTCTGAACTTGTAGTTTTATTTAACTATCAATTTCATACAAAGTCTTGGGGAGGGGGGATAATATTACAAATTTAAAATTTTTTCGCCAAAACTAACCTTTATACTATCTTAATTTTCTTATAATAATATTCCGTAATTACTTCAAATTATTAAATTAAAATCTTGTTTCTAGATCTAATCTGTTAATCTGTATGCAGACGATATAAATTCTTAATTTGCCTTAAAAAACATTATTCCAGTATGCGTAAATTTAAAAAGATGGCTCTAAATTAAAAATATTCTTAATTAAAACTTTATTTCTTAATATTCCAAATAAAACTGATTTCTTCTATGTTTTTATCAACCCTTTTTAAGAAAATCTTATTAAATTTATTCCAAAACCATACCTTTCAAAAAATATCATTATTTTATTTTATCTATTTATTTATTTTTCCGCCGTCAACCTTTGATGTGTGCATTAATAAATTCATTTCTTTTCTTTTTCTCTTAAAATTAATTATTTATAAAAATCGTCTGCCTAAGAAATTATGAGTCGATTATAAATTGGTTAAATAATATTTTTTTTTAAATAAATTTATCGTCTGTGTAAAATAGTCTCGTATCTGGACAAGAATTCTGTGTACATAAAAGGATGATGGTTTGAGATTACAGAAAGTTCTAGAATTTTCTTTTTAGTTTTAAAAAGGTGGAAGTCTCGAGATGAGAAGGAGATAGATTCTGGAGTTCTTTCGTCGATGAGTACGGCTGATTGAAGTAAATGATGGAATATTTTTTGGACATTTCGGTAAAAGATCGTTTGCAAAAAGGAGTTTTTCCCTCTATAATGACTACAGTTGAATAAATAAACTTACAGCTACCAATGAGTGATTTTTTGGATCTGCTACATTTATTTATTTTTTATTTTTCCCTCGCTGGCCATGACTTCTGTGCAAAGAACGGGGACCCTGGCGATGATGTTTCTGGCTCCTAACTTTAAAATGTCACATATATATATATATATATATATATATATATATATATATATATATATATATATATGTCAACATTTGAACGGAGGGTGGTTTTGGGGTCTGGAGGTCATGATCGGTGAAAATATACCAAAATTTTCTGGAAGTTCTTTCCTCTGGATGGCTGCAGTAGGTAGCTGTAGATAGCTACCTACTGATAAGAAGATAAAGATAAGAAGCTGTATCCAAATATTTAGTAGTACATGCAATATTGTGAAGGCTCTAATCAATGGAATATGGATACAGCCCCTCATCTTTTATCTTCATTTTCGGAATAATGGATTTTTACCTTATTCTATCGACGATAATTTTCAGAATTTTCAAACTATGCTTTTAAGATTTCCACAAAAGTTGCTCTATACATTTAACTAACATAATATGCAAATGAAATTTTAATAGCGTTGACGCATACGCAGTAAAAAAGTATTTAGTAAACCTGCTCATTTGTCATACAGTTTTTATTATTTTTTAATTCCGATTATAGGGTGTTATGTACAATGTTCATTGTCATATTTCCTGAAAAGAACATTGTGTTTGAATGAAGAACTCTGCAAATTACAGGCGAAAAAATTGGAAAAAATTGGGACCATTTTTATAAAAAACTTAATTTCTCTACGAGTTTACATGCTATATTCATAAAAATGAACACAATTTATTACAATAAGTCACTTGATCATAATCTGTAGTTTGAATTCTTTTGCATCATTAGTTTTGACAGGGTTATCCAAAAGATCTTCTTTTTTTAAATTTTTTGACGGTCCCCTGTAGGAATTCAGGGAAAACTCTTCACGAAAATATATGACCAATACTATTTTGTTTATACATATGGAGTTTCGGAGTTATTCCGCATGCACATTTTTAGAAATTTAACAAAACATCTAAAATCGCAAGTGTCAAGATTTTTTTGCGGTGACTGTATATATATATATATATATATCCATAGAAGAACTATAAAAGAAATTATTTTGATGTCCATGGTTTAGTACTTAAGAAATGTATAGAAATGTAAAATAAAATTCAAGTTACTAAAAATATATATATATTTATTATATGTTAGTTGCATGAAGTTCCAAATTTAAGCTTTCGAGAATAAGACTGATAAAAATAAAATTCATGGAACCTTTTTATAGTCGTCTTTTAATGTTTGTGCAGTCAAAAATTGCATAAATAAACTAAAAATAGATATATTTTTTATTAGAAAAAAGCCGCAGTATGTAAAATTGCCCCTACCTAATTATTTTTATTTAAATTTCTGATTAAAAGCAAGCATACTTAGTTTTAAATTATAAACTTAAAATTCTTTCGCTTCATTGAATGGGTTAGAGTGAAAATACCATCCATTTATTTAATGAAGTAGTTTATGCAATACAGAAATTTGTCACGAGTAGAGAAATTAATTTAAAAGCAACTAATAAAAATTCACGAAATTTTTAAATGAAACAATAGCTTATTTACCGCCAAATCCTGACGGATACTATCTAGCTGTATTTAATTATATAATCACATTAGTAAAGACTAAACGACTGGAAATATCTTAGATTGCATACTTTATAATTTCCTTCTCAATATTTTTAATAAGCCTTCGAAATGTATGGTTGATTGAATATGTAATATAACACATTGTAACAATGATATTAAAATGTGATAAAAGTAGTCCTTATAAGAAAACCTACAGTTAATCACTATTTTTTTATATATATAAATGTTTTGTCTTTGTCAGATAGTTTCAATAATAGATTTTATTTAAAAAAATCTTAATATTCATAATTTAATTTGTATTGAAAATTACGCTAACATAAATTTTATTAAATAAATATCTTTATTGTAAATTCTTTTTGCAATATTTTGCATAAACCATGTGTCTGAAAACTTTAGTCACAACGTCGGTTATGAGATTTTGCATAAGACAGAGAGTGTTGTAAATCCCTCACATTTGTGGGAGAATGAGGTACCTAGAAATATTTTAAGTGTTATGAGATACATAAAACTAACTAAATCGAAAACTTTCTTTTAAAATATACAGTAGCACCTCACCAGTCTTATCCCCGCTAATCCGAAATTTAAATTTGTCTGAACCGATGATACTGTAGATAAACATACTTGAACAGATTAACTAAATAGTTTGAAAAATTTTGCTAAAATTAAAAAAGTACTTTTTCATCATGTATAATGTTTCACTTAATGGAGAAAATAAAGCAATATTGGAAGGATTACACTTACATTTAATAAATACATATTACTTTAACACAACATATACACACACATTTACAGTAACGATCATTTGAGGTTAAGAGATTTGTCAGATTTGTTGTATTATTCTCGAAGAGGAAACAATATTACGCCAAAGTCTCATAAATATGTCTGTTGACATTGCATTTTTACTCGGCTTTATACTTGCCAGGTCTATTTCCATAGCACTTGCAGCTTCAGAATATAGGAAAGAGATCTTGTGGCTCCATCTTATATAACTGATTGACTAATACATCACAAGACAACCGATCAGTTAATGTATTATCTGTGAAGTACATATTAAGATATGCATTCTCTAGAATGTGTGATGCAAAGAATGTCCGTTATTAATTTACAGGTCTACACAAGGTATCCCATTACATAATGGTGTAAGGTGAAACATTGTTTGGGGCGCGTTTTAATAATATTAAAATACTTAATATTAATGAATTTAAAACTATTTCACATTTTAAGAAATTTATAGACGTCGCTGAGTTTTACAACAAGTTTCTTCTGGTATAATAGAAAACAATTTGTATTTACAGGGAAGCGCAAAATATTTAGGATACTTTACTATATCCATTGTCCTGTATACTATAACACCAAAATCTGAATATTTTAAAAACTTCCTCATAGTACAAACGTATCTCATTTGCTACGCTTGACGTGCAATTTCCAACTTGTTTAAATACGAGGGTGAAAACATTACGTATCCATGATACTTTTAGGGATTCTTTCAATAGTTAAAAAAGCCATTGTATTGTATATATCACTAAAATATCCACATTGCGAGAGGAAAAGCAAAAGAAAAAGGGTTCTTACGGAAGATGTTGATTTTTTGACGAAAATGTAGATTTTTCAAAAACTCAAACTTAGTCTTATTTCGTAATTTTTACTACAATTTAGAAAAAATAAATATTTTAGACTTAATTATGATCATTAAATGTTACAAAAAAATTTCATAAAATAAACTATTACATGTTTAAAAGCATTACAAATTAATCTGCGTTTGCTTGCTGTGAATTATGGTTAGTGGACTAAATTTGTATTTCATTTCACGGTAAAAATGTTTTTTCAGATACCATACTTATTGACTATTTAATCATTATTAAACTCTTGACTCCGAATTGTAAATGCCATATATGCCATATCTTAATATTAGATTGCCCAATTGATTCCACTCCAAACAAATTGCAAAAGATTGACTTCAAAAGAAATATATCATGAAGTGAAATATTATAAGTTAAACAGGAATAAATTAAGCATGTTAAAAAGCTCTGAATAAAAATTGTTGCATAAAATCTTTTTATAAAACTTGTGAAATATTTCGGTGCATTCGACTATCACACTTAATTTTTTATATATGCGATATACATATTTTTTCGCAACATAAATAAGCGATAATTTGGAAATTAAGAAGCATTGATTGTGTCTTGAAACCCTTCTCATTACACGCGTTTTCTTTGGGGATATTTAAAAATGATTATATGCGTCGACGTCTTAAAAGATTGAGGCTAATAATAATGCCTACTGAAATTATATCTTTAAATGTCAGTTTATTAAATTATGCATGTTTCACCTTCATTGGAACATTTAAAGAAATGACAACGTGTATGACAACGTGTATTTATAATCAATTTATTAAAAAAAAAAGGAAAATTATGAGTTAAAAAAGTATTTTAAGAAAGTTCAGCTCAGATTTAGAACCGAAGCATAATTCTTGCTTTAACAAAACGATGTATATTGTAAATAAAGTATCCTTTGCAATTAAATTCTAGAACTATATATCATATATGTTGGGCATATTTGACATTTTAGTTTGTTTAGGAAAATCCTGCATTTCTTGCAATAAACTGTTAAGAACGAATTTTCAAATGTAAAATATTGAGATTCTAAACAAATAGAAAAATTTAGATTTTATCCAGTAACGTTTAAGCACAATTATAATAGCTGTAAGTAATATAAGATGCGCTTTTAACAGATGAATGGTTTTCTTCTAATATAATTTCTTCAAGAAATTGAAGTAATTGTTTATGAGATTTCAAATATCAAATGTTTAAAGAAAACTACTCTTAAGAAAAATTTATTATTTCATTTTTCACCTATTTGTTGGTTTATACGATTCATTCGCACAAAAAATGTCTTTCAAGTATAAAGTTTGGCATTATAGATTTTTATCACTTATTCGGGTTTTAAACATACAGTAATGTTTTTCTTATTCATTATTTCTCATCAAGAAAAAAATGATATTTATAACAGTCATTAATTTTTCTGAGATTTTGTAAGCCAGGAACATATTTCTACTTCTATGAAAAATATTTAAGAAAAACTCGAGAAAACAAAAGTATAAAGATATATTTTGCGTGGATGCCATTAAAGATTCATTTGTATTCAAGACGATAAATGCTTATTTTAAATGGGGGAAAAAAGTGGAAAACTATGCTAATCATCACGCAAAATCTTTACAAAAGCTTTTTAAAGACCAGAAATGAAATATTTAATTTCCGTTTGCATCAAAGGATTAATACAGTTTTTTCATCATAAGTCAAATCATTAATTTTGCTATAAAGTTCAAAGTACGTAGGAGAAATCTCACTATTCTCCATTGCTTTTTGACTTAGGAATGCATTCATTTTTTATAAAAGCAACTAAATATGAAATGAAGTATTTGATAAATATGGCTGAAAAATTTAAAATATGTATAATGCTGTTACCATTTATTTTGTAACTATTGAGGAGTGATATTGATTTAATACAATGCATCTTTATGGAATAGATTACCAAAATTAATAATTAATATAAATGGATAAAACTTTGTGCCGATATACGAAAAATAATAAAATAAGACTGGAAAAAATAATGTTAAATATAAAGAAAATACATGAGTTTTTAACACTATCTTAAATAGAAAATGCATTATTACCTAATAAACGAGAATATGAATGTGAAATCTCATACGGCCGGTGGTGAAATGGCTTATTACGAGGAAACAGCGAAAGTAACATGTAAGGTCCCCATAATTACAATATTAAAAAAATTACAAGAATATGAATGTTCTTCACATGTGACTATAGCAGTTTATGAAATCAATTTCTACGGAATATTATTAATACGCCCTTAAAACAATAATTCTTTACTTCTTTTTGCAGTATATATCTGTATTATTTCACTAATAGGTCTGTTTTCGTTGCTACAAGGAAAATTTAATAAAAGTAGTAAATCTAAAAATCGTTGTATTACGCTATATATTATTATGTATATTGTCTAATCTTGCTGCCAGAAGCTGGAATGAATTGCATGTGTAAGAGATTAAATTATTCAACTCTTCAAACTTACTTATCATTAAAGTTCTTAAATTTTTATACGCATTTTTCTTGATTCATGCTGAGTTAATCTGTATAATTTCATTTTGCAGTAAGAACATGCGAATCTTTTTTTGTGCCTCCTGTAAAATTTACGAAATGTTTTTTCTTCTTTTACTAGAAATTTACAAGAATTACTTCGTGATGCATCACTTTTGTTTCATGTGAGACATTAGAGAAAATATTTTTTTTATGATTGACTTTCAAACTGAGGTGGTGAGTAAAATGTACCAAAGAATGTTTGTGATGAATTATTTTAAAATGTTTAACTTAAATAGATGCCTTTTTAAAACTTTAGTTTTGACAAATATATAATTTTATTTGTTTATTGAAGTGTTAATATGTTAGTAAGGAGAAAGTTTAAATTGAATGAAAACTGTTAGAGCTCAGGGCACTTTGATATATTGATATGATAGATTCTGCTATCCAAAATATTTATATTCTCAAGAACCCAGGTTAATTAAATTTAGTCTATAGAAATTTAAGTTTTATTTTTTTTTATTATAGCTCCACTGCAATGTATAAATGTATTAAAAATTTTCCCCAATAAAAAAAAATTTTTAAACTTCAGCATTAATCATTAATTCACCCGCCCGCTGCTTTATATATTAGTCCTGTTTCTCATTGACAAAACAAACATAAAATTTACTCAATCCATAGAACCACTGAACCACTGTGCGCTGAACACGGGAAAATTTTTAGAGTGGAATACTAACCAAGGAAACAGTATAAGTGAAATCAGATATGCCGTATAATTTACGTCTAAGAAAATATGCTTATTTAAACTGATTTGTGATACTTGTAATTAATTTTGTCGTAACAGTGTAGATATTTTAAAATAACAAATGAAAAAAAAATATAACATGAAGGAGAAGGAAAGTGTTTTATACGCCTTTAAATTAAGAAAAATAACGCAATAAAGAGCCTTTTTTAGAAAGACACACTTTCATCAGTTTCACAACAAACTACTGTTGCAAGTGGGTGGTGGTCTACCTTACTGATGTAGCTGCAAATTTGTAAAGTCAAATTTGTCACGGAAAGACAATACAGTGAAATTCCGATCTATCATTCCCGAATCTATCGTATTCCCGTATTGATCTTTAGATTTCTACGGTCTCTGCACAAATTATACTTAAATAATGTTAAAGAAACCTGCAAGCATCGTTCTTTAAAAAGTCGTTTTTCCGCATTCATCGTTATATATATATATCTTTTTACTCACCGAAATCTAATTGAATGTCATGCCAATACTTGCGACATACAACCTGGAATTATTTCTATTATCCTAAAATACAGTCAAAGATCTATAATCCGCACACCCATAATCCACTGTTTTCTATAATTCACTTTATTTTACGAATGTAAACAATGAAATAAATAGTTAAAAAATTTACAAATTAGTGATCCCAAAACGATTTTTTTTTTCAAAAAGTGAAAAAAAAAATGAGAAAACAATGAGAAAACGGTGGATTATGGGTGTGCGGATTATAGATCTTTGACTGTAACTCTTTTGTGCTATTAGTGTTGATGATGGCGACTATATTTCAGATAAAGAGTAGTTGTATATAGCAGAGCATGCGAGTATGTTTGATCAATATTTTCATTGATCAATATTATATAAATATTTCATTGATCAATAGTATCACTGATTAATATTTTCCGATATGTGATGTCCATAACATTGGAAAAATGTGTGATAATGCAAAAAATGAAAATAATGGCGAAGAAGCAGAAGATAACGTTCATGACCATGAAGCTAAGCCACCAGTGCCAAATCTGTCTGATGGAAAAAACAGCATTTGAAACTGTATGAACTTTTATATATACATATGAAATTGCAAAAAATACGCAGAAAAATGTTATACATCTAGAAAATGTATTTTTAGGTAGATTTCTTATGAAATACTACCTATTGCAATCGCACCAGTTTATCTATCTATCTATCTATCTATCCATCTATATATCTCACTTTTTTATGGACACGATAACTTCTATAATTCTTCACCAATCTCCACCAAACTCGTACATAAAATCAAAGGGGATAAAATCTTGGCTAAGTTCGTTAATGGGCAAAATCGGACCAAGGGGGTCGGAATAGGGGGCGTTTTTGTGAAAACCGAAAAAACGCCATAACTTCTTAATTAAAGTAGATATCGAATCGGTTTAAAGTACGTATTACTTCTTAAAAATGGGCAAAAAGTTTATGCATGACAGATTTTTGATAAATTTAGAAGTAGGCTCAAAGGGCGAAAAAAACAGGGGTTTTGAGAGAAAAAAATTAATAACTTCGTCAATTTTCAAGATATCAAGTCCAACTAAATTTTTTTTAAATGTTCTTAAAATTATCTAAAACTTTTGTATTTACAAGTTTTTGATAGGACCAACATTTACCGATGAAAAAAAAATTAAAAACGAAAAGAAAAAGGGCGGTGAAAAAAGAGAAAAATCCATAACTCCGTCAATTTTTAAGATATCAAATTTGATTAAATTTATTTTACATCTTCTCAAAAATATCTACAACTTTTAGATTGACAAGTTTTTCATAGGACCAATTCGTATAGCAAAAAGACATTAAACAAAAATAGGAGTTGGAGAAAAAAACCTCAAATCCAAACAGCTTATATTCTGACACATTTTTAAATTCATTTTTGAATTTAAACGCATCCAAATGGTAGATCCTCTTATTTAGAAACTGTATAAAGTGACTCATTGGTCAATTTTCTGTTAAAGACGGAATATATTTCAAAAAAGGCTACCAAAAAGGGTTTTTTGAACAGAATTTTCCGAAATCATCGTGACTGAAAATTTAAGGAAGTGTTCAAATAAGAAATTGCGTTTTTTCTGACTCGTTTTTAAATCCATTTTTGCTCTCAAACGCATCCAATTTACAGATCCTCTTAGTTAGGTACTATATAATGTGATGTATTGATCGATTTTTTGATAAAGACAGAATATATTTCGAAAAAGGCTACCAAAAAGGGTATTTTGAACAGAATTTCCCGAAGTCTTCGTGATTTGAAAATTTAAGGAAGTTTTCACATAGCAAATTGCGTTTTTTATGACTCGTTTTAAAATCCATTTTCGCTCTCAAACGCACATCAATTTACAGATCCTCTTATTTAGGAACTATATACTTTGACTCATTGGCCAGTTTTTTGATAAAGATAGAATATATTTTTAAAAATGCTGTCAAAGTGAGTATCTCGCACAAAATTTTCCTAAGGAATCATGATTAAAGAATTAAGGATGTATTCAAACAACAAATCGGTTATCGGTTTTATAGTGACATGGTAGATAAAAGTAGTATCTACAAATATCAGTAGATTTCCGTGTTTATTACTCTATATTATGGCATATTAATAAATCGTTTACAACATGTCTGTGATACATGTCATGTCGTTACATGCTGCTTTCTAACAATTCCATTAACTTTTTAGATCTTAAAATTATACTAAAAGAAAACAAATTAATAACTGTTATATAACGGAAAGAATTTAATTTTAAAGTTAATACATTTATTAATTTTAAATCCTGTCTTCATAATTCTGTATATCGTAATGTAATTCTTAATCATTTATATAGAGTAAAATGTTTATGTTCTTCTCATCTTATTAATGTAAATATTAAAAAGGTAATTTATGATGCACTAAATAATGATTATTCTAAAAAATTCATATATTTTTCAATATACAATTAGTTATTACATGATCTTAAAAAAAAACAAAAAATTTACAAAAAAGTTATTAAAACACAAAAATGATAATAAAAAAAATTTAAATGTAAAAAAACATTTAAAAATATATACGTAAGAATGACTGGGCGGATACATGTTAGAGCAAGAAGGAGGACGGTGTTGTCTGGATAATACGCAATGGTTTTTTTATTTAAAAAAAATTTAAGAAGGCGAGAGGCATCAACAAATTCAAGCAACAAATCGGTTATTTTATGACTCATTTTTAAATTCAATTTTTTTCTCAAATGCATTCAACTGACAGTTTTTTGTTATTTAGGAACTGTATAATGTACTGTTTTGGTCGATTTTTTAATAAATTCAGAATTTATTTCAAAATATGTTGTCAAAATGTGCATTTGAGCTGAATTTTTCTTAAGATGATTCTGATAAAACCATTTTTTGCAGAAAAATGAAATTAAAAATTTTTCATAAACGGCCAAATGAAGTTATTAAACTGGGTTTACCTCTAATCATATATACAGTCGAACCTATATATAACGAAACTCCATACATCGAATTTCTCCATATAACGAATTTTTAGTAAGAACGGTCCCCTTTTCGCATGATTATATTAAAAACAGACTCTATATAGCGAAATATCTATCTCCATATAACGAATTTTTTCATAAATTGATCTTAATTTATTCAGTTTTAAAAAAGCTTTGAAATCATATGGAATCAATTTTCCATCACTTATTTTTGATTTATCGTTCAGTGGAGAGGTTTTTTTTTTTATAAATATTACTTCTCTCCTTATTGTTTAAATCTAACAAGTTCATCCCACCTCCCACACACCTTTCAACATCCTTCTCAAAACACAGTCAATTGAATTGTTACACATATAAGAGAGGAATCAATGCGAGCACATAAGAGAGACCTTCAAATGGAGGTAAATATCAATTATAATTTTTCATTCCACGCTAAAATTTGAGAATTTTTTTTTGAGAGCGTAACAATTGTAATTTTAAAATCAAAACAACAAAAAATTACAGATTTCGTCCTCTGAAATTTATGTAAGTCTTCCTCATTTGATTTTCATTAAGCTTTCAAATAAATGTCTTTTCTCTTTTTTGAAACTACTTAAATAAGTAAGAAATAAAATGTTAGGTTAATATATACTTTTAAACATTTCAAATCCTTAATTAAAAAGATCAAAATTAATATTTGTTCAAAATTTACACATTAAATACTATTTTTAATATCATACTCTATACATCGAATTTCTCTATATAACGAATTTTTTACTGGAACGATGGATTTCGTTATATAGAGGCTCGACTGTATAATTTTTTTTGTTGAAATGAGCACTCTTCGAAATCTACCTCCGCCTATAGGCCCAGCCGACAGGGATTTTTTTGATTTAAAAAAATGAACGAAAAACTATACAAAACTATTGAATTTTAAAAATAAATATCAATTTTCTATAACTCCTTTTTTACAGTTTAGTAAGGTAAAAATTAGTATTTATTAGTATATTTTATACAATGCATGCATTAGTAATGCATAAACATCGTGTTTTTAATGTTTCAAAGTTTAACCGCATTATTCGCTTCCCGCATTCATCGTTTTTCCCGTACTCTTTGAAAAACGATGCATCGAGGATCTACTGTATACGAAAATGTCAAGCTTTCTGCTAATGCGGATTCTTTCTGGGTCTTTAATTTAAAATCTAACTTTTACATATGTAGAAAATACTAAAATGCAATATATGGACCATACAGTTTCACTTTTCACTGGAATTTATTTTACTTAAATGCATTTTTTCGATGACGCCATGACATTCTTGTACAATAAAAGTTAAATATTTCTAATAACCTGGAATATGCCCTTCTACCCCCACAGGTCATGTCTCAGTCAGAATCACTAAATTATTTTTTGCACCAGGTACATGTAACATTTAAAATTCACTTGTGATTCTAACCAAGAGAAAAATATTTTCTAGAAGTATTATTACATCCGTGACCATACTGCATTGTTGAGTCGACGGTTTATTTATGAATGATCACAATAACATGATTCTTGCAAGGCCTAAAATTTCCAGATCAGAAAATTACTCAGTACTAGTATTTTCTATATTTCTCCTTTAATCTGAGGGAGATTTGTGCGTTTGAACTAGATTGATCTTTTTATTAAAATAAATCCTGTTGTATCATCTGGAAAATAACGGAACACGTACGAACCCCTTATAACTTGGCATCTCAATATAAATTCTCAGAAACCTATTTTGGATAATTTAAACTCATGCCTTGTAACGAGATTTCATCACTATATGGGATTTAACTATCTGAAACAACTATTGATGATATAGAAAATCTCGTTATAAACAGAGTGAATAGTGACTGTGTTTAAAGTGCTGATTAGATTTCTTCCTGACTTACAATTGAACAATAATATATTTATATTAATCCAACAACAATTGTTACAAAGTTAACTTTCAGGCCTACTTCTGTGTCGCCAAAAATATTTTATTCCCAGAAAATGCTTATCATGTATTTCTTTTAAGTAGATACATTTTTTATACATTTTATATGCTTCTGCGTGTTTAACTTTTAGTCTGAGTCATATATACAATTTATCTTCAGAATATGTTGAGGTACACTGTAGAAGAAAAAGGGTCGATCTACTAAAAAAACTTTAGTGATCCTTGTAATTACTAAAAAATTTTTAGTATTCTTAGTCGGTTACTAGAAAATCTGTAAGAATTACTAGAAAAAAATTAGCAATGAATAGAGTTAATAGTTTTATATTTTTAATAGCTATTACTAAAACTCACTTGGTATGGAATTGATAGCATAGTGGTTATAGTAACGGACTCCAGGCTGAAAGGTCCCGGGTTCGATGCTAAACACAGCCAAATACGCCCCGAATGTATGTAGTGTAAGTACTCGTTAATAAAGGGATTATGAAAATCCTGTCGGAGCAGGTAGCAATGTTTGGTTCTGCCATCTATTGCGGTTTTGCCGAAAATCTATCGTTTCAGAAGTCTGGATGCAGCTCGAAGGAAGCTCCTGCCCTTCGGGCGCACGTAAAGGTTGTTAAAATCATTTTGGAGCTATTACTAAATTTTGCTTGATGGTTCATACTAAAAATTTTTAAGTTAGTTATACAAAAAATTTTTTTGTTTAGTATACAAAAAAATGCTTGTTTCACTTGCAAAAAAAAGTTTGTAATGGTTACTAAAACATTCTGTGGAATACAAATTTACTAAAAAAATTTTAGTAACCTCTTGAATTTTTTTTCACAGTGTAGTTAAATTACAGATTAATGTTATTTTTTTTTAAATGCGTATTTTATGAGTATGTTTTTTTAAATTTCAAGTTGACTTAAGTGAATGATATTAATAAAATTAGAATTTAAAAATAGTTATAGAGAACATTAAAAATTGTAATTCAAAACCAGCATTTGAAACAACGCGAGCTCTAAATTTTAAACACATTTATTATAGGAAATATTATACAAACTGACATATATTTAAAAAATAGTTTAACAACAGATCAATTACACTTTAATATGTATTCAAATGGATTTCATTGTTTCATAAAAAGTGTACTATTTAACATATTAAGCGATACGTAGAAGAAACTGTGCAATAGATAAATATCTAATGTTAAGTTCAGAACAATTCACACTATATAATATTAGTTTTAGTATCACAGACGGGCATTTTCAGATATCGAATAAAGTTGCACTAAAAATACAAAAATGTATTATTTAAAATTTATTCCCACTCTATACAAAGTTTGCAACTTTTAAATTAGTTTCCTTTGTTTGATCTCAATGAAGATATCCGAAGGGGCTTTTTCAACTTTTGCAACCAATCTAAAACTTTAAGTACTTTTAAATTTTTTTTTCATTTCAAACTGGTGCTGCCAAATGGATAATATATATATTATTCTCTTGGCAATTAACCTGGGACTTTTTCCTTTGTTTTCAAAATAAATTCATTATTTTTTATTCCTGTTTAATTCTATTAGGGAGCTTGGACATGTTCCATTTGCAGCAGGGAATTACCTTTTTCGCCAGACAACCGACCAAATATATATTTAAATTTTTAGTTTGAAGGATTTTTTTAGATAAAATTTAAAAGCAGTCTGCGATAAGATAATAGCTTATAAAATAGTAACATTTTAGAAACTAATTGAAGAGAAAACAGTAAATTTGTTCTGTTAAGTTACATTGACGAAAAAAATTCTGTAATTATGGGTAAAAAACACAAAGAAACCATTAAAGAACATTTTAACTGTTATATTTATGTTATAATCGTTATCATACAATGATATTATCCTAGTGGCAAACCAATATTGGGCCAACGTTGCGCCCTTATTTCATTTATTGGAAACTAGCGGCCTTCGCCCGCTACGCTGGTCGGTTTATCTAAAGAAATCTTGAAGAAGTAGTTAGATAAGGTTCAGACATACATTAAAAAAAAAAAGCAAGTCGATCATTCAAAAAACGTTGGGAAATATCAAATATTTACTGTAATTTTTTAAGAAAAACAAAGTTTCGAAAAAAAAAATTAAATCGAAAAAAAAATTACACTGACATATTAATGCAAGGAAATTTTCCCAGAGAGAAAATTCGCCTTGAATACAATATTTCAAATTCTTTTAATTGCTTATAGGCGTTAATGCCAACATAGTGAAAAAAAATTCCATGCTGGGAATCGAACCCGGGCCATCAGTATGGCGCACTGACGTTCTACCGACTAAACCACATGGAACGACAGCCAGCTTGAAACTTTCTCATACTTAAGTAGACTGGCGAAAACATAACGATAGCGCGTTTTAAAATCGCACAGTGACATATATTGGATTTTATATGTACTAAAAAACGTTATGTACTAAAAAACGTGAGCAGCGCACCTAATAGTTTCTTTTGTTTCTTTTTGTTACTTTTTTGTCTGTTGTCCGATTTTGATGAAACAAAGCCTATACACTGCCCGGGAGTGTGCATTCTTCATTAGTGAAAACCGCATAAAAATCCATTCAGTAGTTACGAAGATAACCTCGAACAAACAGACAGACAGACAGACAGACAGACAGACAAAAAATTCAAAAAAATTTTTTTTGTGTTTCATTGGTTTTCTTTTATCGCCCTGACTCCATTTTTGTCAATTATCTTCAATGTACAGACACACCGGGTCCTACTGTTTTATTATATGTATAGATATTGTTAATAAAACGCCAATATTGGTTAAGTATTGGCATTTCATTGGAATACTTTCCAATGAATTCCCAATATTGTACAAATGTTGGCGTTACATTGGAAATATTTCTAATGAATTCCCAATATTGGGCAAATGTTTGCGTTTTATTGGCAATATTTTCAATGAAACCCCAATATTAGCATAATATTGGCTGCAAATATTGCCTAAATAAGGGCAAAATGTAAACACCCAATATTGGAGCAATATTGCATGCTAATATTGTGCGAATGTGGCAGCATTGCTCCAAGCTGTAGCCAATATTGGCCTAATATTTTTTGGCTTCTAGGACATATACTTTAATATAATTAATGTAAATACCTTAATATTTGAAATTCATGTCAGATTTTCAGATTCTAATGATTATTGTCATTAATGTGCAGTTTCAGTCTTACTCTAATAATTTTATCCGCACAAAATATGTATATCAAAATTAAATATTCTAATATTTTTCCGCATAAAATTTCTTTGTACACACATGATCTATACAAGGTTAGACGAGGTTAAAGGCCCAAGACTACATCTTGGACATGCTGCGCAAAATAATTTATATTTTCATGAAACGTACTCTTAAAACAGCATCACATTAAATTATTTCTGTATATTATTATATTTTAAGTATTTGATAATGCAATTAATAAAAATATCGTATTTTATTAGCTTACACATTTTTTATTAAAACCTGGTTTTTGCCATGTAAAAATAAATATACTTAAACTTTATAGTCCCCCCCCCCCCCAAAAAAAAAACTTTTTTAAATCGTTGAAAAAGAGGAGTAGAATCTTCCAACACAATTATAATTATAAATAATATGCGGACAACAGTAATAGTATGGAAAAATATTACAACGCCATAGACTTTGTGAGAATAATTAAAACAAAAATGTTATAGACAATTTATTTTTTTCTTTCACGTTAAAATTTTTAAGTCGTTTTTTCTAATCTCTTCAAAAACTCGATCAGACATATTCAGAACAAGAGTTTGAATAAATTCTGCCATTAAAGAAAACCGACTCAGTTCAGATTGTAAATTGAGACCCTTTCAAATTGTCGCCCATTAGCATATACACGTTTCTAGCTAATCTTCCCAAAAGTTCTGTGCTAGCTGTCAGGTTAGTAACTAGGGATGGACATTAGGGTGGAACGAAAATCATTTTTTTTTAAATTTCAAAAGTTGTTTAATGCATTTGTTAAGACAGTATTAAAATATTTTAATAAACATAATATATTTAGAGGTGCCGCAAAAGACATATGATTATGATATTTAACTATTATTATTGTTAATGATTTTTAAGCAGATTTTACGAATTTGGTTTAGTAAAAAAAAAAATAAAAAAAAATAAAAAATAAATATCAAGTGCCCTTTTTCAATTTTTAAATAATACACATAAACTAATTTACAATAGATATTTATAGTTTTATACTGCATGCCTTTATTATTTATGCTACTTAATCTTGTACTTTTTAACTTCCATTTCTTTAGATTATAACAGTATTTCGTAATAGAAAAGATTAACATTACTTTTAACTTAAAAACTCGGTAAAACATTTTTTAGTTCTGAAAATTAATAGTTAAAGGAGAATAGTACATGGTTTGAAGTGACCTTGATTCAGGCGGCTTGTGTAGGGTTACAAAGGAGTAAGGGATGCATGTTGCTGTAGCAATGGTCTGGTCACATGTTTCTATCGTTAGTCCTTGCAAGCAAAGATTCGTTTGAGTAACAAATATTTTTATGCTGTTCTTTGTTGGATTTTGTTTTGTTTATGAATATGTCAGCTTGAATATTAGTGTAATAAATTATTAGTTAATACTTTAACTTTAGTGTGATGGCAGTTCATACGAGAGAAAAGTTAGAATGCCAAATTTTTGTATACCCTAAAGAATTAAGCAATTTAAATATTCCTTATTATGACATTATGAAATATTATCTTATATTTGACATGAGATAAGAGCAGAAAAAACATCAAAAGAGCCAACAGTGAATGAAATACTTGATATTCTTATTCAGAAATTTGAATCTATTTGGTCGAAATCATCTATTCCTATACTATCTCACACCCGCATGTTACAAATGGGAAAAACCTATCACGATAAATAAAGAAGTATTTTAAGTTAAAAAAATAGAAAAGGTACAGAAAAATATCATTTAATTGCAGCAAAGTTTTTAAATGAAAACAAACGTATTTTTGATGTAGCAGCCTCCAAGTACAAAGAATTTTCTGTCTGTAAGTGCGAAAAAAGAAAAAAGTACCTAACTTGAACAAGATTTTTTAATTGACCGAAGAACTGTGAGAAAAATAGGTATGAGTGGAGTCGATAAAGTTATTTCAAAGATTTTAACACAAAGAGAAGAGAAGAAGCAACAGGTAATACAGAAACAATTAAAGTAGAAGTAGAATCAGAATTAGTAGTTAAAGCTGCTAGAAAAGCTGAAAAAATGCCCTTCAATCAGATCCTGAGCAAACATCTAAAGGAAACTTAACATACAATCCCAAAAATTACTCTACTTCTTTTTAGCTCACAGGCTATCATAGACTGAGAGCTTATGTGCCCGTCCGATCTGTATGTACGTTCGTGCGTAACGCGATAACTCATGATAAAAATATCTCCACTTGAAATTTTGTATATAAGTATATCCTGATAAGGCGTTTCCCTGATTAGTTTTTGGAGTTCATTCGATATGTATAAGAGGGGGAACGGGGGGCTCATGCCCCTCCCCTTAATTGATATAAACGGGATTTTCATGCAGAACTAACAGTTTTCGTTCAAAATTTAGATATAGGATCATTCTGATGAGGCGATACTGTGGCTGTTATTAGGTGTTCATTGAATAAGTATCAACAGGGGGAACGGGGGTTCTAATGCCCCTCCCCTTAACTTGTATAAATGGATTTTTCAAGCAGAATTGTCAGATTTCGTTCAAATCTCTCAATAGTTTTGGAAGTTTAATGGTTAAGTATAAAAGAGGAGAATAACTGCTCTTAAATTATATAAATGCTAAATGGGTTTTTATTAAGAATTTTCCGATTTGCTGTGAATTTCGGATATAGATTTTTTATATGATAAAGCATGTTCCTGATAGTTTAGGAGGTGCAATGATTAAGTATAAAAAAGGAGAAAAGGGAGAGCTGTTTCCCCTTCCTAATTTTTTTTGAACGGAAATAACAAAAATACAAGGCTGTAATGTACAATTAGTATGCGTAGTCTGTGAGCTCAATGCCATCAGTTTAACTGGGCAATATTCTTTTTATTTAGATACAACTGCAAGCGAACAAAGCGAGTGGTACTTCCAACAGTAGCAAGTACCTGTGATCGAACTGGGGTTTCAGACAGAGTTGCTGCAACTATCGCAAGTGCTGTTCTTAAAGATTTTCGAATGATTACACAGAAGGACAAAAGTAAGGTAATTGATAGGATGAAAATTCGAAGAGAGAGAGCCAATAATCGGACAAAATAGATAGTAAGAAGCCTTATCCAAGTTGGAGAAAATATAGGTTTGTTTTTCGATGGAAGAAAAGATAAAACAATTGTGCAAGATAAAAATGGAAACAAATTTTAGAAAAAGATGGTCATCGAAGAACATATCTTTTTAGTAAAAGAGCCCAATTCATCCTTTCTAGGCCACGTAATCTCTGCTTTTAGTAAAGGTGAAGCTATAAAAAGTCCTTCCAGCAATGCCGGAAGGAAGAGGTGGCTTTCATATACTTATTTATTTATTTTAAATTAAGTTATATAAATCAAATATACGAAGCTCAAAATAGTGGAACACGATTATATAACATTGAATACCAGTTTTTGTCAATATTGAATATTAATAGGAATTTTTAGAAATTAGTCATCTTTTATCCAACCTGGTTTGATTTTAAGCGATTTATAGGGTCGCCAAATTCCACGATATCCATTTTAAAGCAGCATGATGGAAAAAAAAAAAAAACCAAATGAGCTTAATTGAAATCTTAATTCATGTGAACATGCACACTCACATTGAAATCGTTTAATATACAGGGTGTTTCAGCGAAGTGCGGACAAATTGTAAGGGGTGATAGAAGGCATGATGACAAACATTAGGACATAGGAAACCATGGGGTGCAAACGTCTTCTGTAGGAGCCAGGGGGCATCAAAGTTTAGCGTCCAAAAGTTCAAGCGATAATAAAACACGATAAAAAGGTCGATTCATTTCCAGTTTTCGCTGTAAACTTTGTTTATATCAAAAGTTTGTCCAAAAATTTTTTTAAAGGGAACTGTCAAAAAATGACGGTAGAGGGCGTTGTAGACTTTGGAGTACGAACAACTATGTTTTACTGATTACTTTTTTATTCTGTTAACAGTTTTCTAAAGATTGGATCTTAACTTAAATTTTGAGTACAAAATTGGAATCATCCCAAACGGTTAAGATGTGTAAACTGAGCTGTGAACAAGGGGGGGGGGGTTAAAACGCTCATAATCAATGAGCAAAGTAATCGATTTTGTTGCGGTTTGAGTGCAGGTCATTCCCTTAGTAATTGATTTATTCAAAATGACGTACAGTTTTGGTGCCCTCATTTTTAGATACAGGGCGCAGCCGATAATTTCCGACATTTCATCGACATTATCCCTGGGTGTTTTAATAACAGACCAGCATACTTGCAGGAAGTGTTAGGGATGTAAAAACTACTTGTAATCGCATGGGAATGTAATGTTGGAAATGCTTTGTTTGCGAGTTATGGGTAAAAGAAACGGAAAAAATAGCAACAGAAAGAAGCAGAAAAACAGCAAAAGGTGAATGTGATACAAAACATTTTATTGTAAGGTTTTACTGCAAAAGGCGATTGCAAAACGTTCTTCAAACTTTGGAGAAATTAACAACCAGTATTTTTTGACGGGATATTTGTAGTTATGTTGAAAGTAAATGAAATATGTTTAAAAAAAAAACACTTAAATTTTACGTTTGCAACATGTGAATGAATTTGGAGATGAGATAAATATCCTTTAACTGTATGGAATATTAAACTGCATATATTGCATGCTGCGGACATATTTGCTTGGCTACTAATGCATAATCAAATTCTATAAATTGGACAACTGATAAACTAAATAGAAAAAGAGAACAGAATATAAAATAAGCTTTTTAAGAAAAAAATATCAACCGACTTCAAAAAAGCGCTAAAAAGAATTAAATAATTCTTTAAAATTCTTTAATGACAAAACGTTATCCAATAAGCACACATCGGATATCAGGTACCGGCATAAAAAACGGTTAAATTTAATATGTATAATTTAATATCCACCAAACATAGATTTTAGAGATAATATTATTTTACAAGAGATGAATTGACATATTTATGATTTATTTTATGAATATATACATATAAAAAGTAATGAATTTCTTTTTGAAGTTGGTGCCAAACAATCAAAATCGATAATGATTATCCCCATTTTAATTATGGTACTAGGCATAATTTAGCTACAATTCTTAATATACATCAAATAGTTTGGCACCAACTTCAAAAAGAAATTCATTACTTTTTATATGTATATATTCATAAAATAAATCATAAATATGTCAATTCATCTCTTGTAAAATAATATTATCTCTAAAATCTATGTTTGGTGGATATTAAATTATACATATTAAATTTAACCGTTTTTTATGCCGGTACCTGATATCCGATGTGTGCTTATTGGATAACGTTTTGTCATTAAAGAATTTTAAAGAATTATTTAATTCTTTTTAGCGCTTTTTTGAAGTCGGTTGATATTTTTTTCTTAAAAAGCTTATTTTATTTCCCACTTTTTAGTTATGCATACCGTAATACATAATTATGTGTACTGGCACACGATAGCTCTTTGCAATGCATTACTAATGTACGCACTTTGCTAAGTTCTGATGAATTCAGTTTACTTGTCACTGTTTGATTGTCAACTTTTCTGAAACCAATTACAATATCGGTTAGTATCTTTGTGAATCTTAAGAATTTCTTTATATGGTAACTTCTTCAGACAAGATCTGCCACTTCGAAAAGCTACCGCATTTATGAAATCTTATTATTATTATTATTATTATTTGCTTTGAGTTAAGTGCTACAGCTATTCGCCGGCATAACCTCCAATGATCACAAGAAACCATACAGAACACTTTATTTCAGAATATCCAGTATATACATTATCACAGGGATAACACAGACACCCATGCCGCTAGCTGGACTCGAACCAGGGACCAGCGGTGTGGGAGCAGCCTCCGCTACCATCCATGCCACTGGGTCGGCAATCTTAGTCTGCATCGAATCCTACGGTCATCGAAAGTGGGTATCAAAAGGTGACAATCCATCAAGTAAAGTGTCCTTACACATAAGAGCGCGACATAGTGCTTCCATATATGAGCACGCAGCAAAATGACCTCATATATTAATGTATAGTAAAATGCTTTTCTAGTGTAGTCAGTCAAAAGTACTCCCCCTTCACTTAGAAAAAGGAAAAAGAAAGATTCTAGCAAAAATCGCACTATGCTTCAATCGCTAAACAGCAACAATCTAATACCTATACAGGCAGTAATGGCATCGGAAATGAGCAGTGGCGATTCGACGAGGAATCTGACACTCATAACCAATACCTGGCTGCCTCTATAAGAGAGTGACAGCATTTGATTCCCAAATATTTCTTTTACAGACGCTTTTGTCCCAACAACACTGTTAAATATTTGAAACTTTTGCTGTACACTGTTAAAAATCTGCTGCATTTTTTGCTACGCACTCCAGCGCTTGTATAGAAAACGGTTACTTGACTGTATTAAGGAGCATTGTCATAGGTCGCAGTAGAGACATTATATACAAGCGACGGAATGCGTTGCAACAAAATGCAGCAGATTTTTAACAGTGTATCATCACTTCACCGCTTATATAGAAAACGATTAGTTAAATTCATTATAAAGGATTCTCATTGATAAAAATAAAGATTCTATAAAAGCGATGGAGTGACGATGCAGCAAAAGTTGCAAATTTTTAATAGTGCATTGCCAGGCATTTTTTATTATGGAATTTGATGATGATTTCTAGGAAGAATTCGATTGTACTCGTATGAGAAGTTAACAAGATTGACGAAAATTGCCCGCTCAACAAGATGGTTGGTGACTCGTTTTTGTCCAGAATCGTTTCAACCAATTATATACTGTGCTACATGTGTCGTCATATTCATATCGAGGAATCCTACACTGTAAAAAAATTTGACACTTTTGCTATATCATCACTCTATTGCTTTTATAGAAAACGATTACTTCACCCAATTACGAAGCATTCTCATGGGTCAAAAGAGAGATATTCTAGAAAAGCAGGGGAGTGACGAGGCAGCAAAAGGGTCTCATTTTTTACAGTGACACTGTAATCGGAAATGAGCGGTGGCCTATTCGATGAGGAATCTGAAACTCATTACTTACACCTGGCTGCCTCTATAAGAAAGTGACAGCATTTGATTCCCAAATATTTCTTTTACAGATGCTTTTGTCTCAATTACACTACAAAAACTTTGAGCCTTTTGCTGCATCATCAGTCCACCGCTTTTATAGAAAACGATTACTTTACTGTGTTATGGAGCATTCTCATTGGTCATAAAAGACATATTCTATAAAAGCTGTGGTGTGACGCTGCAGCAAATGGGTAAAATTTTTAATAATGTATCATGGAGCATTCTCATGGGTCAAAGGAGAGATATTCTATAAAAGCGGGGGAGTGACGATACAACAAAAGGATCAAAATTTTTACAGTGTACACTGTAAAAAATTTGGCCCTTTTGCTGCATCGTCAATCCACTGCTTTTATAGAAAACGATTACTTCAGCCTATCGTGTAGAATTCTCATGGGTCAAGAGAGAGATATCCTATAAAAACGGGGGAGTGATTATGTAGCAAAAGGGTCAATTTTTTTATAGTGTACACTGTTAATAAATGTGAACCTTGTCCAGTTAGGATTTCACACTTTGAAAAGATCGTGTGTTATGTAAGTGTAACTTAAAAACATGAAAAATGAACGTTTCTAATTGGTCGATTGCTTCGAAAAGATATTGAATTTTAACGTTTTAATTTTTTTAAAGTTCTAATCAACAGATTTTTATGAAATTTGAATGGGACCACATGGGCCCCATACGCTTTCAAACAAAAAAAGAATTATCAAAATCGGTTCATATTTACGAAAGTTATGCGTGAACAACAAATACATACAGGTCGAAATCATAACCTCCTCCTTGAAGTCGGTTAAAAATTACCGTATTTGTATTCCCGCTGCGACAACGAGATGTTGATTGTTGTGTTGTATGAATCCTGCCTGTGGTTGGCTGTTACGATCGCAGTTTGTGGTCGCGAATAACAGTGGTCTATTAGAATAGTACGTGATTCGCTGTTAAAGACCGTAAAAGCCTGAATACGATTCGGTCTTGGCTGTAAATGGCTGTTAAATCAAGAATGATATTAAAAAAATAATCAGTTACGGTCGATAACGGATTGTTATTGGCAAAGACTGATATTTAGCGGGTAAATGCAATATTTACAAAAATGCAGTAATTCACAGTAAAATATGCAGTGAAGTACTGTATAGCAACAGCTATTTTTATCAGTGTAATATATACAAGACGCGTGTTTCCACGTTTATTAAATTTTACACGGTTTTACCGGCTGGATAAAATGCAAGTAAAGTAAATCGGGAGAAGACGCCGAGAGGAAGGATGTTCTTTTTGATTGAGCCAAAATTGGAATGATAAGATAAAGAAAAAATATTCCATCATAATCTTTAATGTTTAATTGGATATGTATTCCCATAAATTCTTTTTCTAGGGATTAAATAATTGACAAATTTAATGTTAAATAATCTGGTGTAATTGTAGATTGTTCTACCATATGTAAAAAGAAGATGCTACCAAATATGGAGAAAGATACAACACCACAGAAAATTAGAAAAATAAGACTAATATTGGAACATAAGCTGTAAATTAACAAAAACTGTGTTCACACAAACAAATCTGAAAACTGAAATAATTTGTTTTTCAAATTTACTTTTCTAAAACTAATATTGGTAAGCATCACTAAATTTCATTCAGTGCAAATGCCACAGGGCCATTGCAGTATTCGTGAAATCAACTTGTATATGATGCACTGAATTCAATCACCCTTGAGACATTCTTAGCACAAAAGTGTCGTTAACATAGCACAAAAAATCATCAAAAGTATCTGTGATCAAATATAGTTTTCTTAAATAATAAATTTTTTTAAATATCAGTGAAAAGTAATCTTTAATTACTTAGCCATTTATCTTAACGTTTATTTCGCTCCCACAATAATTTGCCTTTAAGGAAAATATACAAAACATATTTAACATCTGCCTTGTCACTAAAACGCCTCTCAGATAAAGATAATTCATTTAGATGATTATTCACTCTCGCTAGAAATATTTAAAAAAAAAAAATCGACTTTTCTTGCAATCAGTAAAAATATCAGTTGGATAAATGACCCAAGTATCTAGGTTCACTTCCCGGTCTGGGCAATTTTTCGCTCAGTTGGAAATATTTAATTCGTATGTCAACTTTACCAATTAGATTGATTTTGTTAAAAATGCAATTTATCTTCGTACCCATCGTTCTATGGAGTTGCTTTACCTGCGATCTATTCTGTAGAGCTGTCTAAATGACAGACAGGATGTTAAGAGCTATAAGGTTATCTGAGCAAAAAATGCTCACCGGTTCTCGCGTCCAGTTTGCTTTAACGGTAAAGCATTGGCCTTGCAAGCCAAGTATCTGGATTCGATTCTCGGCCAAGGCTTTTTGATTCAGGATTCACCAAACAGCGAAGTCCATTTGGTTCAAAGTCAGAGGAGTTTGAGATTCACGCGTCTTTCGACCAGAATCTCGGGAAACTTGCCTCGCACAACTCCAGCGTCTTCTTAACTCCGTGAGCAACCATCCAATCCTGCTGAATTCGTCAGTCAATGTTTCTCGCTTTCTTTTCAGCCCAGAGATAATATGGCATTCCAGTATTAGCTCCTGTTAAGTCTTTGTGTTCCTGATAAGTTTGTGTGATCTTTATGCCTTTTGGGATGATGAGACAATTTTTGTCTTTCCCAGTCAAGAAATCCCGCCTCACACCATCTATAGACTTCAGCTTAAGAACTTCTTCCACCTTCACAATGTGTGGGGATCCTTTGACTAGCAACTTGCATTGGTTTTGCTAGTTCTGGAAAGGTTGGGCCATGAAAACCTGTCTCATCGGTGAAAAGAATTTGCTTCAGAGAATTGGCGCAGCACGGGGACTTCATCATTGTCCACTTTTCAAGTCTTGACCTCTTCATTTTGTCCGTGAGATGATATCCTTTAGCCAGTCATTACGAGATGAGCTGCAGATCTCCTTTTATAAGTTTGCATGTGAATTACAGTATACTTTTTGCTCCTTGGCCGATTTTCAGATAAGTGTTGAATTCAGGGGATGGCTCGGGGGGGGACACTCCCACCTGGAGCATTGAAATGTCCTCTCCCAGAAAGTTTGAGATTTTGTATTTTCAATGGTCAAAATGAGCAATTCCTCCTCCCCCAAAGCCAGCAATATCCCTCCTGGAGAAATGTGTCTGAATTCAACACTGTTTCAGATGCTTCTTTGTTGATTTCGCCGGATTGCTTGTTGTTCGCGGTCTTCCACTTCTTGGACGGTCTTCAATACATTCTCTTTAAAGCGTTTAATGACGTGATGGACTTGTTCCTGGTGCAATTGCAGGAATTGGCATCCCCTGTCTAAGTGGGAAACGATGGCTGAATGGTCTGCTTTCTTTATCATTTATTCAGCAAAGCTGTGAATTAATCTTAGAGAATATAGTAATTTTACAACAAAAAAGCAAAAGGAAAATCAATAAAAGAATATTATAGCTCAAAACGAACAAAACATTAAAAAAATTGACACTTATCGCATCACAGAATTTATATGTCACTCTGTATATATACACTCTTATTCAATGTACTTTTTTCTTTCTAACAGTGTATTTTGTTTTTAATAAATATTCACTGTTTAAATAAATAAATATATTTCCCTGAAATTTTATTTATGTTTTCAGCCTTTTCTACATTTCAAAATAGAATGAATATTTAAAAAATATATACACTATGTTGCCATTGATTATGGGACACTTGCGATTTTAGACATTTTACTAAATATCTAGAAAAATAGACGAGGAATCATCTCGAAACTCTTAGTGTATAAATATAATAGTATAAGTAATACATCTCCGTGAAGATTTTTTCCCGAAACTCCAAAGGGGACCGTCAACAAATTAAAAAAGAATGAATATCTTTTGAATAACCCTGTCAAAACTAATGTAGCAAAAGCGCTCAAACTCTAGATTATGATTGAATGCCTTATTGTAATAAGCCTTGTTCATTTTTATGCAAATAGCATGCATACTAGCAGAGTAATTAAGGTTTTTATAAAAATGAACCCAAATTTTTCCAAGTTTTTTCCTTATAATTTTCAGAGTTCTTAATATAAAATATTATTTTTTTTCAGAAAATATGACAAACAAAATTGCACACAGTACCCTGTAATCAGAATTAAAAAATAATGAAAATTGTATAAAAAATGAGTTGGTTTACTAAATAATTTTTTACTGCGCATGCGGCAACGATATCAAATTTTCATTTGCATATTATGTTAGCCAAATGTATAGAGCAACTTTTGTGAAAGTCACAAAATCATAACTTGAAAATTCTGACAATAATCGTCAATTGAATAAGTCGAAAATCCGTTATTCTCAAAATGAAGCAAAAACAAGAGGGGTTGTATCCATATGTTCATTGATTAGTGTCAATATAGAATACACAATATGGGATGTACTACTGCATTTGGATAAAATCCCTCATCTTTTTGCTTCATTTTGGAAACAACGGATTTTGTCCTTTTTCTATAGACGATTACTTTCAAAATTTTCAAGCTATGATTTTGAGACTTTTACAAAAGTTGCTCTGTACATTTAGCTAACATAATATGCAAATGAAATTTTGATATCTTTGACGCTTGCGCAGTAAAAAATTATATAGTAAACCTACTCATTTTTCATACAATTTTTATTATTTTTTAATTCTGATTACAGGGTACTGTGTGCAATGTTGTTTGTCATATTTTCTGAAAAAATTATTATTTTATATTAAGAACTCTGAAAATTATAATGGAAAAACTTGGACAAATTTGGGAAAATTTTTATAAAAACCTTAATTACTCTGCGAGTGTGCATGCTATTTGCATAAAAATGAACACATTGTATTACAATAAGGCATTCAATCATAATCTAGAGTTTGAGCGCTTTTGCTACATTAGTTTTGACAGGGTTATTCAAAATATATTCATTCTTTTTTAATTTGTTGACGGTCCCCTATGGCGTTTCGATAAAAAATACTCACGGAGATGTATGACGTATACTATTATATTTATACACTAAGAGTTTCGAGATGATTCCTCATGTATTTTTCTAGATATTTAGTAAAATGTCTAAAATCGCAAGTGTCCCATAATCAATGGCAATATAGTGTATTCACATACCCAGTTGGGTGGGTCAAAAAAATCGAATTTCTTCAAATCAACTATTTATCGTGCGCAAAAGTTGCCTTTTATAATTAGAAGGATATCGCAAAAATTTTTTTGAAATCGGTTAATATCTTTAGGTCGCGCATCGCACTTGAAGTTCGGAAAATTTGAACAAAAATGACATTTTTTGAAATTAATGATGAAAATTAAACAAAGTTCGAACCTACTTACCTAATTCTAATAATGCGGAAAAGTTTCTTTTTATAACTAAAAAAATAACCCAAAAATGTTTTTGAAATCTGTTAATATCTTTGGGTCGCACATTGCCATTTAAGTTAGCGAAATTTTATCAAATTGATAATGTTTCATATAAAAGATGAAAACTCTTTTCTTTTCTCATGTTCTTCTAATAGCATAAAAATATTCCATTATATGCACAGAAACGTAAAATAAAATCAATTTTAAAAGTGGTTAATAATTTTTTGTAATACTTAGTTTATAAATTACGAAAAAGTTTAGAAAAACATATTTTTCAACTATTTTATTTATCTAAAGTTAAACATTTATATTGAACAGATTTAGAAGATTACTTAATCAGACATTTTGCAACAAAAAAATTCAAATCAATTTTAAACAAGTTTTACTCAAACAATATTAGGCTACTTTCATTGTAGTAATTTTAGAGAATAATTATTTCTTTTTCTTACCTTCATTTTTTACCACAGATAATATATTGTAGTGAGATTTATTATCAAATTTGTCATTAGTGATCGCGAAAGAAAAGTTGATCTTACATAGCTCTCTGCTATTACACTGCTATAACACTCTCTACTATCAGAGCCACATACATTTTCAGAAGCCTCACTCACAAATTTAACACACCGTTCCACTGCTTGTGTGTGGCACGGAAACGCCATTATTGTTTCCAGAGAGAGATTTCGATTTAATATAAAGGAGAAAATTTTCTCTTGGCAGATTCCGTGTAATATAAATGATGAAATAACTTTGCAACTAGACCAATCAATTAGTTCAGTATAATCCTAAGCACCAAAATTAAACTTGGGTATTACAAAATCTCTCACAGTGGTCACTTGTTCTGTCACCAGTTCCATTGTTTTCAAAAGTCGTCATAATCCCAACTCTCACACATGTTCCCTCTCATCAGTGATCATTGCCAGTAGTGAGTTTTCTGGATGAGCAAAATAAGCGTTACACTCAATAACAGTGTCTATAACTTCTTGCAGACTTTTTGGTAGGTAGCGCGATATTGTTATAGTTTTGTGTATATGCTTTGGTCCAAATACAATAGAATTAGTCTTCTTCATTTAAAACGATACAGGCACAAATGTTTTCATGATGAATAAAACTAATTGTTTCATTTTAGTTCTAGGGTTTTCTGTGGATATATTCAATCTGAGAATTCTATTGGCGGTCGTTAGCCATCAATGTTGTCAACTTTAACATAAGTATAAGAACAACTAGCTTCCGAGTTGATTTAATTTTCGTTTGTAACATGTTTATTAGCTTTCTGTATTCTTTCTTCATTTTTTCTAATCTTTCTTTTCTTTCAGATAAACTTTTACGGTAAAAGGTAGATGCAATGATTCCTTGTCATTTCAAATACCAAATATTTGGGTTGAATTGTTAGATAATTAAAATTAAAGATCTACCTTTAGATTCCTAATTAACAGAGCTTTTCGAATTAGTTCCTCTGAAAATTTAAATGATGAATTAGATAAAATTAAAACAATAGCTATTAATAACGGATATCACGTTAAAATAATTAATAAATTAATTAAAAAGTTTATTAACAAATGAACAGTGCAGTTTTTGAAAATAAAACCAACAGTGAGAATAACATGAAAAGGGTTGTTACAAATTATTATCCAAATTTCTTCGAATCCCCTAAAACACAATTAAAAAAGTTTGATTTAATTGCTAGACCCCCTCCAAAATTAAAATCAATTTTAACCACTAGAATTGACCCAATTGATAAATTTGACCTATCAGGTGTTTATATTATTCCATTTCTTAAAGAAGGTGGATATAGAAATTATTATATTGGCATGACTCAGAGAAAATTCAAAGTGAGATGTAAAGAACACAATGCAGACATAAAATTTAGTAGAGATAAAACCGCATTATCAAGGCTAAATAAAATAGAAAACATAGATATTTTGTTTAATGAAAGTAGATTAATTTATAGGTCAGATTTTTATTTGCAACTTTTTATTAGAAAATCTATTGAAATTTACGTCAGAAGCTCAATGGTCTGTAATGACTCCTTGTCACTTCAAATACCAAATATTTGGGTTGAATTGTTAGATAATTTAAAATTAAATTAATCAACGTTAAACATAATTAGAATGTAACGCGCGTGATTTTTATTTATTTTTAAATTTCATTTGTAACAGTTTATTGTCATTTTCCATCTTTATGTTTATTTGTATATTTTGTTTTTTCTGATGATGATTGAGTAAATTCAATTGAAACATGTCAAATTATTAAGTTCTTTTAATGTATTTTATTAGTATTTGACGTCATTTTTAGCAATTAAATATTTTAATATATATATTTGTTTTAACGTTTTTAATGGACGTATAAGAAAACTTCTAGTTATAATTAATGCCCTGCGTAAAGGTTAAGTGGAACAAAAAATATAAGCCACTGCAGAGGAATGTTTAGATCTTTTTCCATTAAAGCAATCACACCATTATTAACTCCAGCGTTTGTGGCTGTCCCATCGCTCCCAATAGCAGTTACAGTTGATATCATCAAATGATTGTTACAATTAAAGTACTCTATTATGTTATATTTAGGTAGCTTTCATTACAAAAAGTAAAAAGCAACCTATTGCAGCCGTCCGGAGGAAAGCACTTCCAGAAAATTTTGGTATATTTTCACCGATCATGACCTCCAGTCCCCAAAACCACCCTCCGTTTAAATGTTTACATATATACACTATCTACCAAAAAGTATTTGTACACTTTCAGTTTTTGACATTTTGTCAAATATTTAAAAATACACTGGTCGGATTCTTCTGGAACTTCAGAAATATAAAGATTATGTTTCACTTTATATTTATTTACATTCATTTGTTAAGCGGGTAATTAGGGGGCCGGCAAAAAAACAAAGAATAATAGAAATATTTGGGATCGCCCTGTACATGAAAATGCACGAAACGACTTATCGCTTTAGAATACAAATATATGAATACAGTAGAATATGTACACTAATTTTTGTGAGAATAGCATGTATATTTATGGCGATAGAGCGATTTTTTTGAAAAATTCAAAAAATTCTGGTATGTTTTTTGTTTATATCATGCTGGGTTTTTGACCAAATTTAACGCAAATTTCAGAAAAATTGGCAAAAGGCAGTAGTAAATATGTAGCGCAATTGGAATATAAATATATTAACTATTTTATGAAATATGAGTAGTTGTATAAAATAATTTTTATCTGCGCATGCGCGAACTAGAAAAACATTTTTTTTACATCATTTAATAGTCAATTCTATGGAGTGACTTATAAAAAAAATCCAATCAAATATCGTGAAAATTCAAAAAGATATCATTATTTTAGTGAGATGTTTTTACTCTGCTCTCTAAAAACGGCTGAATCTTAAGGGATTCTCCACAAATTGACATTTTTTAATAACTGACTTTAAAAAAAAACTAGTATTGAATTAATACAATATCTAATACAATATTGCTGCTAATAAGTACTTGACAATTGGGATAGAAAAGAAAAAGAGCTTTAATCACATTTAGGGCCAAAACTAAGAGAGGGTTGGGGGAAAAGGGCATGTGCCCAGGGCGCTAGGATGAAAGTGTCCCAAATGTACATTTTGTTTGGCGATTTTTTTCCATGTCTATGTTTAGCATGATATTGTCAAAATCGTACCATTCAAAGCATTTCTCCTATACCAAAGCATAGAAGAATCTAAAGATGATGGCATAAAGATCCCGCATAAAGCAGATTTTTTTTTTCGTTTTGATTCGGTTTCACGATTTTAAGGTATCATTTTTTTTAAACAAAGCAGACTACTTTAATCAATATTACATATTTTAAGTTTTAAAATAAGTCGGCTATTAATAAATTAGAAAATTTTTCTTTGCAAATACTTTTGCAGATGCTTTGCAAAGAAGAAAAGGGAGGGGGGGGGAGTTCACCAAAATTCATTGAAATATAAATATATTAAATATTTTCTAAAATGTTCTATGTCATGCAATATTTTCAACCAAATATAAAGCCACATTCAGAAAAATTCGCAAAATGTAGTAGAAAGAATAAGGTGCTATTGAAATATAAATATATTAAAAGTTTTCTAAAATATGAGTATTTGTATGAAATATTTTTTAATCAGCGTATGCATGAACGATAAAATTTATCACTTTACATAATTTAATATTCAACTCTATGGAGCTACCCATAAAAAAATCCGATCGAATTTCGTGGAAATTCAGAAAGTTATTGTGGATAGGAGTGAACTGATTTTCAATTGGTCTCTGAAAGCAGTTGAATGACGTCAGATTTTACGCAAATTGCCAAATCTCCATTTACGTTTTTTACTGGTGATTTACTTCTTTTCTTAGATAATTACCAGAACGAACCTATTTCAGGATAAAAATAATTATAAAAAATCGAAGCATTTGTGTCAAATCTACCCATTGATACATAATTGATAATGGCTCTTATGCAAATGCCGATATCTGCGATCCTGAAATACGTCAAGTTCTCCACTGTTAAATGTGGTGTCGAAAACAACACTGACATCAATCGCATGCATGATGCCAAGAAGAACAGAGCTGTCTGATTTTGAGAAAGGTGTGATCATCGGGTACCACCGAAATGGCCGATCTTTAATCGACATATCTAGCGAGCTTAATTACCCCAAAACGACTGTGGCTTATGTGATTAGAAAATGGAAGCTGAATGGTGATTGTCAGAATGTGGCCAGAGTAGGCAGACCGACGGGTTCTGTCTAGAGAAATTCGGAAGAACCGCAACCAACCAATGTTACACATACGCCAAGAATTTCAACAAGCTTCAGGATGTGTTGTTTCCATGAATACCATCCGTAAGGAAGCTCATCTGCTTAATTTTTATGGCCGTGCTGCCGCCCATAAGCCTTTAATCACCAAGTCCAACCGCGCAGCTCGGTTAAGTTGGTGCAAAACACGCCAGCAATGGACTGTACAGCAAAGGAAACAGGTTTTCTGGAGTGATGAATCAAGGTTCACCCTCTACCGTTCTGATGGTAGGGTCTGGGTCTGGCGTCTGCCTGGAGAACGCCTCCTACCAGAATGTATTGTGCCCACAGTTAAATTTGGCGGAGGGGGAATTATGTTCTGGGGTTGTTTTTCCTGGTTCGGACTAGGACCCTTGGTCCCAATTCATGGTAAGCTCAATGCCGATGCCTACTGTAATATACTGGACAACTGTGTACTTCCTACGTTGTGGCAATACTATGGATTGGACCCATGTTATTTCCAGGATGACAACGCAAGCTGCCATGTAGCGAGGTCCAGCATGGATTGGTATGCTGATAATGGAGTGCATCGACTCGAGTGGCCTGCCCAGAGCCCAGACCTGAACCCAATAGAGAACCTCTGGGACGAGTGGGATCGTCGAATTAAGGCGGGTGACACACGCCCAAAATCAGTAAAAGAGCTTACCTGCCTTGTGCAAACAGAGTGGAATAAAATACCATTAAATGTAATACAAGGACTAGTTGAGAGCATGCCCAGGAGAGTCGCAGCTGTAATTGCCTCTCGAGGAGGATCTACAAATTATTAAATGTGAATAGGGCCAAAACCAGTCTTTTTTTCCCGAGGCAAACGTGGATTTTGAAGGTACCCCTTTCCCCCTCCTTCGCAAAGCATATTTACAAAGAAAATTTCTCCAATTTATTAATAGCCGACTTATTTTAAAACTTAAAATATGTAATATAAAATAACGTATTCTGCTTTATTAAAATACTCCAATTTGATACTTTAAACCGAATCAAAAAAATTCTACTTTCAACAGGATCTTTAAGGCCCTTGTCCCTGCCCGCGAAGACACTGCTGAGCTTATGCTATTCCTGTGGGGAGGCATTTTTTTAATAACTCTTTCGCATTTTGAAATTTTCAATTTTTTTTTTTTTTTTTTTTTTTTGCATTGGATAGCGGAAGTCCCTCTCAAAATCGCTCCTTGACTACTTTTTCGATTCGAGTCATAGATATTTTTTATAAAGTTAGTTTCACTTTCAGAACCGCTTTTGGAAGTGAAAGAAACATTATAAAAATATCTACGCCAAAATTGAAAAAGTAATCACGGAGCGATCTTGAAAAGGACTTCCGCTATCCAATGCAAAACATATTATTTAAAAATGTCCAAATGCAAAAGAGTTAGAAAAATGCATCCCCATAGGAATAGCATTAGCTCGTGAGCATCTTCGCGGGTAGGGGCAGGGACCTTAAGCCATCATCATTAGATTTTTTTATGCTTTAGCATAGCCCAGATATAATAATTTAAACAATATTATGCTAAACATAGCCATGAAAAAATCGCCAAACGAAAGATACATTTGGAACACTTTCATCCTAGCGCCCTGGGCACATGCCCTTCTCCCCCCCCCCTCTCTTAGTTTTGGCCCTGAATGCGAATAAAGCTCTTTTTCTTTTCTATCACAATTGTCAAGTACTTATTAGCAGCAATATTGTATTAGATATTGTATTAATTCAATACTAGTTTTTTTTTTTAAAGTCAGTTATTAAAAAATGTCAATTTGTGGAGAATCCCTTAAGATTCAGCCGTTTTTAGAGAGCAGAGTAAAAACATCTCACTAAAATAATGATATCTTTTTGAATTTTCACGATATTTGATTGGATTTTTTTTATAAGACACTCCATAGAATTGACTATCAAATGATGTAAAAAAAAATGTTTTTCTAGTTCGCGCATGCGCAGATAAAAATTATTTTATACAACTACTCATATTTCATAAAATATTTAATATATTTATATTCCAATTGCGCTACATTTTTTCTACTGCATTTTGCCAATTTTTCTGAAATTTGCGTTAAATTTGGTCAAAAACCCAGCATGATATAAACCAAAAACATACCAGAATTTTTTGAATTTTTTGAAAAAAATCGCTCTATCGCCATAAATATACATGCTATTCTCACAAAAATTAGTGTACATATTCTACTGTATTCATATATTTGTATTCTAAAGCGATAAGTCGTTTCGTGCATTTTCATGTACAGGGCGATCCCAAATATTTCTATTATTCTTTGTTTTTTTGCCGGCCCCCTAATTACCCGCTTAACAAATGAATGTAAATAAATATAAAGTGAAACATAATCTTTATATTTCTGAAGTTCCAGAAGAATCCGACCAGTGTATTTTTAAATATTTGACAAAATGTCAAAAACTGAAAGTGTACAAATACTTTTTGGTAGATAGTGTATATATATATACACTGTTAAAAATCTGCTGTATTTTGTTGCAAAGCTTTCCCTTGTTTGGATAAAAAACGGTTACTTGGCCGTGAAATGGAGATTTCTCTTTAGTTGGAATAGAGATATTATATACAAGCGGTGGAGTGCGTTGCAGCAAAATGCAGCAGATTTTTAACAGTGTATATGTGTGTATATATATATACAGGGTAATTAAAAAAAGATGGGAAAATTTTTAAGAGGTGATAGTAGACACCCAAACAAACATTTTGTATCAAAGAATGCATGGTCGAAAACTAAACGTAAGAAAGTTAGAGGGCGCCAAAAGTTATGTTCTTATACGAGGCAAAAACACGAAATGAGCGATTAAGTTAAGTTACGAAAACAAATTTAATGGCATTTGATTCCAATAAGTGCTCAAGAGAGAAAGCTGCATTCCTGTTGCGAGTTACTGCGCTGCGAGTAATAATTACATCTTATGGGAAGAAGAAGAACTGGTATTCAAATTTTCGTTACATTTCATAGATAAAAGCCCCTGATACGAGAGCGCAGTTGTCAATCTCTGTAGTGACGCATCTGAAGATGTTGCCCTTCTCTAATAAGGAAAAAGCCGATATGCATTTTGTTTACGGAGCAGCAAATGGAAGTAGTGTAGAAGCTCAACGGTTGTACGGAGAGCGATTTCCCAACAGGCGGTTGCCCAATCCGAAAACATTTGAACGCTTGCATCGACAGTTATGCGAGACGGGCTCCTTTTTTCCATCCCGGTTGGATGCAGGTCGTCCAAAGAGGGATGTTATGGTTGAAGAAGCCATTGATGATATGGTGGCTGATGAGCCAAGTACAAGTACACGAGCAGTGAGTAGAGGATTACAGATATCGCAATCCAGAAAATGGCGAAAACTCCATGATGAAAGTTTGCACCCTTGTCATGTTCAACGAGTCCAGGCACTGAGGCAAAGCGATTATCCTCGTCGTGTAGAATTTGCCCGCTGGTTTCTGCAGCAGAATAGTTTAAATCCAAATTTTATTTCAACAGTTCTTTTGAAGGATGAATGTACCTTCACGCGTGATGGTGCATTTAACACCCACAATCAGCATGCATGGGCAGAAGTAAATCCGCATGCCACGTATTCACATTCCCATCAGCAACGTTTTTCTATCAATGTTTGTGCAGGAATAATCGGCGACCACTCACTCGGCTCTTATCTTCTGCCAAAACATTTTGATGGGAATGACTACCTCGTGTTTCTGCAACAGGTGATACCAGACATGTTGAACGAAGTTCGTCCACACATCCGGCAGGTAATGTGGTTTCAACAAGATGGAGCACCAGCTCATAACGCACGAGCAGTGCGAAACTATCTGGATGTAACCTTTCCAAACAAATGGATTGGGCGAGGTGGTCCTGTAGCTTGGCCACCGCGCTCGCCAGCTCTTTCATGTCTCGATTTTTTTTTGTGGGGACAGCTAAAGGCTCTTGTGTATGAGACTCCCATTGAATCCGCAGAAGAACTTGTTGCCAAGCTTTCGACTGCTGTACGGGAAGTTCGCGATATACCTGGTGTGTTTCGGAAAAATCGACAATCTGTTCTTTGCTGTTGTACTGCGTGCATAAGAGCAACCAGTTAATGTTTTGAGCACTTATTGTAATCAAATGCCATTAAATTTGTTTTCGTAACTTAACTTAATCGTTCATTGTGTGTTTTTGCTTTTTCTAAGAACATAAATTTTGGCGCCCTCTAACTTTTTTACGTTTAGTTTTCGACCATGCATTCTGTGATACAATATGTTTGTTTGGGTGTGTACTATCGCCTCCTAAAATTTTCCCCTTCTTTTTTGAATCACCCTGCATGTAACCATATATATATATACACTGGTGGACAAAATTAAGAGATGGAAGGCATTTTCCCAAATATCTCGAGAAATACTGGATAAAAATAAATGAAAATTGGTATGGATATAACTTATAGTATGACAATAATATGTGCAAAGCAAAAATTAAAGTGCCATTCATTGGCAAGAGTTATTGACAACAGTCCAATGGGGACTGAAAGTCATGATGAAAGATGGCAATGAAAGTGAGGCGTGTATGGGGTGTGATCGCCTCTAGTATGGTGTGTGGTCACCTCTGACAGATAGAGAGTATGCACAACGAGTATGCATGCTGTTAATAAGAGAGTTAAGGATTGCTTGTGGAAGACTCTCCCGCTCTTCCACCAGAGCAATTTTTTAACTCCGGAATGGTTCTAGGTGGGGGTTGGCATCTCGCAATAGCCCTTCCGAGAGCATCCCAAGCATGTTCAATGGGATTAAGGTCAAGAGATTTGGCTGGCCAATCCATTCGACGAATATCCTCGTTTTCCAGATACACCTCAACGGACGTCTACAGCGACACAACTGTCTAGGGACCTTGCTGTTGCCACAGGAACATTAGTTTCAAGGAGGAATGTTGCCAGGAGGCTAGGTGAAAGAGGGTTGCATGCCAGGAAGCCCGCCATTTGCGTCCCACTTACTTCTTTCCACAAAAAATTATTCCACAATCAATTCAATTAGTCTTTGACGAATTCAGTAAATTGCAAAGTTTGAATGAGTTTTCACAAAAAGTTATGTCTAAATTAACTCATCAAGGTCTCAGCCGTGAGGTTGTTTTAAACATTTTAAACAGTTCATGGAGCTTTATAGATTTTATGGTTTCTCATGAATGTTTGAAAACCAAACATTTGCGATACGAGTTTTTCAAAAACAACCTTCATTATTTAGAACCAGTAGCAATAAGATTAGGTATTGATGAACAAAATAAACCCAGTGCATATAACTATATTCCAATTAAGGAAAGCTTAAAATTGTTACTGGCAGATAAAACTGTTTATAATCAAATGAAATTCCCTGAAACATTTAAAGATGGTTTGTATAGCGATTTTACAGACGGAAGCGTTATGAAAAAAAATGCATTTTTTGAACCAAGAAGTTCAGTATTACAGTTGCTTCTCTATCAAGATAGTTTCGAAATAGTAAATCCCTTAGGTTCAGCAAGAACAAAATACAAAAAGTTGGCTGCACTGTAAAAATATGCCCTGAATTTTAGAGGTGTTATTCTGTGAATTTTTCTTGATTTAGCTGAACATTTCCGTTTTAGAAAAAACCTGGAACTTTTCCTTTAAATACCGGAAATTTTTATTCCTGGACAGTCGTCTAATTTAAAATTTCCGTTTAAAAAAAATCTGCAACTATTCCTGGAATTACCGGAATTGTTTATTCTAGGGCAGTCGTCTAACTGAACTTTTCCATTTAGGGGAGTAGAACGGAAAACCCTCAGCTCGGTTTTTTCTTCGACGCCTTAGGTCGAAAATAAAATCAGCCCGAGTTCCCGAGTACATTACAATTTGCTTGAAAACTGTAAACACAAACGCAACACGTGCATTACTTATAATATTTACTTTGAAGACCGAATTTGTTATACAGAAAAGAGGTTAGTTATTCAATTATAACTTTTTATAATGAATATAAGTATTTTAAATAAACGTTGGTTTGAATAAAACTTTTTAAATACGGTTAATACGCGTTAGGTCTATTGAAATTTTGAAATACATATACTATATAATCAAAACGATTATTGTAAAATAGGATTAGGATGACTAATTCTAAGATTTAGAAGTTAAAACTGATTTTCTGTCGATTTGTAGACAGAAATGCCCAAATGCAAAATATAAAACTAACCTAATGTTTTAGTCACTTGTAAAGGTATTTTAACAAAAATTTTGAAAATATTTTTTGGAGACATTCATGAAAAAATATCAAAATTTATATTTAGGTGTCCCTTTCCGAGTGATTTAAGATATATTGATGTTGAATTCAGGGGGTGTCCGGGGGGGCATTCCCTCGGGGAACAATAAGATGTGTCTCTTGGAAGATTTGAGATTTTGTGATTTTAATGTCAAATGTGCAATCCCCAGGAACTACCCCTCGTTCCGAAGCCGCTAAAATCCCTCCCGGAGAAAAGTGTCTGAATTCCCCACTGGAGTATATTTATTTTTCTTTTATATGTATTAACTGCAAATTCTCTGTTAAACTGAAAGAACTGGAGAGTGGAGTGGACTTTGACAGAGAGAGGCAGATACTTTGACAGTAGCAGTTTTGAATTCAGACACTTTTCTCCGGGTGGGACTTTTGTGTCTTCGGGGGGAGGGATCTGCCCTTTTGGACCATTAAAAACCCAAAATCTCAATTTTTCCGGGGGGGGGCAGGAATTTCACTGCTCTGGGGGGGTGGGTTCCCCCTGGGCTATTCCCTTGAATTTAACACTGAACAGTAGGATTTTCTTTTTATTTTGTCATTCTAAGCATTTCATCAATCGCACACAAGATGAAACAATGGTTACCGAATCTTCAGATGAAAAAACATTGGTATGTATAAGCTTGCAATTGTCTAAAAGAAAAGAATATTTCAAGAAACAAGAATAAATTTGCTTCATATACTTCTTATACATTTTGTATATAATGACTTATTTATGCATAGATGTATTCGTTTTCCTATTTATGAAACATCATACTGTAAATTATCCATTATTTAAAAAAAGTCTAAAATCAACATTTTTGTTTATACAAAAAGTGTAACATAAAACATGGAAGTGGTGAGGAATAGGACAAGTCAAATTCTTTTTTTTCTTTTTTAATAAGGTGAATTTTCATTCCAGTCATGAAGATACTGGAATTTTACATTATGAAACATTCTGAGAATTAATGTAACATTTCATTCATCTTTAAATTAAGCGGTCTGACAGACCGCTCACAGTAGTTATGAGACAAATCTTGTCACAGCAGTTAACAGTTAATATTTTTGAAGTAAAATTTCTTAAGTTGTATTTTCTCAAATGTTTGTATGAATATTTCGAATCAAAATTAAATTTTCGAATTGGTATTTCTTGGAAGTAAAATTTATAAATTATTGTTATCGTTATTTTAAATGAATTGGAACTGAAAATTGAATTTTCTATTTAGTTTTCAGAAAACGGTTAGATTTATTAATTTTTTTCTAGTGGCTTTTTAATTATTGTTGAATAAACTTAAAATTAAATATTTTTAAATAGTTTCTAAATATATTTACATATATATATATATATTTATAACACTGATTATACTTTTGTTTAGCGAACTTTTTTTTCTAGTCACCATATGGCTTTAATGTTCTGAGATCTATAAGAATGTTTATTGCAGAAGTACTAAAACCCTGCTACTCTATAAAATCACTGTTTTAGAGGATCCATAACTTTCCATGGCTTCTAATGATGTTTGGGACACAGGAAGAGTAACACATAGTTGATAGTGCTCTTCCTTGGCCAACAATAAATGTCATGGAGAATCAGACTTGTTTACGTTGATGCAGGGTAACATGTTGAGAATTAGGGTTTTTCAGAGCTTATACTTCAAGACGACTTGCTGCACGGCATGTAAATTTTGTAGTGATTATCTAGTTACATATTATTTTATTACAAACTTTCTTTATTTTCATTTTTCAGAATCTTTGCTGACATAAATCGAGATACAGGAGGCAAAATATCCAGGGTAAATAGAAAAATAATGGTACAGTTGCAAACTGCCAATAAATCTAGTTAATATACATAGTTTATGAAATGTATTTTAATTTGTGATGTTTTAGCAATAAAGTATTTTTGATATTATATTTAGTTTTGCTTTTTTATTCACGCTTTTTTTATATTTTCAACAAAAATTCTATTGTCTTTAAAATATGTAATTTGGATTTACTTAAGTAATCAGGATTGCTAATTGATATCAATAGTTTGATCACAATTGCGATTGTTAATCAGTAAAAGAGGGAGGGAGGGATTTATGACGACATTCACATGAATTACTGTCAGGATATTTTCTAGCTGAATGTATTGAAACAGTTGCATTTTTAATTAAATCCTATTTTATTTTTTGGGGGGGGGAATTCACAAGAATTCACAATATGCTCACTCCACCCCCCCAAAAGCATAGGAGGGGGGCGGAGTGAGCATATTGTGAATTCTTTTTCAGAATTTTGAAGATTTGGGGAAATTGAATGGTTGATATCCACTTGATTTTCAGCAAAATGTTTGTCATTTGCTGGGATATTTCGAAAACATGTCAAATAATTAAAAATCTGAGAACAATCCTTAGTAACAGATTAATTGTTGCCATTTTTAATACGATTGATATTTCATTGCGTAAATCGTGGATGTAAAACTGCAATTTTCGATGAACATAGATTTTTTTCAGCGATATTTTGTGTTTTGAAATATACAAGTAAATAAAATGCTTTATTTTATATATTTACTTAGAGTGGTAACAAGAATTACTATTGAAGTTTTACAGTGTGCAAAGGTAGAATTATTAATCGTGAATAATTAGGAAAAACGTTAAACTTCTGAATTTCCTGTAAAGAAAAATACTCCTAATTTTAGAGGTTTTGTCATAAAAGAGTAGTAAGTGTTAAATATTGTATAGTACTAAATGTTATTTTCAAGGTACTATGTAGTTGCTAATAGTTTTGTCCTTTTTCAAGTTATCTAGCTATAATGAAAGCTATAATGAAAGTGGAAGTTAGTTAAATGAAATGTTTCTAATTTGTATATTATTCACATTTTTTAAATAAAAATTATCTTCATCTAATTTTTTAAAAATAAAAAGATTGGCAGCTAGATATTTTTATGTGAAGTTTTAAATTACATTGACACAAAGGGCATCTCTAAAATATCATTATGGCGCATACTAAGAAAATTATTAAAACGGATTATGACATCGCAACGATAAATATTCTTCCCTCCAAGATTAAATAAAAAGAACAAAAACAATAGCCTACATATAAATATATACAAAAAGCCTTTATTATCATCAAGTTTGTAAAAGTTAAATAACTCGGATGTTTTAGGCTTCTATACACAAATTCTATAGACATTTAAGAAGTACAACTTTTACAATATAGAGTGATTGATTATTAAAATAAAGACTTGAAAATTTAAAGATTTGTGCATAAAAGGTAAATTTATAGTAAGAAGTGATGATATATTGATTTTCAGAGCTATTAGGGGGTATTAAATGTAATGCTTTCTACCTGGCAGTGCAACTTAGCAATAATGCAACATTTATTTTTTTCTCGATCTTTATAAAAAAATAAATGCATACAAATTTTAATACAGACAACCTAATTTCTTTTTTATGTAAAATCATTTTTTTAACATTCCATACTGAATTTTTTTTTTTTTTATGTTGAAGTTTCATTAATGTAAAATTGTTTTTTCAGTTTCATTCACGGCGCGCAAGACGGTAGCATAGCTATTTGTTCAAGAGCCGCCAAAAACATTGATGATGATGTAAAAGTAATGTAGTTTGAACATACATTTTATTTGTAAGCTATTTCTTTATCGATTGAAAATTTAAATTTAAACTATAAAAAATTTAAAATTTCATTTTGTATTGAAAAATGACTAATTTTAAATAAAGATATTATAAATTGCTTACAAATGAGGTATACATTCAAGATACATTAGTGAAACATTATTATCCGTATTTGTTTTCGGGAGGGGGGGGGGTTGAACCAATAGTTTTGCTACAGTCTTACTCGCAGTGGATGCAAGTCAAAAACCAATTTTCAAATTTTTATCTTAAGGGGTTAAGGAGGGCACGGCACTTTTAAAAATGGAAAAAAATAAAACTGATATCAATGTATCTTTTTTTTTTCTTGAAAATTATTGAAGCAATTTAACTTATATCATTTTATTATATTGGCAGCAATTATACACATAAATATTTGTTTATTTAATTAGCATTATTAAAGTTTCAGTATATAAGAAAGATCTAAATATAGCAAATTATAATAACGCAAAAAATATTACCAGTAACAAGTGATAAACCAGTATCAAGTGGAATGCAAATCACATCTCTAATTCCCTTATCTCCATGGGTAATGCATATTTTACAGTGTGCAAAGTTAGTTCTTCAAGCATTAATTTTTTGTGTGAAAATATTTGTTAAATATATATTTAATTTTATTTCTTACTTTGTTTTGCGAAGTACAAACACTTAAATTATATTAAGTATATATTTTAGAATTATTTTGATATTTTGATAACTAAAAAACAAATCATATAACAGTATACAGAAAAAATAAATTAAAAATAATGGTTTGCTATTTTTAAAAATATATGTAGGCATTAATCCTCTCCCCTCCTCATACGTATAACATTAGAGTTTGAGATCTCACTATCTCAGTGTGAGACATATTTTGAACGGATAATTGAATATGGCTGAAAATAACCGGGATAAAACTGAAGATACTAGTTTGCAAAATGAAAAAAAAACTAGGTTTAAACCTGAAAGCAACAGTTTCTAAAATGGAACATTTCAGTTTCTAAAACGAAACATTTCAATTTTCAAAACAGAACAATTTGGTTTTCAAAACGATATATTTCCGTTTCCAAAACGGAACATTTAATTTTCCAAAACGGGACATTTCGATTTTCAAAACGGATATTTCAGTTTCCAAAACGGAACATTTTAGATTCCATAACGGAACATTTCAGTTTCTGTAACGTAGCATTTCAATTTCCAAAATAGAACATTTCATTTTCCAAAACGGAACATTTCAGTTTCGAAAACGGAAAAGACATAAAAGTAAATTTTACTTGAAAAAAATGGAGCAGATACGGCAACTTTGCTGCCAGTACGTTTTCCGTTTTTTCAAGGAAATTTTTTTTACAGAGTACAGTGATTTACGGTCAGATACATTATTAAAAATTACAGTGATTTACGATCAGATACATTATTAAAAATTACAGTGATTTACGGTCAGATACATTATTAAAAATTACGGTGATTCACGGTCAGATTTATTATTAAAAATTACGGTGATTTACGGTCAGATACATTCTGGAAAATTACGGTGATTTACAGTCAGATACATTCTGGAAAATTACGGCGACTTATGATCAGATACATTTTGGAAAGTAACAGTGGTTTACGGTCATATGCGGTGTAAGTAGGAAACGGTACATACTGTAATATTACAGGAAAGTGCTGGAACCTGTGCTGCCAATCTTTTCCCGTAATCTAACGGTGAAATTTTTATCAGTGTAGGTAAGCTTATAGAGGCTAATAATAATAATCTGTGCTATCAAGTCTAAATTCATTGAATATTGCGCATCTAATAAGCAATTTTCAAATTCATTCTGAAATCTCTTGTATTTGTCGAGAAAAGGCGTAACTCGCCAAATCGCGTTGATCGGTCGTCTTTCCACGCTGAATAGTAAAAATAATGTACAGTTTTAATATGAATTTTCTGTTGGAATTCCACCTCTAAATTTGATTAATCTTTTAATTTGCATATAAGTTGATTCATTTGATTTTTTTTTTAATTATTTGGAGTATGCGCTTTTAGGAGACCTTCCTTGTAAGAAATATATTATTAAAACTAACATTAAATAAATATAATTTTGAAGTACTTGAAATGAGCTTATGCTAGAGGTTACTTGAATTTTCTATTTTTTTATGAAATAAATTAATTTAAATTATAAAATTTTACTTTTCCAGAATTTCGATATTTAAAACTTTATCTGTATATTTAACATTAAAAATAAATAGTTTACTTTAAGAAAATTAAATTACACATAATTCTTTAAAATGTTTTATTTCAACATTTGAGGGTTTATAATTCTGTAAACATTTATTTGGCTTGTTCAGTGTTTTATTTTTTTTCTGTAATATGCTGTATAAAATTTTATTAGAATTCATTTTTTAAAACTTTATCTCTTTTTATCAAATCATTTAAAAATCTTTCCAAGAGACTTTTACTATTTCCAATAATTTCTGAGAAAAGTAAATATAAATAAACAATTATTACAACAATAAATACCTTAACATATTTGAATCTTTGTTCTTTATTGGAATGATAAAAACAAAAAATAATTACATTAACAAACAAAGAAGAAATTGAATTTCGTTGAGATTTTTCTTTCTCAGATTATTTTAATACATTGAAGGAAAACAGTATCTAATTTTTTGTATAAAATCATTTAGTTGCTTTATTACTTACGTAAATACATTTTTTAATTGATTAGAATTTTCAGTAAATTTGAGTTTTTTCTGGGTAATTAAATATAATTTGATTTCAGAGGTCCTTTAATAAAAACATTTTACATTTCTTTAAGCATAAATTAATTTATTTACACCAAATTACTTCAAAATATCATTTCTATATTTTAAATCGTTGAAACAATATAGGTAGAACGGGTATTTTATTTATTTACTTTTTTTGTAACCTCTAGCATTAAATAGGAAAAATATTTCTTAAAATTAAAAGTAGTATATAAAGCAATCATATTTACTGTTTCTGTTTTTCTTTGCATAAAAAGTGGCAAATTCCTTAATACACTAGAAAAATTAAAAATATAGTACTAGTGTAGTGACGTGACATATAATAAATAATAATAATAATTAGAGCGGATTGGGTACGGGATATTCAGAATAGAGGACCTCTAATACATGTAAGATAATTTCAGATAAAGGTGTAGAGTTCAAAGAAATATGCATATCATCAAATTTATTATACAACGAAATTTCAACATTTGTTAATCTTTCATGAACGTACTGCACAGTTGGATTTATTTCCTTTATTTGTAGACTTAAATCGTTAGTGAGGTTTTTCAAAATTTAATATATTCTCTAATTGATTAACTTCAGCCTGAAGATTTTTATTTAGCATACTAAGACAACATTTATTGATGAAATGCTTTTGAAAAACTTTTCCCAAACTGTTGAAAATTTTGTGAATTTTTGTTAAATATAACATATGCTTTCATCTAAAAAACTTTTATTTCACAGGAAATTTGTACATTAACTTCATTATCAAATCGAAAATCAATACATTTATCCTATTAGACCGGGAGATGACAGCACAGACGATCACCTTATAGAGTTGACAATTGAAATTCCAGATTTAGTTTAAACTTGATTCGTGTATTTAAACACAATCGGTCTGCCAAGTCATATCTTGAAAGAAAACGCTTGAAGACTCGATTTTAGGGGTTGAGTCGTAGTTTTAACATTGTGTTTTCTGTACCATATCCTCCATCTTTTCATACGTGTGGGTACAGTAAAACGCAGTGGTTAATCTATGAGCCAATCTCTAAAATCGGGTTTTAGGTATTTTCCAGATATGACGTAAACACAATGAAGTGATTGTGTGCGCTGCCGCTTTCCGGTCTATATATTGATTGTCGCACTATTTTAAAAAATCCTTTTCCACCATGTGAAAAACAATACAAAATAAATAATCACTAGACTTGTTATTTTCTAGATAATTTTTTTTATTTCTATGGATCTGAAGCAATTCAACCACCCAGCGTACCAAATTCAAATCCATGTTTAACCCCTCAACTAGTTCCTTTTTTATGTTACTTTTTTTAATAAATTGAAAATATGGGTTTATACCATTTTTTTAAGCTAAAATATTCGTAATATTTATTCTAAACATTTCTACCTTTGAATAGTATGCCATTGCATTAAAAAAAATTAGTGGTATCAAAAACTTTAAATTATGAATTAAGCAAATTCGTCTTGCCCGAGAGACGTACGGGCAAATCAGTTAAGTGGTTAAATGAAATTTTAAAAAAACATCAACGGCTGTTCGATTAAATATAACAGGATTTCTTTTGAGTCTCCTATGGTTCGTTTACCAGATTGAGAAGAAGCCCTTTTTTGAAAATATCTTCAGCAAAATAATTGTTATCGTGCATTATTTTAAAAGTATAGCATATAATGTCTTCCAATTTGTTACTTTTTATAGTCTTTTAAACTATCAGAAAACATACCTGGATCTAGTATCGGAATTAACAGCTATTTACAAATTTGTCACAGCATTAAACATTTAATTGTTTATATTCATCACAGAAAGTTTTTAATTGTATCAGGTAGTGCTATTTGAAAGAAGTACAAGAAAAAAAAATAATAGTGCTGATATTACTTGTTGATTAACTAAACTTTCGGAACACATATACAAATTTGAATGTGATTCAGTATATTCAAATTTTCCAACAGTTCATCTGTCATTAGAAAACTTTGAGGAAAATCGACAAAATCCATCTCTAACCCAGAAGTGGGCAGTGAATCCCACTTATTACCAAATTTTCCTCTCGATAATGATGGCTCTAACAACGAATACTAATCAGTGAAGTATTTAATTTTCGGTAAAAATTCAAAATAAACCACGATATATATATATATATATATATATATATATATATATATATATATATATATATATATATATATATATATATATATATATATATATGAACAAAAGAGTTGTTTATTTAAAAACTATGTAAATTAAAATCATAAACAATGGGTTATCATAGAATTTTTCTATGTATTTTAATCAACTAGATTCCAAAATGCATTTTTATGTCATACCATTGCTCAAAATTTTCGTAAAGATAAAAGTTAACTATCTGCGATTTATCACACTTTTGATCAACAAGAATAACAATTTTCGACTGTTTGAATCTTTGGATTGGTGACAATTTAAATTTTGTATCTGAATGTACTAAATATTAACAAGCAAAGCAGGATAGGAGAATTCTTGCATCTTTACAATCTACTTAAATTTCTAGTAATCTAGGACACATGACGTCGAGTTCTACTGTCCTTCAATAATGACAATTCTGCTATGACATTTACGGACTTTTTTTGCGATACCTGAGATTATTTTATTTAAAACAAAATGAACTGCAAAAATTGTAAATGGTTTATTTTTAACTGATATTGTTATTCTTACCAATTTAGAAACTCAAGTGTTTTAAGGAAACATTCAATTAATAGCCAGAAAAATTATAGAGAAATTTTAAATTAAATACTATGCTTTGAGGAGTAAAAATCATTGTGATTGCCTCTCCAATGTGCAACTTGGCCATTTACAGAGAAATAAAAAAATTCCACATAAAAGAACATACTTCTGCGCAAAGAACATACAAAATTATCTGTTAATATTTTTGTTGCAAATTTTTGATACTGACATCAAACAATGGATATTAAGGTAGATTGGGTCGTAGGTATAGGTCTTCTCAAATCATCTGTGGTCAGTGTCTGCAAAATAAAACCACTTCCTATGTTTGTTCATTTATACTTCTATTCTGTGTGTGTAAAATCACGTTGATCGCCTCTTCAATGTGTTAATAAACCACGCTATAAAAGTTGGACATGCCTCTCAAGTGATATGAGTCATGTGGGTGAGTTATAATTATCGAAAAGATAGGTTATCTTTTTAAATATTGTCACCAGACCAATACTTCCAATCGCAAAAATTGCTAAAAAAAAGATGGAAAATATGATAGTACATGTTGAAACTCCATGGGGGAGGGGTCTATTGATAAAATACAAAAATTAAATTTTTATACAGACCCCGTAGGGTAAACATTCTAGGTAAGAAAACTTTCCTCAACCATTCCTGAATTAAACACAAAAAAATATCTCCATACCTGCAAAACTTACAGAGTTATGTCCGTTTAAATAATTAGCCAGGTTTTAAGTTATTAGATACAAATTGAAATGAGTGCAATTCAAGAAAAATGTTGATTTACGAGTTCTAGGAAACAATCAAAAAATCTATTTATTGAGTTAGAAATTTATTTTTTCCCTGTTTTGTAATGGTTAATATAATTTTCAAACAAAATCACATCCTAAAATTTGGTAAAAACTTAAAAAAAAAATTAACTCATTACTAATTTTTTAAGTGCAGTTAATTAAAATCCTTATAACTCGAAATATTGTCCATCGGATTTCAATTTTTTCATTTAATGGAAGAGAAAAATATACCTTTAATTTTGTTTCAGGATTTTTTTAAGCATTAATTATAAAAATATTAACAATATAAAATACAGTAAAAAGTAAAAAGTAAAATACAGTAAAACAACAAAAAACGAATTTGTCTATGACGCAATCTTATCTGAAACAAAAAAGATCTTTAAAAAGTAAATATAGTAATACTTGAGCAAAAATTAGATTACATAAGATTATATTTATACATCCTAAGAAATGAACTTATATATATATATATATTTTCTTTCCCATGAGATCCCCTTAAAAAAATTTAGTGTATAGCATATGATATTAAAGGAAAAAATTATGTATAAATACAGATTCATTAATAAAACAAATCTATTGCTGCTTTTTGAGCCTCTTTACAAGTAAAAGTTAGACTTACAGTTAGTTTACAAGTAAAAGTAAAGTAAAGTTAGTTTACAAGTAAAAGTAACAAGTAACAAGTAAAAGTAACAAGTAAAGTTAGTTTACAAGTAAAAGTGAAACTATAATAAGTATTTTGGTAGAACTCACTTATACGAAACAATTTTTAAACATATCCATATAAGAAACAATGTAGAAATTCAGTGAGACCGGGCCAGGCTATGATATTAACTTTTTTCAAGTCGGTTCGAACTTTTTTTTATGGGTTGGTTGGGAACGGACCTAGATATTTCGACCCGTGCAGATTACCAGCATATTTTGATAGCTAATTTAGCATAAAATCTTTTTTAATCCAAATGAGAGGTCTTAAATCAACATTTAATAACAGCTAATTTGTGGATGATTTCAATCTTTCTTTAAAAATGAGCCAAAACTTTTATTTTGGAGGCAAAGTTAAATGGTATAAATTATGAATTCTGAAGAATCTTGTTTTTTAATATCTGTGAGAGATTTTTAAACAGATTTTTTTTTATGTTGTTTAATTCAGGAATGGATAAGGAATAATTTCTGAATTTCTAATATTGCCCTACGGGGCCGTATAAAAATTTAATTTTTGAATTTTTCAAATACCTTATAGATTTGCAATTCATGTTATCACATTTTGCACTATTTTAAATGAAATTTTGCAAATAAAAGTATGTAGCAAGGAGCAATATTAATAAAGATAATATATTATTTCAATAATTATGACTCACCCTGTATATAATGGCTATATATACATTTTTCTAAATGGAATATAATAATAATTTTTCAATAACAGTGATAGATCACGAGCTATTTTGGTCATTTTATTTCGCAGCGCATCCGCATTGACTATCCTGCAAAACATTTTTAATTCAAAACCTTATCGAATTTTTTTACGTATGTCAGTGGTCAAAACATTATTTTAAATTCTAAAAAACATTTTGGCTTCTAAAATTATTTTTCGATAACAGAATATATTTTTACACTCAATTAATATTGTTTTTACCACATTCTTTAACACTAAATTAATATTCATTTATTCTATAAAGATAATTTATTTTAATGTAATACTTCGTTTCACAGAAATCATATCGTCTGTTTGTTGGAAAACCTGAATGAAAGAGAAAGTAAAATTTCAAAATTTTTGCATTGAAATCAAAATAAATGATTAAATAAGAAAGGAAAATCATATTGACGATTTCAATCCTTATCAAATCTTATTACATTCAGAAATAACAAATGAAAATATTAAACTAATATCTTTCGTTATTTCTTGAAGGAAATGAGTATTTAACGCGTCAAAAATTACGGCGGAAATGATAAATGATGATTAAAGATATTTGTAAAGGATTTTTTCGGAAGTCAATTTTATGTCTTAAATTTGTTTCAAGAATAGCTTTTTCTATATTTTCAGAAGGTTGTGCAATATATTAACTTCAAAATGATTTATGGAACTTTAAGACAAAGAAAGTTTAAAAGGTACTCTCAGCAAAGACTTTAACATATTTATGTAATTTATTGTTTTTAAAATTTATTGTATAAGTTTTTTTAATAAAATGATTTAAATACCTAATTTATAAGTATGTTTCAAAATTTTGAAACTTCTAAAATAATAAATGATTAATCAAAATTATTTATAAAACATGTGTATGACACAGGTTTATTTTTTGTACGTTAATGTATATTTATCATCATTTTATAGAGTTATTATAGAGGTATTTGCAAAAATAAATAAATAAATAAATAAATAAAAAATAAAAAAACTATTGGAATAAAAGGAACAATTTTGAAGATAACGCTAACCAACAGTTTCAGGTAATATTTTAAAATAAATGTTTAACATAATTTTCGGAAAGATCATGTAAATATTCGCGAATAAAATCTGTTTAAACATTTCTAGAACGTTACTGATTCTGTAGGGAATTTGTTTCTTTTTCACTGTGTTTCATACATGATATCCCTTAAATAAATGAAATGTAAAATTTTCTTTAAGAAATACAGTTAAATTATTTTAAGTTAAATGATTTAAAAATGTTTAGATGGTAAGAGATAAAGCTTAAATAAAGGACATTTTTAATTTATCTCATACAAGAAATTCCTTAAATAACTGTCAAGCTACTGTATAAAGCTTGTTACATTTTGAATTCTATAAAGATTTTTCAGTAATACTGTTTATGTTTAAATTTTGAAATGCGGAATTTATCAATTATGCGAAAGTCATTGATGCGAAATGCATCACTTTTAAGAACAACTAAGCAAAACTTAAAATGTTAGAAGCTTTGTGCAGTTACTTATTTATTTAAAAAAAAAAAAAGATTTTGAGTATTGAAATTAATAAAATAAATCTATATAGATAAAGATTTTATAGAACACTTACAACTTAACCCATATTATCTAATTTTAAAAAAGGCTGTTATTTTATTGCCGAACTATAAAATTTTAAGACTTAATGAACGGATATGAAAATTTTGAAATTTTTCAGAACGGAAAACTTATAATCCTTGCCTATTAGCATTAAGAAAACAAAAAAAAATATTTAAAAAATGAAATTATCCATTAAAAAAGTGTAAAGCTAACAATGCGAATCGTAAGTGTTAATCAGGAATGACTGTATTGAGAAATTTTCTACTTCATTAAAAAAATTCCGTAAAAATAGACAATGTATTTAAAAGTTGACTATATCAGTTGTATGTGCGCTGGTGGTAAATAAAAAAATATTTTATTATATTTTACAAGGCTCAATTACAATATTGTTAAAAAAATTAAATTGTTTACAACATACAATTGAAAAAACAATGTTTAATGCTCGACTGTAAATTACTGTAAATGCATTTAGTCAGTAATGCATTACATAAAAATTAACAAATATAGAATCATTTTTAGGCAATTGTTCACTTAAAAAAAGAATCATGTGATTCATATTTAAAGCAAAGTGTTTTAAAGAAAGTATCAGTAAATTTATTTTATAAATAATTTGAAACAATTTTATGTACAATTAATTACCGAAACATTTTTATTTCGGCAACTTTTAACACGTAACATTTAACATTTAACGTGAATATTTTTATTTCTAGATGGACGTACTAATTTATAAATATCATTTTAATTAAAAAAATATTTTTTTTTCGAAATACTTAAATCAAAATATTAAGATATAAGATATTTATATAAATATTTAAACTATTTATTAAGAACTTTAATCATGCAGATTACCTAAAAAAAACCCAAAAGATTATTATTCACATTATAAAATTGTTACTAAATTTATCAGACATCTAGTATTTTAGTTGAAGACTAATGTTATCATGTATGTAGATTAATTAATATATATAAAATAAGAAGTAAGTTTATTTCTTCCTTGAGTACACGTAGTTAGATTACTGCATATATGAAGAAATATACACTGGTGTGCAAAATTTAAGGACGAGTCCCAAAATGGCAATTTTCAAGGGATTTTCAAACAATAATTTTCACGCGAATATTCAAAAGGAAATAATATAATTCGAATAATTACTATCTCTGCATAGCAGTTAATCCATATAACATCTCATTTAGGTCACACATGGTCACAAGAGTCACACACTGTAAAAAAAATCTGTAAACCTACAAAACTAGTTTTTGTAAAGCTTCAGAAATCTGCAAGTTCACTAAAATTTTATAAGTAACCGGGGTATTTTATTTACCAGCGCATAGTCCAAATACCTGAAATATCTTAGTTTCACCTGTCAGCCAATCAGAATGGGCTTCAGTAGTGACGTGATCATTGTTTACGCGACCACAGGATCGTAAAGATTTCCATCTTGAATCCCTTATTGAGAAGAATTTCTAGTTCGGAAGTAAGTAAATATTTATTCTTAATGTGTTAAATTTTGTTTTAACCTCTTCAGTCCTAACTTCGCCCCCAGGAGACACAAATGAACACTCTTTAAATTAATTAAAATGTTCTAGAATTGTAGAAATTACTTTACGACTTCTTTTAATGAATCCCTGCACATTATAAGCATCGATATATTGACTGATATATATTTGGAGATTTTTATAAAAAATTTAAAATAGTTTTTGTGGTCCATCTGAATATTAGTCTCAGGGCTGAGGAGGATATTTCCGTTCTACTTGATTCATAATAACTAAAAATAGAAAACTCGGATAAAATCGTTTGAGTTTTTGTTATAATGTAGCATGATCTAGCAAGTAAATCTTTCTATTATTTTGTGTTTATTACATATATATCATTGTCAGATGATTATTTTATACGTGGGCGTTTATTACAAGTGCGAAATTTCTAATGTTTAATGTAACAAATCAAACTTCCCTTCTCTTTTTCTGAAATTTCCCTTATCCTTTTTGCCTCCTTCTCCAAAATACAAGAGATTAAAGACTTTAAAATTTAATTTCTACTCCAGTGATGCACAACCTTTTTAACCAGAAAATCGTTTGCCACCAGAATATTTGAAAAGCGGAGTTTCTTTTCTTTAATCTCAAAGTTTTTGTCATTACTATAAGGAAAATTATTCTGCATAAAAATAGTGGTATAATTTTGGCCCGCGGGCCAAAGGTTGTGCACCCATGTTCTACTCTATTTGTTACTTTATAGTGAATAATCAATCCTAAATTTCATTAGCAATTGATTACATCACTTTCATTTCATTAAAAATTTCATCTGAATTTCACCCTCAAAATATTGTTTTTGAATTTTCTCCATCCCATACGGTAACAGAACTTAAAGTTTAAAAACTCTGTAAAACTTTTCAATTTAAAATAAATAAAATCTGCTCTGTGTTATTTTATTTTCACAATAAATTGCCAAATAAGATTTTTCTCACCACTCGAAATTTCCATTTCCCCATTCCTCCCTCACCCCTTCATATTGCGCTCTATGCTATATATTCTAAGCTCTCCTCATAAAAAACGCATAGAATTTTAAAGTGTATAAAACTTTTTAGAGCCCAGTGGTGGAGGGGTGGGAGGTCGAAATTTGAATAAATTAGGGGAAAGTTGAGAATTGTTTATATCCCTATAGGTCTAGAATGAATATATTTAAAATCGAAAAAAAACGCCTTTATTAATTATCATAAAAATATCTTTAAAAAAACTATTTTTAACAAAAACATTCTCAATTCAAATGTTATAGAGATTAAAATTCTGAATAAAATGAGTACTGATAGTCAATATTTTTGTTGAATTTTAACAATTCTACTTCAAAGTTTTAGCTAAATTACTAAGCAAGAGCTTTAAACCCCAACAGATGAGATTATCAGTTCAAAGTGCTTCTGATTTTTATGTACAAGTATTTTTTAAAGATATTGAGTTGTTATTTAGGGTGGATGTATTAAGAATTTTTTATGTGTTAACCTCATGATTACGGGTTATAGCCTAATAGTGGGCTATGAAAAAAAAGGTTCAATGTCGAAACTAATTATAAAAAAGCTAGAATCTATTCGAGATCTATTATCGAGATCTTTAATCTATTCGAGATAAATTTGCAATGAAGTAAGATTCCTCCTGCTGCCAGAAGAGCTTTTGCTTCTATGAACTTAACAATATCTTAAAATTTGCATTTTTCATTATTTTTAAAATATTTCAAAAATGATTCGTAAGTGAGGGTAAACATTGTTTATTATATCCGATATTTGAAATATGTGTATACAGAGTGAATAACAGTGCATATCTATTATAAGTAAGGAAATAAAAAAAAAAGTGCGAGATTTTTTTTTTTTGTGTGTGTGGGGGGGGGGAGCAAACAAATGATTGTGCAAAAGCCTTTTCGCTAGAGGAAATTCAAAGTCAATTAGTAGTACGATTCTAAACTTCGATATTCTCCTTAAAGGACAAAAATGGTTAAAAAAAAAATCACTTAGTATACGACCACATTTTAAGTTAACCTATAACTGACGTTACTTATCTCACACACCGATGACCCCACCCCTCACCCAATTTTCACAGTCTAATTACAAACACAAACGAAGTTTTCTTTCATTTGAAACTTTTATACTATCATCAGAGACTTTTGAATAGGTGAATTTTTATTATAAGAGCACAAGATGTTTAGTACAAAAATTCCATCCTATAAGTTTATCGCGCCTTTTTGTTATCTTTCGATGGAGACCGCTTCACAGTAGTTATGACAATTTCTGTCAGGTTAAATTTATAAAATTGTAAAATCTTCGGAATACACTATATTGCCATTGATTATGGGACACTTGCGATTTTAGACATTTTACTAAATATCTAGAAAAATACATGAGGAATCATCTCGAAACTCGTAGTGTATAAATAAAATAGTATACGTCATACGTCTCCGTGAAGATTTTTTACCGAAACTCCATAGGGGACCGCCAACAAATTAAAAAAGAATGAATATCTTTTGAATAACCCTGTCAAAACTAATGTAGCAAAAGCGCTCAAACCCTAGATTATGATTGAATGCCTTATTGTAATACAATGTGTTCATTTTTATGCAAATAGCATGCATACTCGCAGAGTAATTAAGGTTTTTATAAAAATGGTCCCAAATTTTTCCAAGTTTTTTCCTTATAATTTTCAGAGTTCTTAATATAAAATAATATTTTTTTCAGAAAATATGACAAACAACATTGCACACAGTACCCTGTAATCAGAATTAAAAAATAATGAAAATTGTATACAAAATGAGTTGGTTTACTAAATAATTTTTTACTGCACATGCGTCAAAGATATCAAAATTTCATTTGCATATTATGTTAGCTAAATGTATAGAGCAACTTTTGTGAAAGTCACAAAATCATAACTTGAAAATTCTGAAAATAATCGTCAATTGAATAAGTTGAAAATCCGTTATTCTCAAAATGAAGCAAAAACAAGAGGGGTTGTATCCATATACTCATTGATTAGTGTCAATATAGAATACACAATACGGGATGTTACGACTAATTTTGGATAAAATCCCTCATTTTTTTGCTTCATTTTGGAAACAACGGATTTTGTCCTTTTTCTATAGACGATTACTTTCAGAATTTTCAAGCTATAATTTTGAGACTTTTACAAAAGTTGCTCTATACATTTAGCTAACATAATATGCAAATGAAATTTTGATATATTTGACGCATGCGCAGTAAAAAATTATTTAGTAAATCTACTCATTTTTCATACAATTTTTATTATTTTTTAATTTTGATTACAGGGTACTGTGTGCAATATTGTTTGTCATATTTTCTGAAAAAAATATTATTTTATATTAAGAACTCTGAAAATTATGAGGGAAAAACTTGGAAAAATTTGGGACCATTTTTATAAAAACCTTAATTACTCTGCGAGTATGCATGCTATTTGCATAAAAATGAACACAGTGTATTACAATAAGGCATTCAATCATAATCTAGAGTTTGAGCGCTTTTGCTACATTAGTTTTGACAGGGTTATTCAAAAGATATTCATTCTTTTTTAATTTGTTGACGGTCCCCTATGGAGTTTCGGTAAAAAATCTTCACGGAGATGTATGACGTATACTATTATATTTATACACTAAGAGTTTCGAGATGATTCCTCATGTATTTTTCAAGATATTTAGTAAAATGTCTAAAATCGCAAGTGTCCCATAATCAATGGCAATATAGTGTATTGAAATAAAGTATTGTAGTATTGACGTAAAATTAAAACGATGATTTAAGATTGGTGATATCAGTCGGACATGTAAAACCGCTATCATTCATGCACCTCTTTATCGATAATTACTAAATTATAATCCTCAAAATATACAAAATAAAACCCTAGCATAATTACAACATCATAAAGGCTTTAACAACTTAAAACATGTAAAACAAATAGAGGCTGGGCGGATTGATAATTTAATATTTCCTTGTATCACTATTTTGTTAGCAATTAAGGCAAAATTTTGAAATAGAATTCGACAAAAATATGAATATGGGTACTCGTTTTATTTTTAATTTCATATTCTAAGTAATGTTTGTTTTTGATAGAATCAGTTCTTTTGGGATATTCCTAAGATATTTTTAAGTGGTTTTTCGGCTATAAATGTGTACATATTTTCTATAACGTTGACCTCGAAGGAGGAGGGGTAATTCTAGACTTAAACTGAAGGGATTAAAACAACTTAGTTTTCCCCTAATTAATTTTGAGTTTTACCTCTGACTACTAAGCTAAAATTTTTAAACAGAACAGTGAGATTTAATGTCCAACAAAAATTTTAATTGTAGGTGCTCATTTTATTCAGAACTTTAACCCTTAACTGTTGTGACAAAACTACTGTGAGTAGTCTGTCAGGCAGATTAATCTAAAGATGAATAAAATATTAAAGTAACTCTCAGAATACTATTTTTTAAAACTTTATATACAGGACTATTATAAATAAAATTCAGCTATTTAAAATTCTCTAGCATAGTAATAGGATTCCAAACGAAACAAAATTTGATCAGTATGTATAGTTACGCTGAAAATTACGAATTAAACTCTGAAACTTGAAAAACTCAGCGGGCTGTGAGACCGCTAATAGCAGTTAAGGATAAAGCTTTACAACATTTGTTTTAATGTTTTTGATAGTTAGTTGTTTTTGAGGTATTATAACGGTATTAAAAAAGAGTTTTATTTAAATTTTTTATTTTAAATAAGAGAGTTTTATTTAAACTATTTTTTATTTTAAATCTATATGTACTTTCTAATGCTAGCTGAGTAAGAGAAAAAAAATATATTCATTGTAGACATAAAATGAAATGATTAAACCAATTTCCTGTTTCCCCTTAACACGTTTGCTACCGCTCACGCGAAAGCGTGTGACATGGCGCCAACGTTAAGGAGCCACTCAGTGCCAGCGCTTGATGTGGGGTGTTGTCCAATAGCCATTCACGCGCTTGCGCGGGAAAATCTTTCACTGATTCTTTGTTATAAAAAGGAAATCGGCTTCTAGGAAAAACCCACTTCTAAAGCGCGGCATTAACTCTCATCACATCTTCATGTAAGCGGCAGCGAACGTGAATAATGAATTCTACCAACTAACCTCTGGGCTATAAATATTTTACGTATATTTGTAAATTTTTAGTAATGTAAATAAGTTATATAATAAATCTCTCCTCTTCTAAAATAAAATAAAAAAAAATAAAAAACTTTTTGGCCTTTTTAATATCTAAAGTTTAAAATCTTAATAATCTATTGCTTTAAAAAAAAAATTCTTGATTTATCTGTTATTTTATTGTAACAAAAAATAACCGATGAAGAACTCTTAACTTGTTTACTTTTCATTTTTGTGCACTATTTGTAAATCTTTAATATTGTAGAGTATCAGTCGTTTGGTAACCCCCTCCCCTTCCTTTCAATAGTAAATAAAATATGGTTATCTTTGTCTCCTATTTGTAATCGCAAAATTTAATTTTTTTAAATGTCTTCATCTTTTTACTCCTTTATTTAATACTTTATTATAACAGCAGTTAACGATTTGAAATCTTCCCTCAACCCAAGATTTTTATACTTGGTACCAGTGTTGAATTCAGGGGCTGGCCCGGAGGAGACATTCCCCCCAGAGCAATCAAATATCCCCCCCGGAAAATTTGAGATTTTAGGTTTTCATTGGTCAAAAAGTGCAATCTCCCCCCCTAGAACTCTATAATGTCCCCCCCACCCAGAGCCACAGAAGCCCCTCTCGGAGAAAGTGTCCGAATTCAACACTGCTTGGTATATCTTTTATATTCTGATAATTCCATAGATTTAAACGCGTAGCTCAATTATATATCTGTTAAATTTTGATTTATTTATATTTTTTAATTAATTTTAGAGGAAGTTTTATCTCTTTTTAGGGAATATTAGCCGTAAGAAAATGATGATGAAACCTTAGTTTTAAGAGCAAGAGATAGCATGGAATATATTTTTTTCAATTTATCTTTTCAGGTTTGTTTTTAAAACCATGTATAATCAGTGAACTCAAATGAACTTTTCAAACAAATTCCATTTGAATGATTTTTCTGCTATTTTGCTACCTAAAAAAATTAAATTGTTCGATTACAAATGTCTTAAATTTGTGTTTTTTTAATAATATTAATTGAATTATTCATACAGAAAATATTAATTTCGTTATGGGAAATTAGTCAGAAATAAATATTGAAAAACTTTTGTTGTTTTATGTACAAAATGTTTATATACTGAAGCCGGAACGTGATAAGATAAATTACGAAGAATCGTACTTGAAAATTAGTTTAAAAACATAATATACCGGCCATTTAAAATAGTTTACAAACAAATATAATTTTAAAATGGATTGTTTCCATATGACGCTCTAAAAATTGAAGGTGTGCGATGTTTAGACGTTTAAAAATTAGCAGTAACAAAAATTGCAAATCCAGTATTTCATTTCAAATTGTTACCATTCGCAAGAGGATTCAGTGTTATCCACAGATGTTTATCCTTGATAATATAGATTTGTTTTTACATCAAAATCTTGAGTTAGTTATTTTGCTTTTCGAAATAGAAGTTTTTTCACCCTTAAATCCGCTTATACCTGAACCAAACAAATGCTAAATTGTTGGCTAAAAAAGTTAGCATATAATATTACAATTTCAAAACTATAGTGTATAAAATTAAGTGTAGGGGGGAGGATAGGAAAGATGGGACAATTTTTACAAAAATATTTTTTACTGATTATGTTTCGCAAATATAAAGTGAAAAATTTCAGAATAACATTTTTAAACATTTTAACACACTTTAAAATTATTAATTTGTTGATTCTAAATAAAATTTTAGACTAATAAATAAATTAATTTAATAAGAATGACCCATCTGTCCCTCACGTAAGGGAGAAATGGGAAATGTTTTTATAATGAAAATTTAAATATTTAATTTTCAATAATGTGGTAGAAAAAAGAGGCAGATACAGTGTGATATTGTCGTTTATAGGGTTTATTGTAAATTACAATAATTATTTTATGCTAAATTCTGTTTTGTGAAATTTAAAACTAATGAAAAATATTCTTTTATACAGCTAGTGCCGCCAATTGATTTTGGAGGATGTACAATAATGGATAAAGGTACATACAAATAATATACTGACATACAAACATTAAATACAATAAACCCAACTGAAGTGAAAAATTAACCAGAGCCAGGAATCGAACCCAAGACCACAACATTCAAGCTGTTGCTCTATCCACTTTCCGGCCGATGCCTGAGTCTGCAAGTTGTCCCGTCATCCTAGGCTGTCTAAATTATGGAAGATAACTTTATCCAACTTTGTTTATTAGTGAGAAACTGCAGATTCGGCTATCGGCTGAAGTAGCTTAGTGGATAGAGCAACAACCTGGAATGCTTGGTATCGGCTTCGATTCCTGGCTCTGGCTAATTTTTCACTCTAGTTGGGTTTATTGTATTTAATGTTTGTGTGTCAATACATTATTTGCATGTACCTTTTTTATAATTTTGAAGTATTTGTAAAATTCATTTATTCAATACGAAGATGAATGTAGATTTTTTTATAATATCAAATTCATTATAAGTTTTATTAAATGTTTCTTTACTTTTCATGTTAACATATAACTTTCTTCTATAGATGAATGAGGAAACTGAAGTTCAATTTAAAAACAGTGCGAGCTTCCCTGACGCTGAAAAATTGATAAATTCAGATGAGGAAAAGGAACCATTGTCTATGAGAAAAGTTCCTCCCCATACCTCACGCGGACCTTCTAATATGTTCTACAGCCCTGAAATTTAAAAATATTTTAAAATAATATCAGTTTATAAATCATTTTCTAACTCTATCTTAACAAGCATGTAAGTTTGATTATTGATATTTGAAGAAAATGTTTCCAAAAATACTATCAATAAGTATGATTTTCATAGGTATTTGTATAAACTCTAGTTATGTAATATTTGTAAAATATGAGTCATATTAAATATGTATATGTAAATCATTTTTATTGTGTAGATTGTAATAAATCCTTCTTTGGAAATGAAATTTATTCATATTTCATTGCATTATGACATTTAATCACATTGCATTTATGGGATATACATGTATGGATATCACATTTATAATAGAAATGATTATTCATAATATTTTCCAAAGCATTATATACATTCTATTTGTTTTAATACTTATTTCCATACATTTTCTGCTTTTAGAAAGTCTGCTTAGCCACCTCTGGTGCTTATGGCATACTGATAAGAACTAAAAATATGTGAAACCTGCCCATAATGACTGTTGATATGGCTGTTAATGTGTGTACATCATCTCTGTTATATGCAATTTTTTGAGTTAGAAATTCTAATTCCAGAGCTGAATTAACCACAGTTGAATCCTATTAAATTCATGCATTTAGATCCATTCTTCCGGATCTTTAAGCCAGTTGAGAGTTTTAAAATTGTGGTCTTATGAATAATTAAATTTTCCTTTTCACTATTTCAATATGAAACATAACTCTCAAGGGAAAAAAATGTTAGAAAATGTCTAGTGTATTAAGTGTAGATAGTGCAAGAAATTTGTAAGGAGAAAATCGAGGAAAAACACAATAAAATAAATAAAAGGAAGAAAGTTCCTAGTGATTAGTGACAACTATACGGAATATTCAGCAAAAAATGGAATAATAGGTTTAAAAAAAAGATATTTTCTTAAACATGGCATTCAGGTAAAGGCATTTTTTTTTACAGATTTTACATTTTTTTAGCTATTGAACCAGTTATTTTATAGTGTTTCAAATATGTTCCATAAGACACTCATTAATGAAATTCTCATGACCTTGGAACTAAACAAAATAATTTAACAAAACTGAACAAGATTACTGTATTTCCATTTCTAGTTTAAAAGCACATTTACATTAAAAAAAAACGTTGCTGTTTCTCATAATATACAGGCTTTCAAATCATGAATTGGATTAGATGATGCACAGTGCTTACTTATACAAATAGAATATTGTCTTTAAAATTATAAATTTAATTTGTCTCAACTACATCAGTACATATATTTTTTTTTATTTAGGCATATTTTATAAACTTGCTACTTATATTTTATTTACATGGTTTTTATTGACTTTGTTTTAGTTTAACTGAAAATCGTAAGATCTCCTTCAGATTATCTGCTCATTTTATGTTATTACAATGCTCATTTAATATAAAAAATGAATTTGTATCTATTTAAATATCTACAGTGAAACTTCAGTGAGTTTTCTCATGCTTAACATACAAATACTTACGGCAATTGCTGTGATATTACTGAAACACATGTCAGACCATATTGCTTTTTTCTAAAAAATATTTTGATACATGAGGAAAACACTGTGGGTATTTAAAACTGTAAAAATTCCACTTCATATTGTAAAAATACTATAACAACTCCAATTAATATAAGTAATAGATTACAGATTACAAAAAAAAAAAAAAAAAAAAAAAAAAAAAAACAATTACTTAAAATCTTTTTGGAATACTGCTGAAAAACTATTAGTAATACTACTGCAAAAATTTTATAGTTACAAATACTTTTTGGAAAGTGTCAATATTTTGGAAACAATGCTAAGAAAACATTAGCAGATTTACTGCATTAACTCTTGTACTGTTGTAAAGAACTTTTTGGCGATAATACAAAAAAATTTTTAGATACAATATATAATTTTTTGTAATTTTTTTCTGTGTACCTAAATAAAGTTATATTTCTAATGATTTTTAGTACAGTTACAAGGGATTTTTTAGTATATTTGCTTAGAAATTTTTGTGGATTTGTAAAGGATTTTATAATGCATTTATTATTATTATTATTATTATTATTATTATTATTTTGAATGCATGCTAAGTATTTTATCTATTTTATCCAAAAAATGCAAATTTTATTAAGGATATTTGATAAAGTACATAAAACACTTAGGGTGAATTACTAAATAAAAATAGTAAATGTACTTTAAAGTCATTCACAAACTCACAAAATTTCTTAGCAACTGTACAAAAAAAAATCCCTTGTATGTATACTAAAAATCATTAGAAAACCTACAAAATATTTTTAGAAAACACCCTTCAAAATAGTTAGCATGTTTACTAAATATTCCTTAGTAAATTTACAAAAAAGTATTTAGTAAACTCTCTAAAAAATCACTAGTAAGTATACTAAACAATATTTAGTGCCTTTACAAAAACTAATTTGAGAAACTCCTTTAAAAATCCTAAGTAAATCTACTAAACAATCTGTAGTAAGTTTACAAAGAGTTTTTTTTGAAAGCTGCTTAAAAAATCTTTACTACGTTTACAACATAATCATTGGTGAATTTGCTAAACATTATTTACTAAACTCCCTAAACGACTGTTAGTAAATTTACTAAACAATATTTAGGAAACTTACAGACGATTCTTTGGAAACCTCCCTAACAAATCGTTAGTACGTTTACTAAACAATATTTAGTATCAGTTACTAAAGAAACTTTAGTAATTTTACGTGATATTCTTTGGTTGCGGTTACATAAAAAGTTCTAGGCATCCCAGTTTCCAAGAAAATTCTTAGTAACCTTACAGAATTTTTTTTACAGTGCAGTCACTAAGGCGAAGCAAAAAATAGGAATTTCCATACGTCTCTTTTTACTTCACAACGACGTCGCAGTGACGTCACACTGTGACTTTGTGACCATCGATTGTCGATGTGACGTCACGTGATGTCGATTTGAAGTCACAGTGACTAAAATGTGAAGTCGTTACGGCCGTTTTAGAGCTCGTTTGTGACGTCACATTGTGACCACTTTGTGAAGTCACGCTGTGACAAATTTGTGAAAAATGTGTTATTTGTGACTACTTTGACACTAACATAGTGACGAAACTGTGACAAAAGAGACGTTGTGACAAAAGTGTTTTTTAAAGTAAATAACATGTTTTGAAGAATATTTGTAATTTTCTAAAGATTTTTAAGAAAGTCACATCTCAATAACAATGTGATGTCACTGAGTGGTGGCATTTTGGTCACAGATGTGATGTGACCAAAGTGACCAAAGTGATGAAAGCATGCATGGTCACAGTGACGTCATTGTGACGTCACTGTGACCATGCATGCTTTGAGGGATTAAATATCTTACCTTGTTTGTCATCAATTGTATGTCATGATTCTACTATTTTAAATATATTTATCTTACTAATCGAAGTTTTACCTTACGAAAAGTTTGTTTTTACTAATAAAATTCTTCGGGTTCAATTTAATTAAAACGTTAAGAATAAAATGTTATTTCCCTAATAGCATGCTTGGTCACAGTGACGTTACTGTGAGTCACTTTGGTCACATCACATCTGTGACCAAAATGCCACCACTCAGTGACGTCACATTGTGACTGAGATGTGACTTTCTTAAAAATCTTTAGAAATTTATAAATATCCTTCAAAACATGTTATTTACTTTAAAAAACATGTTTCTGGCAATTTAAATATCGTCGCTTTTGTCACAGTTTCGCCACATTGTTAATGTCAAATTAGTCATAAATGACACATTTTTCACAAATTTGTCACATTGTGACTACTTTGTGAAACGTCACAAAAAAGCTCTAAAATGGCTATAACGACTTCCCATTTTAGTCACTGTGACTTCACATCGACGTCACGTGACGTCACATCGACAATCGATGGTCACAAAGTCACAATGTGACTTCACAACGACGTTGATGCGATGTCACCATGCTTTACGGGTTATTATAATTCAGACTCATACATATATATATATATATATTTCTATAAATGAAGTGACTAACTATTGCTTCAAAGGGATTTAAGAGCCCACAATAGTCACAGAAAAATTACTTAAAAAGACCCGGATGACCATGTAAAGTCTATGGGAGCGTTCTTTTCTAATATCTCGCTCAAATTTTAATATTTTTGCATGATTTTTTTGCACAAGATAGCTGAGGGCAATCCACAACCGGGCTAGTTTTTACTTTTTAGATTTTGGTTATATAATTTTTATATTACGATAGTTTCAGTTTTAGAACCGGTTTAAACCGGTTTCGAAAGTTAAAGTACTTTTTTAAAGAAAATCTGAAACAAAAACTGAAAAAGTAAAAACTAGCCCGATTGTGGATTGCCCTCAGCTATCTTGTGCAAAAAAATCATGCAAAAATATTAAAATTTGAGCGAGATATTAGAAAAGAACGCTCCCATAGCCTTTACATGGTAATCCGGGTCTTTTTGAGTAATTTTTCTGTGACTATTGTGGACTCTTAAGCGTTCCAAAATCATGTTTATTCTATCTTAATTATATAATTCGAGCTCGATTAATGTTATTTTTTTTAAGTTTTAGGAATGAATAACGACACATACCACAGGGTTTTCTTATAGGATGTTAGATAAAATCCCTCGTCTTCTTACTATAAGAATGTAATAAATATTTCTAGAGAAAAAAGTTAACTATCGTATTGAAATTGCACTTAATCATTAAAGGGTTTTATTTTTAGAATTTTTTTATACGACGAATTGTCAGTTAATTAGCTGGCAATGAATTCTTTGGCTCTAAAAACTTAGTTCTTGATTTAATTAATTTACGCTTGTTCATTAATCCGCCCCAATATTTCCACTGTGGGTTTTTATTTTATACTTTTAAAGACTTCAAAAGATAATTAATCTTAAATTAAAGGTTCCGGTGATTTTTTATACATAAAAATATTATTTCAATTATAACAAATATTAAATCCATTTGAGAATTACTAAAATATTGTACTTTATGTGTGAAACCAGACTTTTATTAATATGTTATTGTCGTGTGTAATGGAAATTTTGAGATAAACTTTAAACACACTGTAAAAAATATCCGTTAATATACAGAAATTGTTCCCTAAAATTCTACGGAATAGTTCCGTTTTTCCGAAAAAACAGCAGAAATTCCGTTATTGATATTTTGATATTATAAAAACAGTAACTTTTCCGTAAAATTTTCTGAAAACGGAGGAGTTCCGTATTAAAACAGCATAAATTCCATAAATAACACCAGTGTCGCCATCTATATCTGGGATACAAAAACATTATAAAGTTGTTTCATGAACAACTTTGTATAATAATGTTCTTTATTTCTTTCTGTTTTAATAATATAAAGCTAACATATTTTTACAATATTAAAAAAATAATAAAAATTATAAAATTTTATTAATCTCTTTTAAGTTTGAGATTAGTTAGTTAGTTTATTTTCAGTTAGTTTATTTCCATTATCATTTTTAAATAATGTTTACCACATTTATAGCCTATTTTTTAAAATATGCGTAGGATAGTGGAAAAACGTTCGACTTTTAAATTTAATATATTTTAATAAAAGTAATAATAAAATAATAATAAAATAATTTTAATTTTAATATATTTTAATATTACTTTAAGAATATCCTTTCAAAAATAAACAAGTAAATAAATATGAATAATATTACAATAAACTTTTAAAAATCTCCTTAAAATGAAAAAAAAAACTTTTTAATGGATTTAACTCTTAATACATGTAATATTTTAAAGTCTAAAATTTATTTTTTATAGAACTGAAATTAAAAACTGAATATTCGAAATTATGGAAATAAAATCTCGAATTTGGATAATGGAAAAACGTTCGACTTTTAATTTTAATATATTTTAATAAAAGTAATAATAAAATATTAATAAAATAACTGTAATTTTAATATATTTTAATATTACTTTAAGAATATCCTTTCAAAAATAAACAAATAAATATGAATAATATTACAATAAATTTTTAAAAATCCCCTTAAAATAATAAAAAAAACTTTTTAATGCATTCAACTCTTAATACATGTAATATTTTAAAGTCTAAAATTTATTTTTTATAGAACTGAAATTAAAAACTAAATATTCGAAATTATGGAAATAAAATCTGGAATTTGGATAATGGAAAAACGTTCGACTTTTAATTTTAATATATTTTAATAAAAGTAATAATAAAATATTAATAAAATAACTGAAATTTTAACATATTTTAATATTACTTTAAGAATATCCTTTCAAAAATAAATAAGTAAATAAATATGAATAATATTACAATAAACTTTTAAAAATCTCCTTAAAATAATAAAAAAAACTTTTTAATGCATTCAACTCTTAATACATGTAATATTTTAAAGTCTAAAATTTGTTTTGTATAGAACTGAAATTAAAAACTAAATATTCGAAATTATGGAAATAAAATCTGTTAAACATTTAGAACTATACACTAATATAGAAAATAATTCTCAATAAAAATTAATGCCTCGTTCAACATAAGGCCTTTGCTTTATAAAATCATTCGAAATAAGTAAAGATATTTGCAAGCACTGTATGCGTAACTATGGCGTAATGGTATTACACTACTACAAGCTGCCATGGGACAGGTGCTTGGTTCGGTCCCCATCGAGGGTAAGTGACATTTATTTAAAGTTGTTTAAATTAAATGTATGTGTTCTAATCTGATGTGTCCTTGTCTAAAGAATAAAAAAGCCAATTTGTCCTTGAAAATTCTTTTTTGGCTTTCAAGCGAAAATTTTTATATAAAAAAAATATGAAAACGGAAACATTTTGTAAAAAAACGGAAATATTGCTGGAAAAAACGGAAATTTTTTCCGTTAAATAACGGAAATAGTACTGGCGTCTAGATTACCAGAACTATTTCCGTTATTTAACGGGAAAATTTTTTACAGTGCATTGTTAAAGGTACTTCTTTGCAAAGTTATATTCCTTTTCAAATTTTATTCGTTATAATAAAAAAGATTGTTTACAAGAATAAAATATACTTTATGATAGGATGTTATCAGAAATTATAACAGTTAAATTTCAAAACTATATCTGAAAATTTGAATTTGCTTAATTTTTCAAATATTTGTGAAGAAGTTTTAGACCTGTCTTGTTAATTTATTTCTATCGTGACTAATGTAGATTCTTAAGAATCTACGTTAGCATAATTTTTCTTTATTTTTTTTTACATTGCAGTTTTTTAACCACCAGGTGTCTATATTGATGTTTTAAAGCGATTTCCTGATATTAAATATTCTTGAAATCTTTTTTGTGGTTCAACGTGACGCTGCTGGTTGAATGTAAAACCGTTATGAAATTCTAAGCTTTATTTACTTGAAACCGTGTCTTTCATGTTGGGAGACTATTTTTCTCGAGAATTTTTCGATCTAATTCCTTCATTTCATAGAAAAACTGATAATTTTTGCTTGAGTTATATATCGTCGAAAAACATAATTTTATTTGCTAATTTAGTTTTGAAATTCGTTAATTGTAAATTATAATAATAGTATAAAAAATGACCGTTTTTCGAATGAGCACCATTTAAAAAAATTGTACTAAACGTTGAATAAGCTTCAGGGAATTTTATTCCTTTTCATACTATGATGTTTTAGATGCTTTTGATAAAAAAAAAAGAATGTTGCCCAAATAGAAGCAAGGTGGCGGGTGGTTAGATAAAAAAAAACCAGTCAATATAGATGGTAAATATCAGTATTTTTTTACAGATAAATTCAGTTTATATAATCTTTTTATATTATTCGAAGTATTTTCTGTAAGAAAATGCTGGTAGTTTTCTCTTTTCTTGACTGTGTTTTTCCCGATTTTCCCTGACCCCTCGCCACCATGAGAAGTAGCCTAATTGTATGCCCTGCCGCATATTTGTAGCTATACTAATGAAAGAACACATTGCTCTTTGTCTGTCTGTCTGCCTGCCTGTTCGCAATGGTTATCAAAATGCAGGGCATGTACGAGGCAAAAAATCTTTGTGAACATAGCCCAAAGGATCTAATGAGTAATTTAAGATACATAATTTCATATTGCTTACTTTTAAAAAATGACACAAAGTTAAATTTAATGTAAAGAAAACATACACTTTTTCGCATTCTTTTTAACTCATGTACATAGTTTGGTTATTTTTTAAAGTATATTATTTGCTATTCTAAATTTTAAATTATCTATTTTGTATCTTGAGACAAAAATGCTATTTCATCCTATTTATTTTAACTTAAGTATCACCAATAAACTGATATCAAAATTCAATTTTGTTAATTTCATTGGCTAAATAACAGTAAAACCAAAATATACTTAAAATATTTCAAATATTAATTATAAATAAACAATTCACTACACATCTTTGATTACAAACGACGAGACTTTTAATTTTTATAAAAGAAAGTCTTTAAGTTTCGAAGACCTTTCTTTATTTAATTAAATTTTATTAATCCATATTTATTCTTAATGTAAATCCGGACAAGAAAAATCATTTTTCTCTCCTCTTAAACGTGGTACGTAATTAATTAATTAATGGAATAAAATAAAATACAATAATTAGAAATTCTGCCATTAATAAAAATAGGGATAAAATTAAATGTGTTTTTTAAGTATTTAATGAGTTTTCTCTAAAACACATTTGGTTTACTTACATTTTAATACATGCTTTTATTAAATACAAACACATTTATAAATTAAACTTAATCTCTTTCTGAGTTTAATTTTCGAATAGCATTCAGAATAAGTTTTCTCTAAAATCTATTTTTGGATTTACCAATTTCGCATTTCTTTTTGAAAAATATATTTACCTGTAATAAAAGCGCAATTTTTTAATTGTACATTTTTAGTTTATAAATGAATGGATGTATAGTTGTATAACAATAATTAATTTTATCTTGCAATGAAAATGATTCTTTGCTCTAAAATAATTAAAATTTGACAATAAAATGAATTGAACTATGAAAGTACTAACAGAACACAAATCATTACTCATCTAATCATTTGATTACAGCTTGACATAACTGTATTGTGATAAAATTAGAAGTAAGTTAATTGTGCCTAAATTAGTCGAGATTCTTCATAGCCTCGTTGCATTTAGGGTAAAATTGCATTTTATTAAAAGAATAATTATTTTATTAAACAGATAAATATTGAATGCAGTGCATTTAGTTCAAAACAAACACTTGTTTTGTTGAAATGGACTCTTTATCTGTAGTTTATGCACAGAATATACTATTGTCGCATTTACGGTTGTTGCAACCTAAATAAGACTTCCAAATTCCAAAATGTGACAATGCGTTTTATACATAAAAATTCATCTAAAAATTTTCATCTAGCCATTTGTCACTGTAACAGAAATTGTCACATAAAAACTGTGAAGCATCTGGCAGACTGCTCGATCAAAAGATGATTAAAAATGATATTAACTCATAGAATACTCTTTTTTTTTGCACTAAATTTTATCTAAAGGATAAATTCTAATTATATTTCATCTATTCAAATAATTCTAACGATTTTACTATGCCTCCAAACGACTACTTCAATAATGACAGTTTAACTCAAATACTACTATCTATATACTAGACATTTTGTATAGATTTAATTCTTATACAATTTCATTTATTCAAATATTTCTAATTATAATATTAGGACTCCAAACAAAACAAAGTTTCAGTGGTATCTTTAAATACAAAACCTCTTAACGGATTAAAAGTATTAATGCAGCAGTTTATTTTATGGCTCTAAGAATTTCAAATAGTGATTTTAAAAATAATTATATATAATTTTGAGAGACGTCATGCTATTAATTAAAAAATGCATATTTGTATTATTTATTTCATCATTTTATTTTTGCTATATTTATAATAGCTTGTGAAAAAGTTATATTCAAGATAAAATTATGTATAAAACTTTATATACTGATGCTTTTACTTACATGTCTCTTACAAAATCAAAATAAGAATTTTAAAATATATGGTATAAAATTGAGGTGACGCATTTATGTGACATTGAATGGTTTGTTTGAAAATTCAAATTATTTTTTCTCTTGATTTGGTAAAATATATTTACACATCTAAAAAATACTTTTAAATTTCAAACTCGTTGTTACAATTTTTATTGAATCTATACTATACATTGAAATCCATTTATTTCAACAAATAAAATTACATGTTCTGTCTCTTTATTCAAATTTATAAGTACATTTGCAAATGATTTCTTTGCGTCAAATTATCCATTTCCATGCGTTTAATTACTCACCACCCATTTTTCTGCGGCATAAATTTTTAAAGGGATATCGATACCTTTATTTTCTGAAAATTACTTGAGGCTGGTGCATGGTAACATCATATAAATACTTCATTCACAAGAAGATGCTTATGGTAGGAACAAGTTCAAAGGAGTGGCAAGCAGCATTGAAACTGTGCTTTAAAAACCAACAAGCAATGTTTTTTTTTACCAGTTTGAAGTCTCAACAAGTATATCAACATTAACAGCTTTTCTCTATCCTTATTCTTTTCTGTTTTTGTCTTTTATAAAATATTTTAATGTAAAAATATTCAGGTTTCTTTCAGTTACTAAAATTACTTAAAATAAAAAATACTAAAATCTGACAAAATGTAGGCCTTAGGCCTAAAATTCTATGATTTTCAAATTAATTACTAAGCTTTTCAAAAGGCTTTATTTTCAGTTTATATTATTTAAAGATAATAAAAAATAAATTTAAATGACACTCAGTGAAAAATATTTACCTATAACTGCAATAAAACAGTAGTTTGGCAGTATTCTTAGGACATAACCTCCTTTCAATATCTCAGCTTATAGTCAAATCTCTAACTTGAAATTCTTTGAACGTAACACTACTATAAAATATTATCAGAATCCAGAATTTCGTATTTTTATTTTGTGCTTCAAGAGAGACATCAAAGTCTTAAAAGTGTAATTTTTGAAAATTTAAAAATATTTGGGAATTTTTTTAATGAATTGAAATTAAGTCCCAGATCTGGAACTTGGCGTGTAAGTACATACGTTTTTGGCCTACTTCTAAAAATAATACGGTAAGTCCCAGATATGGAACTTGGCGTGTAAGTACATACATTTTTGGCCTATTTCTAAAAATAATACGTTAGGATGAAAGTTTTTCTTGCTAGAAAACCTTCATCTTGTATACGGACAGATTTTTCAAAAAATCTCAAGTTTTGAGCTAAAGTTCCCTAAATAAGGTTTATTTTAGGAAACTACTCTATTACTAAACTTTTAGTCCATTTTATTTTCATCAAATCACTTTAAACCGCCCTTAGATAGGAGAAATAAAAGATGACATATTTACAATTTCTTACATGCAATGTAAGAAAGTTGCTTGCACACTGTGGAACAAAGATTGCCACAATGCACAAATAAAAAAAAATAAAATAATAGTAATTTTGAACTTTCATCATGTCAGCGTTGTTGTAAAAAAAATTAAAATTGAATAACCCACGAAACATTTCCTTGATCTTTTAAATTTATGTAATTTTTTAATTATACTATCAATTATTTTTGTCTGAATCATACTTCTGTTTAGGCAGAATTTTTAATATCGTATTTAAACTCTTTATTCAGGGAAACAGAATAGCAATCGAAAGGATTACTTACATAAAAAATTAAATAACTTGGAAACTAAGACAGATAAAAGAAGGGAAAACGTAGCAAGTTTAATTTAAAAGCCGGAAAAATCTGATACAAGGTTTTAAAAATTAGCTACAAATTTTGTCAAAAAGTGACATTGTAGTCATTGCGAGCTCCCTAAACAAAATATTCTAAAGCAGAGAGCGATCAAAATTCTTACAGAAAGAAATGAATTAAGATATATTCTTTGAAGAGACGTGTTTTTCTAGTACCTACTCGAGAATCAAAAATGAAATGAATAATATTTCCATAAAAGTCGAAAATTTAAAAGTATTTAAAAATATTAACTTTTGCGCATCAAAATTTACTCAATGTATATTTTTTTAATATTTAATTTCTGCAAATTTATCTACAAAAATTTTTTTGCTACTTTTTAAGATTACGTTACTTTTTAAAATAAAAGTGATATAGAAATATCTGTAGATTAGTTTATGAAATTCTTGTTTCGCAGTATCATTAGATTGTAATATAAATTTTTTTACTTTAAAAAATCCATACGAATTTCTACGAATTTTGATATAAAAATATCAAGTACACTTTTCCTATAAAAATCTGCTTATTTTCCTGTGTCAATTTTATCTATGTAAATAGCTATAATTTTCTGCAGAAAATTTTTATTCGGGCGCTTTCTTTGCATATAAATGTCATTGAAAAAATCTCCTCCATGCGCTTTTAAATGCACATGATAAAAATATCAGTCCTTTTGAAACGTTTATTGAATTCATGTAAATATTAGAATCTATCTTCTCGTACAATTTTGAACATTTTGAGGTAATTTATTTTTTAAACTATTCGTCGAAGTTGTTCTGTGTACCATTAATTTGTACCAGATCCGGATTCACCATAGGCTAATTTGTTTAGGAGAAAATAAATAAAATGTGCAAATGCGCGAAAAACCTGAATTAATTTTATATTTCGATGTGTAAAAAAATTGTAAATTTGTTACTTAGTTATATTAAGTGGTCGCTGCATTGAAACTTCATTTTCGCAAAATCCTATGTTAACTTGTGGGAAAACTTTGGAACACGATGACTCATTACCTAATACAATTATTAAATTAGTGTTTTCACCATCAAACAATTGACGTTAAATACCGGTGATGTGCTTTTTTAAAAATTGTCAAAATAAATTTTAAATATCTTTAAGAAGATGAAAAAATTTAATCAAATACTCTCTTAAAACGAAAAAGCTGAAATAACCCAACTTGAGCTGAAATCCACTCTTTTCCCATGTTGAAAGGAACCTTCTCAAGAAGAGCTGAAACAACTCAAGTGAATGAGTTGTTTTTAATCAACTCATGATTGAGTGATCTCCATTTTACTCATACTTGAGTGAAATCAAATTAATAAAGGTTAAATCCAGTAGTACTTGAGTGATTTGTAATCAAGTCATACTTGAGTCAAATGAAGTCATTTAAGACTGAATCTCGTAGCACTTGAGCGATTTGTAACCAAATCATACTTGAGTGAAATGAAGTCTTTAGGATTAAATTGAGTAGCACTTGAGTTAGCTGCAGCCAACTCGTATTTGAGTGAAGTGAACTAATTTAAGGCAAATCCAGTAGCACTTGAGAGATTTGTTATCACTTGAAGTTGGAGTGAAATGTTGTCATTTTTGATTTAATCCAGTAGCACTTAGGTGATTTGTAACCAATTCATACATGAATGAAATCAACTCATTTAAGAGTTAATCCAAAACTCCTTGAATTTGTAGAATTGAATAAATTCACTCTTAAGAAAAGCAAAATTGCTTAAAATTACAAAAATCTTCAAGTGATTTCTAAATCGTCTAAATAAAATCACATCATTTAAAACTAAATTCAGTAATCCTCGATTAATTTTTATCAATGAAATTCAATATAACATGGAATTATTGCCACATTTTCAAGTGTTGCAATTAAATTCTCATTTCGGATTTAAATTTCTGTTTATTGACATTACAAGGGTATATATATATATATATATATATATATATATATATACAGGGTGTTTCGCTACCAGACCGACAAACTTTGAGGGATGATAGTACACATGAAGACAAACATTATTAAATGGGAAACCATGGGGCGCAAACGTCTTCTGTAGGAGCTAGGGGCCATTAAAGTTTAGGGTCCAAATTTTAAAATGATGATAGAAAACGGAAAAAAGGGTCGATTTGTTTGCGGTTTTCACTAAAATCATTCTTTTTATTACGATTTCTTTAGAAAAAAAATTTAAAGGTTACTTTCAAAAATTATCGATAGAGGGCGCTTTAGACTTTAGAGTAACGAACAACTACTTTTTACCGTTATTTTGTGCATGTGGTTGAAATTATTCTAAAGTTTAGACTTTAACTTAAATTTTAAGCCCATAATCGGAAACATTGGGATCGGTTAACTGGCGAAAATTTAACTGTGATCAGACGGGGAAATTTTAAATGCTCATAAATATTGGACAAACAAATAGATTTTGTTCCGATTTGCGTGTAAGACATTCCCTTGGTAATTATTTTATTCAAAATGACGTACAGCATTGGTGTCCCCATTTTTTGATAGAGGGCGCTTTCGACACATCTCCGAAATTTCAATGGCATTACTCCTGTATGTTTTACTACCAGATCAAGATACTTCCAGGAAGTGTTAGGGATGCAAAGATGACTCGGAATCATACTATAATGTAACGTCGAAAATGCCTTTTTTACGAGTTAAGGTTAAAAGAAGCAGAGAAAAAAGCAACTTGATAATTCTACAACACGTTCTGTTGGAACTTCTGGTAAAAGCACATGTTTCTCTTTCGTTGCACCACTCTATAGCACGATGGAGCTCCTCCACATTTTACCAATGATGTTTGCAGACACCCCAACATAACATATGGACAGCGGTGGATAGGTAGTGGTGGCTCGGCTCGTTGGCCTGCCAGATCGTCGCACCTACTTCATTTTATCAATTACTTTTTTTTACCTACCTTTATTTTATTAGTGTATAATTTTTCTGTATTTTTTTAAATGAACGTTGCTGGATGGGGCTAGTCGAGCTCAAACCAATTGGTAGCCCCCTCCTCTCCACCTGGCTCAATCTTAATCTGAATCTGTATGGACTTCTTCTGCTGGGGTCAAATGAAAAGTTGAATGTATGAGATTCCCGTACCGTCAGTGGAAGACCTCTCTCTCAGCTCGAATTTCTGTATCTGCCAGAAAGCTGTCCGAGTTGCCAGGAATTTTTCAAAGTGAGAGGAATTGCATGCATCGCTGCTGTCAAGCATGCCCGACTACTTCTGGTCGTAATTTAGGACACCTTTTGTAGTAAAACCCTTAACTAAATTGTTTTCTTCCACATTAACGTGTTGCTGTTTCACTACCTGTTACTGTTGCTTTTTTCTCTGCTTCTTTTAACCACAACTCGCTAAAAAGGCATTTTCAACGTTACATTCCTATGTGATTCCGAGTCGCTTTGCATCCCTAACACTTCCTGTTAGTATGTTGGTCTGGTAGTTAAACACCTAGAAGTAATGCCATTGAAATTTAGGAGATGTGTCGAAAGCGCCCTCTATCAAAAAATGGGGACACCAATGCTGTACGTCATTTTGAATAAAATAATTACCAAGGGAATGACTTACACGCAAACCGCAACAAAATCGATTTGTTTGTCCAATATTTCTGAGTGTTTAAAATTTCCCCCTCTGTTCACAGTTAAATTTTTGCTAGTTAACCGATCCCAATTTTTCCGATTATGGGCTTAAAATTTAAGTTAAAGTCTAAACTTTAGAATAATTTCAACCACATGCACAAAATAACGGTAAAAAGTAGTTGTTCGTTACTCTAAAGTCTAAAGCGCCCTCTATCGATAATTTTTGAAAGTAACCTTTAAAATTTTTTTCTAAAGAAATCGCAATAAAAAGAATGATTTTAGTGAAAACCGCAAACAAATCGACCCTTTTTTCCGTTTTCTATCATCATTTGAAAATTTGGACCCTAAACTTTAATGGCCCCTAGCTCCTACAGAAGACGTTTGCGCCCCATGGTTTCCTATTTAATAATGTTTGTCTTCATGTGTACTATCATCCCTCAAAGTTTGTCGGTCTGGTAGCGAAACACCCTGTATATATATATATATATATATATAGAGAGAGAGAGAGATTGGAAAACTGTAACATGGATTCTCCAATATTTCTTCCAAGTCTTTAATTAACAAGACTTAAAACATTCTAATTTACATGACTGAAAGTTCTCTAATGAATCATAAAAACATTTTTTTTCTTTCTAATTCAATGAAACTGTTTCCTATGTCAATTTAGGGGAAAAGGCAATTGAATCGTTATACAAAATTAAATAGAGCTTACATGAATTTTTTATTATTCTGTTATATCAGAAATTTTTAACATCAGTATTTTCTTTTGTTAAATTTAAAAGTACATATATTCATTAAATTAAAAACACTGGTGATCTCAAGATTGTAAATTTGAAAACACTTATTCATGCAAACTGCCTAAATTTGCATAACTGTACAACAGCACCCGAACAACATTAAACAGAATATCAGCTTCTGATGCTGTGGTGCTAATGGGATTTTTCCTTTCCTTTCTTGGGCAATTTCAAGTTTACATATTTTCCAATGATACTTATAGCTTCAGATATGCTTATATACAATTTTAATTTTTTCATTAGCTTCTGATTTAATTGTAAATAACTATTTTTTTATTAAAAATTTATGATTTCAATCAAATAAACCAATCTTAGGTATCTTACTAAAAAAATATTGAAAAAATAAACTTGATATCAGCCCAACGACTCAACTTCAGCACCACAATGTCAGAAGCTGATTTTTCCCCTTAAGAGTTTAGATAATCCTATGCAGAATTTATTTTCAAATATCTTGCTTGGATTTTAAAATGTTTACCTTTTTTGGGGGGAAGGGGGGGCATAGAATATTTGAGGATGATCTGTAAGTGGGTTAGTTTTTACTTTTGCAATTTTGGTTAGTTTTTTTTTTAAATATTAATACGAGTTTCAGAACCAGTTTTGAAAAAGAAAGTATTAAAAAACATAAAACCTAAATTAAAAAAAGTATCCCCCCCCCACACACATGGCCAGCGCAGGGTTTAAATAAATGAAATTGAAAATATTTTAAATGGATAAACATCAACCCATGATACCTTGTAATTATTCCTAGATTTAAATCTCAATCAAAATCTTATATTTCTTAAACTGATTAAATTTTTAAAAAATATTTTAATTGTTTAGTTTGAAATCTGAAATGGCTTTGAAATCTTAGATAAAATAATTGTTACCCATAGCATTTATATAAGCACATTGCAATTGGGAAATGTGGAGGAATGCCATTAAAAAAACTTGTATAGCTAAAATTTTGATTATGGACAATTATTTTATTGTATGAAAAATCTTCCAATGAATATTGTAGTACAAAAGTTAAATGCAGAAATAACTGAGAAATGGATTTATTGACCATGTGCAATTATTCTTTATATCATTTAAAACATTTGTTAAAACTTGAATTTAAATTCAAGAATAACTTATTTCTTCTTAATTAATCTTTTAATTTTTTATTTTATTCAATGTTTCTTAAATCAACTAACTTTTAAATAAATATAAAAGCATAAGACTGCAGCATTTTGTGTCAAAAGTTAGAGCCAAATGCGCAATTTAGAATGTTCAAGAAAGAAAAAAACTAATTTTATTTAACAAGAAAAACATTTTATTTAGCAAGAACAAAATAAACCTAACATTAATTGATAACAATTCTTTCCAACATCAGATAAACAAGTTTCAATAACATCTTTAACAGGACCTTTATAAATATAACAGTCCATTTGCATTAAACATTAAATACATAAAGAGCATATTGTAATCTGTCCACTGGTTTGTCCAACTTTTAAAATCTTAGGCAAAATAGACACTTTGTTGAGGGTCCTTGCGATTAAATAAGATTGTTGAATTTGACTCCTCACAGTAGAATTTTACTCCTCCATGAAATCACCATCTTCCTGTATTAAAAGAAAATATTGAAATTAAGTTAAATAGCAATAAATATAATGTTAAGGAATGATTATGAACATATTAAAATATTTTGCAGCTTTCAGATTAAATGTTTTATAAAATTTCCCATCCATAGTCTTAACAAAAAATGAACCATACACTAAAAATTTTAGCTTTATAAATATTACACTACTGAAAATTCAGCCAATCATGAATAAAATGGAAATAGAATAAATAAATCCTGTGCGATTACACTTACCCGCTTGTTTAAATCATGGTGTTACTTCTGATACAATCTTAAAATAAATCACCATTTTAAAAACAAATTTAAAATGAAAATTCTTAAAGCAACATTATAAAATATTGTTGAAAATTCACCTTTGTTGCTACTTTCAAAATGTATCAGCGCTGGCAAATACCCAACCAATACAGGTTTTTGTGGATTTTTAGTTGTTTTTCTATATATTTGCATATTTATATAATACAAGATAGAACCTACAACAATTGGACCAGGGTTGGCACGGTTTAAACCAATTGGTTTTAACTATGATTTAAACAACTGTTTACTTCTTTTGGTTTAAACAACTGTTTAGTTTAAACCAACTGGTTTTTTTCTATAAAAAAAAAAAAAAAAAAAAATTGTTTTTTTTTTTTTTTTTTTTTTTTTTTTTCAGAAGAAATCTAATGACATTTTCTCTTTTTATTAATAATTTATGTATGTCAGATTATTGAATATAAATAACTTCTATTTTTAACACTTTATATCAGCAATAAGCATTGGATGTAGCAGGTTCAGATCATTTTTTGGGTATAGGATTAAAATCAGTCTGCAATGGTGAATATATTTATTTCTCTTTAGAAAAAGCTTCGAACATATGAATTGATCTAATATAAAATAGATTAAAAATATTCAATATTTAATAGAAAATATCTTAATTTTTTGAAAACTGCAGATTATTTAACGCAATAACATAATACAATTTATAAGATTTCAAGCTGTAAAAGAAATCCCCAATCTTAATTGGGGAGGTTATCTTAAGCATTAAAATCGAAATATGAAGTCGAATAAGAGAGTTTTCAAAGATTGGATGCTACTTATAGCATTTTAATAATAGTGAACCCCCCCCCCCCCTGTTAGTTATCTGCTGAATCTATGACCAAAAATGTTGACTTAAAATTGTCATTCAAGAAACAAAATGTCAAGAAGTATTTGAAATTTATTATTTGGATAGCTATGGAGAAGAATATTTTATTTATCAGACTACTTTCAAATGTTTATTATTAGTAATTAAAAGATCAGTTATAAAGATTTTCAGAGTATCAATGCTTCACTGTATACAGCACTTTATTCTTAGAACATAAGACAGTTTGCTGATACTGTTTAAATTAAATTTTAATTTCTTTTATTTTTTACATAAATTCATTGTAAATATTTAATTTAAATCATTTTAAAATGAAGTTACAGTTTATAATCTAATGTCTATTTTTATCAATATATATGCATGTATATGTAATAAGAAAGGAAGTTAAAAAAAAAAAACCGGTATAAACCAAAAAAAAAAAAGGAAAGAAAAAAACTTTTTTAGTTTTTTATGAAAAAAAAAAAGTTTTTAATACGATTATATTTTTTGTGAAAATACTATTATTGAAGTCATTAAAAGTTTATAAAATCATTTCATTCCAAAATTTGAAATTCTCCCGCCGTTTCACATTCACCTGCCATATAATTCATTGTTAAAGAAATCAGGAACATAATATTTGGGAAATGATACTTGTATTTACCAGTATAGAAAGAAAAAAATATATTTGTCTACGTTTTGTTAATAAATCCTCATTTAAACCTACCTGAAACAGGTGCAAGAAAACAATATTACTTTTAAAGCAATTTTTATGTAACAATGTAGCTAAATACTTTTAAATATTAAACAAACTATAATAATACAGACCATGCATGCAATAATTTTGCTCAATAGCAATGTAAAACATTGCCAAACAAAGCAGTAACAAAGTACACACATGTTCAAACGTTAAGAATGCAAGAGTCTTAGAAATGTGTTTATATACACACTATTTTTTTCCTTATATGCAGCAACATGTAGATCAAAATACAAGAGGACTTTGTTTTTCGTGTTTATATAGGGTTTTCCATCCCTTAACAATATTAGCAAAATTGAGAAATAGAAGTACACTAAAAAATAAGCACTTCTAACCAGCCTGAACATCTATAAATAAATTTCTATAAATACAGATGTAATAATTGCATAACTTAATTCTTCAAAACTTTTATACTACAAGACTGTTAAATGAACTAAGTATTTACATTATAAGACAATTTTTACTTCGCTTGATACACCATTATATTTCAAGGTTGTTATGTACGGTACGTATGAGTATTAACATTAATTGTTTATTAAAAAAAGAGAAGAGAAATCTATTAAAAGGATAGTATAATGTAAATAAAATACTTTCATAGTACTTACTTCGTAAAATATCGGCTTCTTTAGCTAATAATCTTGAGGAAACCACGAACTTTTAAGATGCATCGAAAATCAGCTTCACGCAGCATCAGCGTGCAGTGCATTCGGAAATCCTCCATCTTGTATTTTGCAAGGTCAGGTCGACAGCAGCGCCAGCGGTGGATGAAAATAACGCGGGAATGATCTGTTTTGTTCTCGAGTTCACTTGCTTAGTTTCCGATCTCAATGAGTGCATTAGAAATAGAAGAAAGCAAGTCAAGAAGAGTGGACCACGTAAAAATCAGCTCATTCACGATCCAGTAAATTAGAACTCTTTCTTGAGCAGCCAAATCTACTCTTTCGTTTTAAGAGAGTAGAAATTTCAAAGTTTATAAGGGTTTTTATGTACTCAAAATTTATGGAGATAATTTTTAAAAATGCATATTATCGGCATCTGACGTCAACTTTTTGATTGCTTAAAGGGTATTTTAAAAATTATATTAGGTAATGACCCATCATGCTTTCAAGTTTTCCCATAGATTAACATGGGATTTCGCGATCGGGGAGTTGCACTGCCGCAGATAGACCATAAAGAACAACCTTAAAAATTCGAGTTAACTGAAAAATATATGTAATTTTTAAAAAATTTTGAACATGTCTATTTTTCGGAAAAACACAAATTGAGAAAAATCACTTTCAAGTAAAGTGAATTGTGGCATTTAAAGGGATAGGGATGCAAGAAAATCGCTTTAAAAGGTCGTAATTATCATATTCGGATCTTTACGAAATTTCATCAGTCTATTAGGGGTAATAAAGTATAATCTAAGCAAAAAAAAAAAAAAAAAAAAAAAAAAAAAATCAATATTTTTTCGCCTATTTTTACTTAATGAAGGATTATCAATTCCCTCAAAAAAGTTATTAATATTAAAAAATAACTTTCATAAAACCGACAAAATTTTAAAAGAATATTTTTAAAATCGTATATATGTACAATGATGGGATAAGTAATACTCACATATCCTATAAATAGTTTCTGTTAATATACAGACTTTTCATATATCGGTGAATGTCAGCAGTTTCCCTAAATTTGATGTATGATATTCAGCAGCATTCATGATATTTGCCAATGTTGGTATGTTTATTGGGCTGTAGTTTTGTTCTCTACCTGCACTTTTAAAAACGTCTTTAAAAACACAGAAAAAAAGCGAACATTTCAGTAAATTTACACTCGTTCTCGGTTACATGCATTCGATCGAGTTTGTCGGTCACCATTTTACACACATTTCCTTCCTCTTATACCTAATTCCCTGTAGGGATTTCCATGTCTTTATTTAAAAATATTTTTAGCTTTGTTAAATTTTGTAATTTAAAATGCACGATTTTAAAATTCTTTTGCTATTCTATTAGAGATATTATACATGAAAAATTACTTTAAAGATTGCTTTTTTAAAAAAAAACTTTCTATGATTTAGGAAGGGAAAAATCATCTTATCAGATTTAGTGGGGATTGTCCCACGCTGAATCTGAAAAGAGATACTTTGTACTTAGTAGTAAAATCTTTTATGTCTCAATCAGTAACGTAGCATTTTACGATCTGGGAGTTGCACTGCAGGGGATAGACTATAAGGAACAACCAAAAAAATTCGAGTTAACTGAAAAAAATATATATCAGTTTTTAAAATTTGAACGTGGGTATTCGTCGAAAAAACACAAACTCAGAAAAAGCACTTTTAACTAATGTGAATTGCGGCATTTAAAAGGACAGGGGTACAACAAAATTGCTTTAAAATGTAATTATAATACTCGGATCTTTACGAAATTTCACCAAACTTACTAGGGATAATAAAGTTTAATCTAAGAAAAAAAATTAAAAATAGATTTTGTCAACTTTTACTGAGTGAAGTGTAGTGAATTACATTAAAAATGTTATTAAAAATAAAAAAATACTTTCTTAAAAACGACACACGTTTAAAAAGAATATTTTTAAAATTTTGTTTACGTACAATAATGCGATAAGTTATACCCACATCTCCAATAAATGGTTTATTTTAATCGATTTATGATATATCGGTGAATGTCAGCAGTTTACCTAAATTTGATGTATGATATCCATCAGCATTCACGATATTTGCAAATGTTGGTATGGTTATCGGGCTGTAGTTTTGTTCTCTACCGGCACTGTTAAAAAATTCTGTAACAACAGATAAAAAATAAAATTCTGCGTAAATTTACAGTAGTTCCGGTTAAATGCATTCGATTAAGTTACTCAGTTATCATTTTGCACTCATTTCCCTCTTCTGAAATCTAATTCCCTGTAGGAATGCCCATGTCTTCATATAAAGATATTTTTAACTTTGTTAAATTCTGTAATCAAAATGCACAATTTTAAAAGTCTTTGAAATTTTATTAGAAATAATAAAGGTGAAAAATTAGTTTAAAGATTGGTTTTTTTAAACTTTGAATAATTTAGTAAGGGAAAAATCATCTCATCAGATTTATAGTATTTTTTTACGCTGAATCATAAAAGCGATACTTTGTGTTTGGTAGCAAAAGTTTTTATGACTCGGTCAATAACGCGTTCAACACTTATCAATATATCTCGGGCTCATATCTCACTGCGGTCAAAAAAAAAAAAAAAAGTGTAAAAATTTAACATTATAGTACTTCAAATTTACTCGAAAAATTCAAATTTTCAGAAGCTCACTGAACTTTCAGAGATTCAATGTTTTTGTTACAAGCATTTAAGTAAAGTGTACAAAAATATTGAAAATAAATTTCTGAAGAAAAAAAATTTAGCTGAGAAATAGAGTATGTTTTTCATATAAATGAATTATTGTTATGTTTAATTAGATGACATTGTAAATCTATAATATCTAATAACAACAATCAGTTTTAAATACCAGACATATTTGTAAAATATTTTGACTAGAAGAATATTACAAGCAAAACATTTAATTGATTTTCTCATACTTATTACATTCATTTAAATTTTGATAATAATCGCTAACGGACAATAATAATGCATCTGAATAACATATGCAATTAGTAATAGCACAAACGAGGTAGCTCCTGAATATCTATCTTAACGTATCTTGAAACTAATCATAATTGTAATCAACGTTTCTCCATTTCAATATTTCGATAAATGTAACATTGCTTGCTAAAGTTCGAGAATAGAAAACACAAATTACTTTAGTTTTGCAAGTTCAGAACATTGGGAAATTTGAGTAAGAGATAATGATTATTTATGAATGGAAATTGCGTTTATTATAATGTTAAAAATGTTCCATTAAAAATGTTATTAAAAATAAAAAAATAACTTTCTTAAAACGACACACGTTTAAAAATAATATTTTTAAAATCCTATTTATATACAATAATACGATAACTAATACTCGAATCTTTTATAAATGGTATTTTTTAATAAATAGATTTATGATACATCGGACACACACACACACATATATATATATATATATACCGGGTGTCCCAAAAATGACTGATGGATTTTAAAATTCAATAACTTGCAAACGGCGACAGCTATAAAAAAAAATTTTGCAGGAGGGTTATGCATAATTTCAGGAGTTTTTCCACCGTAATTTTTTATTTTAGTTCGAATTTCAAACAATAGATGGCGCTGACGGCGATTGTAGGCCAAGTGATCAGTGCTGAGTGAAGTCAGTTTTGGTGTCGACCTGGCCTTCAATCACCGTCAGCGCCATCTATTGTTTGAAATTCGAACTAAAATAAAAAATTACGGGAAAAAAATCCTGCCATTGTACATAATTCTCCTGCAAAATTTTTTTAAATAGCTGTCACCGTTTGCAAGTTATTGAATTTTAAAATCCATCAGTCATATTTGGGACACCCGGTATATATACACTATATTGCCATTGATTATTGGACACTTGCGATTTTAGACATTTTACTAAATATCTAGAAAAATACATGAGGAATCATCTCGAAACTCTTACTGTATAAATATAATAGTATACGTCATACATCTCCGTGAAGATTTTTTATCGAAACTCCATAGGGGACCGTCAACAAATTAAAAAAGAATGAATATCTTTTGAATATCCCTGTCAAAACTAATGTAGCAAAAGTGCTCAAACTCTAGATTATGATTGAATGCCTTATTGTAATACACTGTGTTCATTTTTATGCAAATAGCATGCATACTCGCAGAGTAATTAAGGTTTTTATAAAAATGGCCCCAAGTTTTTCCAAGTTTATCCCTTATAATTTTCACAGTTCTTAATATAAAATAATATTTTTTTCAGAAAATATGACAAACAACATTGCACACAGTACCCTGTAATCAGAATTAAAAAATAATAAAAATTGTATGAAAAATGAGTAGGTTTACTAATTAAATTTTTACTGCGCATGCGTCAAAGATATCAAAATTTCATTTGCATATTTTGTTAGTTAAATGTATAGAGCAACTTTTGTAAAAGTCTCAAAATTATAGCTTGAAAATTCTGAAAGTAATCGTCTATAGAAAAAGGACAAAATCCATTGTTTCCAAAATGAAGCAAAAAAATGAGGGATTTTATCCAAAAGTAGTCGTAACATCCCGTATTGTGTATTGACACTAATCAATGAATATATGGATACAACCCCTCTTGTTTTTGCTTCATTTTGAGAATAACGGATTTTCAACTTATTCGACTGACGATTGTTTTCAGAATTTTCAAGTTTTGATTTTGTGACTTTCACAAAAGTTGCTCTATACATTTAGGTAACATAATATGCAAATGAAATTTTGATATCGTTGACGCATGCGCAGTAAAAATTATTTAGTAAACCAACTCATTTTGTATACGATTTTCATTATTTTTTAATTCTGATTACAGGGTACTGTGTGCAATGTTGTTTGTCATATTTTCTGAAAAAAATATTATTTTATATTAAGAACTCTGAAAATTATAAGGAAAAAACTTGGAAAAATATGGGACCATTTTTATAGAAACCTTAATTACTTTGCGAGTATGCATGCTATTTGCATAAAAATGAACACAGTGTATTACAATAACTAGAATTTGAGCGCTTTTGCTACATTAGGTTTGACAGGGTTATTCAAAAGATATTCATTCTTTTTTAATTTGTTGACGGTCCCCTATGAAGTTTCGGTAAAAAATCTTCACGGAGATGTATGCCGTATACTATTATATTTATACACTAAGAGTTTCGAGATGATTCCTCATGTATTTTTCTAGATATTTAGTAAAATGTCTAAAATCGCAAGTGTCCAATAATCAATGGCAATATAGTGTATATATATATATATGACATCTGATTTTAATGTTATTTTTTTAAATATCATTTAAATTCAAACAATTTTAATTTCAATTATTTTTTTAAGAGTATAAAGCGTTTATTTTAAATGTTTGTTGTATTTTACACTACAAAAAATTTCTTTCATTTATATTTTAAATTTGTTTACTCATTCTGTAGGTCCTTTATTAGATTAACTGTAAATGTCCATGTTGTCGTATTTTCAGACTCCCTGTAACGGGAAAATTTATTATTTCTTTGGAAAATAAAATGAAATACTTTTAAAGCAATAATTTCTGTGGTAATTTATTTTTAACAATTAACAAATATATATATATAAATGCTTGATTTAAAAATATGTTGAATAAACGCAAATTAAAAGATATTTCAATACTGTAGGTTTGAAAGTTATTTTATTTTATCAAGATTAAATAATTTAACTTATTTATTACATAATTCTGTATCTCTGTTAAAAATACTTAAATTAGGCAAATAATTGCGTACAATTTAGAAAACTCTAAATTATAATTTATGAAATTTGTATCAAATAATATACTGGGTTGATAAATAAAATTTTCACTTTCACATACGCTTCGAATTCAGTGATTTTTTTTTTAAATAGTAACTTAATATCAATAAAAACTAAAAATAAAAGCCACTCCGTTTTGATTCTTAGTCTAAAATAGTTAAATAAAATTTTGATCTATAAAGTCAAAACCAATTTGTATTAAATGTTTGAAGGGTAATTTCGAAAATTATAAATTAAAACTTCACTCTTTACTATATATTTTTGGTGATACAATACTTTCGCCTCTTTCTCTGTCAGTTGATTTTTGCTTAACAATACATTTTACTCTTTGTTGAGAGTTAATTAACAAGCTAAATTAGGATTTCATTATTATATTGATGAATAAAAAGTGAAATTCTAAAACACAGATTAAAAAATCAGGATTAAAACTTGTTCTTTATATGCACAAGTTATCAGTAGCTTTAAAACAAGTTTAACCTACCTTCATGGTATAAAGAAAGGTATTGAGATTATTTTATGTTATGCAATCTTGAAGTCTATTTTATTTTACTTTAAATTTTCGTTATGCAGATTATGCTGAAATTAATGAGTTTCATTGTTCACTACAAAATAAGTACTGAATGAAATGTTCGACTATTATTAAGCGATCACACGTCCTTTAAACTGACAAGTTATCGGTAAGATTGACCATAATATGGTCTGAAATAAACCTTTATTTAATTCGTTTTGATATAAAAATTCAAAATCCCAAAAAAGTGGCTTATAAAATGCTTTGATATAATAGAATTTAATGCATCTATCCCAGAGGTGCAAAAATAAAGGAACCAGACGGTTGTCTCTCACCACTAAACTTATTTCGTTTTTTTCTTTCGTCTAATATTTTCTGTAAAATTCTTGTTAGAATGCTATTAAATTTTCAGCGAAGAAAACCCTTAACTTTTAGTGGTGAGAGACTGCCCGTTAGCGCCTAGTTTTGCACACCTGATCTACTATATCAATAAAAATGTCTCATTCTCTCTTTGTGTGTGTGTGTTAGTCTGTCTATTCGCTTTGAGTAACAAAATCCGCAGCACGTACGAGGCTGAGAATTTGTGTTAGTTTAGCCCAAAGTGTCTACTAGTACACTTAATATCGCAATTTTAAATTTAAAATAATTAGTTGAGTTATTAGTTGAAAATTGCAAATTACTCTCATGAAAAGCACATCGATTTGCATTAGAAATAATGAAAGCCTTGCATGCACGTGCATAGTTTTCCTGTTTGGGGACAATAATCAGTTTTTAAATAAAGAAAAAAACACATAGGACTCAATGTAAAAAGAAGAATGTTATATGTAAGTCCCAGAGTAATGCGCACGCCCACAAACCCATTTATTCATCGGATGCTGCGAAAAGAATTGTTTTTTATTTTAATTGTGTTTTTTGATAGTTTTGTTTGAATCCTAATCGACCAAATATTTTGATATAGTTAAAATAAAAAAAACTTATTCCAAATAAAGTACTGTTACATCTCAAATACCATAATCATTTCGAATAAAATATCACAAGTAATACTTTGAGATTTTCAAAACGCAATTTTAGACTTGCCGGGAAACCAATTCATGATCTTAAAAAGGAAACATTATTTTAAAGGACTATGCAATTTAAAAAAAAAATATTTTTTAACATATTATTCCGAATATTCCGGCAAAAACAGGTTACTTCGTGCATCACGGAAATGATGATTTTTTTAAACTCTTAATATAACTAAACGTCTAAATATTAATGCAATATTTTTAGAATATCTCAATAGAAGGCAACTACAAAAATATTGAAATGTTCGGAAGAATAAAAATACTTTTTTACAAAATAAAGTGGTCGGAATTTTTAACGAAATCAGTATTAACATGGGTGCTTCATCGACGTGAAAAAAACCTTCTTATGAGTCCTCTTCCACTAAATATTGTTTGCACTCGGGTTATGAAAACTAATTTTTTAATACCTAAAAATTTCAAAAATCGTAAAAGATAATGATATTTTTTTAGGCATTAAAAATAACCTGCCCTTCCGTCCCTTTTCTGGAATATTTCAGAATTACGAATAGACTCGAAATTTCAAAATACACAGAAAAGAAAATGCCTGACAGCATATATTTTTATTTATTAACTAATTTAAACACTGATAAAAGACAACTAAAAAATATCGAAATGTTTGGAAGAATAGAAATATTTTTTTACAAATAATTATGTTCTAATAACTGATAATTCAACAACTAATAATTACTTTCTGTTAACTGATAAAATTTCGTTATTCTTTATTCATCTCTTATATTAAATATCATATTTTTTAAATAGTTCTATAAACATTTAGGAGAAATGTTATACTTCAATATATTACTGATTTTTAGGATACCATCATAATAAAAGTTTGAGAAATAAATAAACTATTTGTGTGTAGTATTTATAGTTTATTGATAAAAAAACCGAAGAACAGAAGTAAGATTCTTTTAAAAATATACATAAGAACTGCTATCACTTGCTATCAATTTACGCCAACACAATATGCTATCACTTGATGTGTATAATCTGCTTTATGAATGCGAATTATGTAGTTTCGGTATGATTACATAAACAAAATATATTATTTTTAAACGTTTAATGAAGATTTTAGGAAGCCAAATCATTATGCTTTTATGAAAAAGACACAGGGAAAGTATAATAATGTCTTCTAATAGTTATTGTTTAGTATACCGAATCTTAAAACGCTTACAAAAGTTACTCATATTTAAAACATTCAAAATTGTTTAAGTGATTTTTTTTTCAGATAAAACATTTGAGAACAAAACATTCCAAAATAGTTTAAAACTTTTGTTATCGTAAAAAAATATACCACACTTTAAAAAATTCTGATAAATTAATGGAACTTTAAAAGAGCATTCCCTATAATTATTTCGATAAAAAGCCTTTGTTCACTAATATTTCTTTTTAAGTTAACAAAACCTTTAAGGAAATGTTTCGTTTCCTCCAGACAATTTCAAAAGACATTTCAATAAAAATGTATCTCTTAATGGACAACAAGAGTCTGTTTGAACCTGATCGATGAAACGTCTTTTAGTTGAAATCTGGAGCAACAACAAGAGTAATCGCTTTAGCACAAAAGCGCCCGATAAGCAAAGAAAAGCAATAAGTGTTTAATGCATCGAAGAAACTCATCTTTATAGTTAAATTGCTCAAAAAAGAAATGTTTAGGTTTTTGTTTATGCTCAAATGCAAACTCTTTTTATAAAAAAAAATATCTAAAGAAAGAAACTTTTATTTGCTATCTCGTTTCATGATGTATTTTTTAAAATAGTTTTAATAAATAGTTTCATACAATGAATATTTGTGCTATGGAAGGTTTAGTCAGAAGTCGAAGTGCGATGTACCAGAAAAAAAATCTGAATTTTTAGAAGATATTTTTCCCAAAATATTATTATAAAACAAGCATTTGGGTAAAAACTATAATTTTTAACAGTAGCTTTATTTAGAATTGTTGCCACTTTTATCTGATAATCGATCTATTCAATTTTAGAGTAGTTCATTTTCTGATAAATATGGTAACCAGTCAGAAACTACTGTGGAAAAAAATGAAAAAAATCTGACTTTACCAAAACATTACGAAAATAAAGAATAATCTCGTCCGAGTTTACCACGATTCTGAATAATTTTCTTTATGTACAAAAAATTCAGATACCGATAAATTTCAGAGATTTAACGGGACCGTTTACCTTGTAACGGTTGGGTGCTCGTGCTGGGTGTTAAATGCAGACATAACTCAGTACATAAGATAAAACAGTTTATTAAAAACAATAAGGGCTCAAGGGGAGTGGAGCAAGTCTGTAATTTTCACAACTGAGAATACTACTAAAAGATTAAACTCATACTCACAGCTCCGGAACTAGCTCAATCGGGGCACCTCTGAGTACTTCTCAGTTATCTATCGGCTAAGCTGCTAGATAAAATCTTATTAGACAGCCCGTGGCTGTATATATTTCTTTATTAACTTTGAGATGAGCAACGTAATTACTATTAAATTCTTACCACTGGCCAACTTGTCGAGCCAAATTCCAAAACTCCTCAGCAACTCACTGGAGGCTCGCTAACACTCGATATCGCTTGCTTTGGATCAATCAACGCAGCTAGACACACTCCGCTAGACACCAGCGGGAAATCGCCGCTAGAGACACATTTCGTTGGCTAATATCGCTAGACACACTCTGCTGGCTAACGTCGCCAGAGACACAGTCAGTCGGCCAATGCCGCCAGAGACACACACTGCTGGCTACTATCGCCAGAGACACTCCACACTCACTCAAACTCCAAGCTTTTATATGTTGCAAACTGAGATACTTCAAATTTACATATTACTACTAACCGCGACCTAACTATAGAATCCGAAAGAGACACACACGCTGTAGAAAATTAAAGTAAAAGAGAGGATAGATGTCGCTTTCACGCTTACAAATGTTAAATTATTGACGTCACGATCTCAGAAATACTAGAGTGCCTTTATGACAAAGGTCACTCCCTCACAACCTTTTGAACAATTTTGTAATACATTGATGATCGTCCACTTGCGATTTTAGGCATTTTGTTGAAAATCTAGAAAAATACATGAGGAATTATTCTGAAGCTTTTACTGTATAAACATAATAGTACAAGTTATACATAACTGTGAAGATTTTTTCTCGAAACTCCATAGGGAACCCTGAACAAATTAAAAAAAGAATGAATATTTTTTGGATAATCTTGTAAAACTAATGTAGCAAAAGCGCTCAAACTGTAGATTATTATTAAGTGGATGTAATAAAATGTGTTCATTTTTATGTCGATAGTATGCATACTCCAAGAAAAACTAAGATTTTTATAAAAACAGTCCCAAATTTTTCCAAGATTGTTGGTTATAATTGTCAGAGTTCTTAATATAATATAACATTCTTTTCAGAAAATATGACAAAAAATATTGCACACAGTACCCTGTAATCAGATTAAAAAAATAATAAAAAATGTAGGAAAAATGAGTAGGCTTACTAAATAATTTTTCTCTGCGCATGCGTCGACGACATAAAAATATTATTTGCATATTATCTTAGCTAAATCTATGGAGCAACTTTTGTGAAAGTCTCAAAATTATATCTTGAAAATTCTGAAAGTTATCGTCTATAGAATAATCACAAAATCCGTTGTTTCCAAAATGACGCAAAAATATTCAGGGATTTTATCGAAATGTGGATGTACGTTCCATATTGTGTATTCTATATTGACACTAATCAATGAAAATATGGATACAACCCCTCTTGGTTTTGCTTGATTTTTGGAATAACAGATTTTCAAATTATTCTATTGACTATTATTTTCAGAATTTTCAAGATATGATTATGAGACTTTCACAAAAGTTGCTCTATACTTTAGCTAACATAATATGCAAATGAAATTTTGATATCGTTAACGCATGCGCAGTGAAATTTTAATTAGTAAACCTAGTCATTTTCATAAAATTTTTATTATTTTTTTATTCTGATTACACGGTATTATGTGCAATACTGTTTGTCATATTTTCAGAAAAGAATATTATTAAAAGAATATTATCACTTAATGATAATCTACAGTTTGAGCACCTTTGCTACATCAGTTTTGACAAGGTTATCCAAAAGATATTCATTCTTTTTTAATTTGTTGACGGTCTCCTATAGAGTTTCGGGAAAAAATCTTCACAGAAATGTATGACTTGTACTATTATATTTATACACTAAGAGTTTCAGGATAATTACTCATGTATTTTTCTAAATATTTAACAAAATGTCTAAATTCGCAAATGGATGGTCATCAATGGCCATGTAGTGTATGATTGTATTACGTTGTATCTATTGCACTTGCTTATCCCACGTATATCCGCAGGGCTATAGTTTACTATATTTTTAAATAATTACTGTATTCCCTATGCGTTCAATTTTATTGTGTGTTTTGAAATTTTAAAAACAATAAATAGTAAATCTGAAAGAAAATAGCTGTTATCTTCTTTTTTATTCTTTTAATTAAAAATAAACTATAGTTTATTTTTTTGTTTAGAATTAGGATTGATTCATTTGCCTCTGAAATGTTATAATAAAAACTGTATGTAAAATTTTAGTTTTCTAACTTAGTAAGTGTGTATCTCTTTAGAAAGATAGACAAAGTTACAATTTTTTTTTTTTATATGTATTCGATAACAAAAACTACTTGAAAAAGTAACAGATATTTTTTGCCGTTAAATACTACATTAGTGTACTCTCTCTCCCTCTTTCTCTCCATGTATATAATTATACACAAAATCAATAAGCAAAATGATGATATTATTATTATTATTATTGTATAAAATTTAATAAATGATGGAAAAAATAAAATTATATGAAAAAATTGGATATACAGTAAACTTCCGATTATGTGCCATCTTCATTCCCCTTTTTTTAAAGGTAAACGAACAAAACTCCGAAAGAGATGGTGCTGTTGAGAATAAAATGCTTGTATCACGTCAGGTACAATAGCAAGAAATAATTTCTACGAATGAAATTAGACTCGCTTAATTGTGCATAGAATGATATTGGTTGTGAAGAATTAACGAATGGCAGAATTATTGAAAATGTTTTTAATGCAGTGAAACCTGAAATAGGCGAATGTTATAAATTGTAAAATTAAAAAGCAAGGATCAGTCAAACAAATTATGCTCTCTAAATGCGTTCATTGATTTGCTATGAAAGTGGAAGGATCCCGAGTACTTATATTGAGTAGAATTCGTAATTCTGTTGTAGCAAAATCCCAAACAAATTGCAACGAAAATTAATCGTGGATTTCTTTTAATGAAAACCCGCATTGCATAAAATTCAGGCATTCAGTAAAATTCTATTGCCAGATAAAAAGATTTCTTATAATCAATTACTTTTTTATGAACAAAGGTAGGCAAAGGATAAAAAAAATAATTGTTATTTTTCTTAAATTAACATATTGAAATCTTGTTTTAGTAACGGTCTTCTACTATCTTTTGATAATTTGTTGTTTTCGATTATAGGCTACATCGTCGCTACCTTCAGTAACGCATAATCGGAAGCTAATCTATACATACTATATGGTCGAAGAAACCGATCACTTGCGATTTTAGTGGTTTTGTTAAATATCTAGAAATATACATGAGAAATTATTCTGAAACTCCAGGTTTTTAAATAATATAGTAAAGGCCATGTATTTCCGTGAAGATTTTTTCACGAAATCTCGTAGGGGACCTTGAACAAATTGAAAAAAATAAAGATCTTTTAGAAAACCCTGTAAAATTTAATTTAGCAAAGCGCTACAGATTTTGATATTTTACAATAAGTCACTTGGTATAATCATTTTTATGAGGATAGCATACATACTCGCAGATAAATTAAGGTTTTTAAAAACAGTCATTTTGCAAAGTTTTTGTTTATAATTTGCAGAGTTCTTAATACAAAAAATTCTTAATGTAAAATTCTTCTCAGGAAATATGACAAATAATACAGTACATACTACTCTGTATTTAGAATTAAAAAATAATGAAAACTGTATGAAAAAATGAGCAGGTTTACTAAATAATGTTTCACTGTTCTTGCGTGAACGCAAACAAAATGTAATTTGAATAACGAGTTAGCTAAATGTTTTGAGCAACTTTTGTAAAAATCTCGAAAACATATAACTTGAAAATTCTGAAAACAATCGTCGATAGAATAAGCTCAAAATCAATTATTCCCAAAATGAAAAGAAAATTTGAGGGGCTGTATCAAAATATAGTAGTACGTACAATATTGTGTATGCAATATTAACAATAATCAATGTATATATGGATACATGCTGTCCTCATAAAAATGACGCAATTTATTACAATGATCCACTTAATCACAATCTGCAGTTAAAGCTTTTCCTACATTAATTTTGACAGGGTTATCCATAAGGTCGACATCCTTTTTCTATTTGTTGACGGTCCGCTATGAGATTTCGGGAATTTTTTTTCCCGGAAATACAGTATATTGCAATAAGCCACATAATCATAATCTACTGTTAAAGCGCTTTTGCTACATTAGTTTTGACTGGGTTATCCAAAAGGTATTCGTTCTTTTTCAATTTTTGACAATCCCCTATAGAGTTTCGGGAAAAAATCTTCACGGAAAAGTATGATCTGTACTATTCTATTTGCCTACCTGGAGTTTCGCAATAATTCCTCATTTATTTTTCAAATATTTAACAAAACGTCTAAAGTCGCAATTGGCCGGTCACCTTTGGCTATATAGCATATATATTCAGAAGAGATACAGAGAGATATAGAAAGAAAGAATGAAATAGTTTAAAATGTAATTATTGTTCTAAAATTAATTGCTTTTGAAATATTCTTTTAAATTCAACATTATACCCATGTTAGTATATATGATACCGTAAAGAAATATTATAAAATATTTTAAAATTACATTTTTTTTCATATTTTTACTTCGTTTGACCCATAATAAAAGAAATAAGACTAAAAAAATATATTTTCTTCGCAATTTCATGTAGTGAAGATTAGAGGTCTAAAAAATGAGAACGCAAATCACAAAAGAAACAAAATAATCTAATTAGAGTTGATGAACTATGAACATTCGTAGCTTGCGATGAAGGTACAAAAAGTCGTCAGATCACAGAATCAAAGCAACATGGATCGCGATCATGACTCAAAACGACCCATTAATCAAACTTACTTGTAACCCAATTATATTCACGAGCGGAAAACGAGAGAATACATGAGTTTAATCAAAATCGATAGAGCAGTTTTCATGAAAAAAAAATAGTATAATTTGTAGTGACACAAAAAGGCCCACTAATCGAAAGTTCTTGAACGTGTCGTCTAGCCTAATGATTTTTTCGTGTGTGGAATACAAAATTACGTTAAATACAAAATTTTGTCACAATTGTTTTGTGACGGTATACTCATGCTGGGTGTCATTTGTCACGTTATATGCAGACATACTCATTAATTTAGATTAAAACAACACAGTTTATTAAAATGATAAGGGCTAAAGGAAAGTGGAGCCAGTCTATAATTTCACTCACTGAGAACACTATGAAAAGCTAAATCATACTCACAGGCGTTGGTCTAGCTCAGCCGGGGCACCGTCTAACACTTGATACTATTTCCTGGCTGATCTACTAAACAAATCTTAATTTCACAGCCCGTGGCTGTGGATATTTCTTTATTTCTCAAATAATCAAAACTAAACTTTCTTACCAAGGCCGAACCTTTAATCCACTATCTGAACTCCTTTCTGCTTTACTGGAGGCCGTAGCTATTCTCTAATCGTCAGCACCTTACTAAAACAATCATCAACTTCGTTGTCTAATGGCGGAATACACACAGAGGCTGCTGGCTGCTACCAGAAACACACAGACGCTGGCTGCTGGCCAAGGCCAGAAACACCCACACCACAAACTCACACCCAAGCTTTTATACGCGACAAACTGAGATACTTCTCATTAACATAATACTAATAACCGCGAGCTAACTGCGGAATTCGAAAGAGCACACACACTCTAGAAAGTTAAAGTAAAAGAGAGGATAGATGTCACTTTTACGCCTACAAAATGTTAAATTATTGACGTCACGATCTCAGAAACACTAGAGTGCCTTTATGACTAAAGGTCACTCCCTCACAACCCCCCCTCGAACTCCGCAGAGAAAAAGGGCTGGGCTAAATGCATGCCCAGAACTTTTTCTTGTTATAAATTTAGAGCCGTAATAAAACAGTGATGGGTGAAATTTAACGCCGAAACATAACTTTTAAAATATTAACTTTAACCCATCACAACCAAAAAAAAAAACTCAGTTTGCCTCAAATAATCACATATCCAATCCAACCATTCTTCTATCTTACAAATAGCCTCCGTAAAACTTCCAAAAACTCGTAAAACTTTCAAAACTAATTACTTCTTCTTTCAAAACAACCCACTCCACTGGGAGTGCTAAAATTTCTCAAAACACTAACCTTCCGAAATTTTCCTCAATATTGCAATGCAACTATAACTTTACCCAAAAATTTCTCCATAACTTTTAATATACTAGAATTCGCACCAAGTCCAAAAAACCCAATGCGCAAAAACTTTCCTCATCCAAATTCCGACTTCATCTAAAATTACATTTACTTCATACTAAACTAACTCTGCTACTACGTAATACCTACATCCCATTAGCCAATGAACTAACTCCCAAACTTCTTCAGACTTAACTCCACTTGAACAATAATTGGGGCACATACGTACAGCGGCATATCGCTGTGCTTATGCAACAATCAAAAAATATCAAAAATTTACAAAATGACGTCATCAATCTCTTCATCTGTATTAACTAAAAGAAAAATAGCAGAATCAATACATAACAAAAGGTATACTTCCCTGCAAGAAAATCACATTAACATTCAATTTTAATACAACACAATTTCAAATTCAAATGCAGCTTAAAACTTCGCAACTTGCGGAAACCATTCCCAACTAAAGTACAAAACGCAACTCATAAAACACGAACGATAAGAAGAAAGTTAATTCATTAAATGTTAGTATCAGAGATAGAAACGCGTGTCAAGGACTTCTTGACCGCAAAACACGTGCGCGCCTGAACCGCGGCGCGTGTACAAAATAACCCAAATTACTATCTGTACTTTCTGAAAATTTAAACATACATTAACATACATTTTATAACACATGAACAATATAACAATATAATAACATTTTAAACAAATAATATAACAATTTAACAATAGATCCAGAATTTTTAAAAAGCAGTTAAGACCAAAATTTTCAACATACATAAAACTAACAATTTTGCAAACAAATTTTGAACACAATTAAGCACTAAACGTGAGTCCGTCAAAAAATTCCAAAAATGGCCAAAAGTACAAAACAGTCTCTCTGCTTTCTATTCCTTCACATTGCTACCACATATATGCACTCTAATAGAAATTTAATAAAGAACATTATCACCCAATCATAGAGATGATTCACTGCTAGCAGGCTTCATACTGCAAGATGGCTTTCTCCTCCTGTCCCAGAAGGCTTGTACGAAGGATCTCTCGTCATCAGAACTGTACGGTGACGCCACAGTTGACTGTCGTGCCTGGAGCCTGGTTCTGAATGGATGCCGTGGAATACTCGTAGGTTCCACTCGACGACTCTGCTCTGGCCGGTTCGCTGGGTTCACTCCATGGCGAGGTTCACACTGTTGTTGCCGGTAAACTGAGAGTTGCCTCCTCTTTCTAGACGCACCCGAAGTTACCGAAGATCCAAGGCCACGTTTCTGTCCGGACCTACGTTGTTTCTTGTTAGGCAAAGATTCGGCATTTAAAGTTCGCTTAACAGTTTTACGAGTGTCCAAACGAAATCTTTTCTGGGGATTAATCACTGAAGATGGTGAACTATTAGTTAATTTATGCTTGTGAGGTTGTTGTCTAATAGATGGAGGAACTGGACAATTTATAATTTTTTGTCTTTTATGACACACAGAGTCCGATGTATTTGACACAGTTCTCTTATTTTTATTATACTTTGCTCTCGGATTGCTAGGCTTTCGACTTTCAATAACAGTCTTTGGAGCTGTTTGACCAAATTTTCTTCTTGAATATTGATGACAAGAATTAGACGAAGAAGTGCTGGACTCGGGACACTCATTGGATCGGGAATTTCGCGAAACACCACTCGACATATGAGAACCTTCACTACCATTTTCTCTAAACTTATACACTCTAACCTGATCCAGATTAACAGTCATTCTTTCACCATTGACATCAACAACCAAATTATTATTTCGAACTTCCAAAACCTCGAACGGACCTACAAACTTCGGACCAAACTTAGCTACTCTCTTTTGACGACTTGAACTTAACCAATGCTTTTCTACTAACACAAAATCTCCAACTTTCACTTCTAACTCCCTTCTACGCATATTATAATACTGAGCTTGTTTTTCTTGCGCTTTTCCCATTTGAACCTGAGCTTCCTTAACCAACCTCTCAATATCCTGACACATGTACTGACTTTCTGCATCTGACACCATAACTAACCTTTGGAATGGAGTAATAACTTTTCTACCCAAAAACAATTCAGCAGGCGTTTTCCCCGTTGACTCGTGAACTGCCGTACGAAGTGCGTACGCAAAATGTTGAAGAAACTGGTCCCAATTTGCATGATGAGAACCAACATAAGAAGAAATCATTTGAATTAATGTACGATTTACACGTTCAGCCATATTAGACTGAGTAAGTTCCCTACCGTCCTCAGTCTGCAACTTTTCACACAAAGACTTAAAAATATTGAATATAAAATCATAACGAAATGGTTTACTAGCAACTAGTGCGTCAAAACCAATATGAACTTCATTAGTTAAACTCGGTTTATCTGAAAAAACTTTACCAAAATCGACTAAAGACTTATTAAACTCCACCTTCTTAACCTCACTTAAACTAGATTCCTCCAAATTAACTGACACTGAAACAGGCTCTTTCTTACTCACATTCTCATCCTTATTCACGATTAACGACTTTTTAAAGAAATCCAAACTAATTCCTTTATCCCTCATATAATCCACACCAACTATACAATGCACTGTTAATCCATCCAACACACAAAACTCCCATCATGTCTTAACCGAACGAATTTCAACTTCCAATTCTACTGAACCTTTATTATCGCAAGCTACTCCCTGTGCCGACTGAACCAGCAGACTTGACCTTTTCAACTTCTTATACGAAAAATATTTCCGATAACAATCAAAAGAAAGGAACGACTTATCTGCCCCTGTATCGAAGACACTTTTAACGACAATACCATCTAACACAATTAACACTTCAGGTAACTCAACCGGATTAATAGTAATTTTATTCAAACTCACAGAAGACTTTTCCGACCTCTGAACACATTTGCTTTGCATTGACCTATTTTCAACATTCTCATCCGAAGTTAACCTCCTTACTTGCGAAGAAACATTCCTGTCCCGTACTCCCCCACTACGATCATAACCACTATTCTGTCTATTTCCATGCATATTTCTCTCACCACTTCTAAAATTATTAGCACCACCACCATTCCTATTACCATTACTCGTATTCGACATATTACGACCAAATCCATCACTTCTATTACGCACATTACTATCCGGAAATCGCTGTCTCCCTCTCACAAAATTACGTTCCCCCTCATTTCTCAAATTACCATCCGTGACAGGTCTCTGCGAGGGTTACGCAAATCCCGTTGATCCGAGCTATGCCGAGACTCATACTTCGATAATATCTGATGCATTTCTGCAAAATTCTTCGGTGCTCTAACTTCAATAAAGTCCTGTATATTTGGATTAAAAAGAGGAAAGACAATGTCCAACAATTCCTCAAATGTAATATCCAAATCTAATTTATTTTTTAGTTCCAGCTTACGAAGATAAAATTTTGACGCCGATTCATATATATTCTGCTTATTACAATAGAACTCTTTTCTCAAAATACTTTTATCTTTAACGGGAGGAAATGCCTTCTTTAACTCAATTACAGTTTGTTCAAATCTTTTCGCTTCCTCAGTAATCAAAAACTTTCCTATATTTTCTAACCACAAAAGTGCTTCGCCCTTTAACGAGCATTTAAGCACTACGTATTTACTTTTTTCAGGTATATTATTGAACAAAATATAATCATCTAATTTCACTAAAAATTCACTAATATCACCCTCACCGGTGAAATACACTCGTGGCACAATCTCAAAATGTCCGACATTTCGTTGGGCGCCATTTGTGACGGTATACTCATGCTGGGTGTCATTTGTCACGTTATATGCAGACATACTCATTAATTTAGATTAAAACAACACAGTTTATTAAAATGATAAGGGCTAAAGGAAAGTGGAGCCAGTCTATAATTTCACTCACTGAGAACACTATGAAAAGCTAAATCATACTCACAGGCGTCGGTCTAGCTCAGCCGGGGCACCGTCTAACACTTGATACTATTTCCTGGCTGATCTACTAAACAAATCTTAATTTCACAGCCCGTGGCTGTGGATATTTCTTTATTTCTCAAATAATCAAAACTAAACTTTCTTACCAAGGCCGAACCTTTAATCCACTATCTGAACTCCTTTCTGCTTTACTGGAGGCCGTAGCTATTCTCTAATCGTCAGCACCTTACTAAAACAATCATCAACTTCGTTGTCTAATGGCGGAATACACACAGAGGCTGCTGGCTGCTACCAGAAACACACAGACGCTGGCTGCTGGCCAAGGCCAGAAACACCCACACCACAAACTCACACCCAAGCTTTTATACGCGACAAACTGAGATACTTCTCATTAACATAATACTAATAACCGCGAGCTAACTGCGGAATTCGAAAGAGCACACACACTCTAGAAAGTTAAAGTAAAAGAGAGGATAGATGTCACTTTTACGCCTACAAAATGTTAAATTATTGACGTCACGATCTCAGAAACACTAGAGTGCCTTTATGACTAAAGGTCACTCCCTCACAGTTTAGCCACTTTTAAGATACAATTAGCCCGAACCCATAGTGAACCAGAATGACCTACTTACCTAATTTTCTCGAGTATTCGACCTAACGCAATGGTTTTACTGAATCTCAAAAGATAGAATACAAAAGTTAATCAAAATCGTTAGAATCATTTTCATAAAATTAGCTCGATATGTACTGACTAAAAAACCCCCACTAATTCAAATTTCTTGAACATATGACCTATACCAATAATCTTCGCCTGTCAAGAAAAGATAGAATACAAATTTTTCCCAAAAATCATTAAAAACGTTATTTAGATACAATTAAAATGACCCTGGAACATCGTGACCCAAAACGATTCACTAATCGAATATTCTTGAAAATGCAACATAACCCATTGGACTTCTCGATCCCGAGAATGATAGAATGCAAAATTTAATCAAAACCAATATAGCTGTTTACTAGATAAAATTACCTTGACCTGTAATGATTTGCCAATGCCCAAAATGATTTGGATAAAAATTTTAGATAAAACCGATCCACCTGTTTTTGATATAAGTAGTTTGACCCTGACCTGTTACGAACCAAAATGATCCTCTAAATAAATTTTTATCATGCATGCAACTTGGCCCAATGGTCCTCTTGTACCTAAAAATTAAAAATTACAAAAAAATTTTAAAATCATTACACCAATTTAAAAAATTAAACTTAGAGTTTTGGCACACAGTTTTTGCTGGTAGTACACGATATATATATTTGATATGATCTATCCGGTTGACTTTAGCAAAGATTTATACCACCAATAAAAGGAAAATTAAGTTAGATTAAATTGAAAAGTGTAAATTTGTGGAAAATCCCAAACATACGTCTACCCTTCGCAAGTGAGATTCAGTACTTTCTGCCGCAAAAATTTATTATTTTATTTTCCCAATATAATACACGTCCTTTAACGGATTGTTTTGTAGAGTTGACTAACAAATCATGAAATAAATCTGATATTATTCACGCATACTCAGTGAAAATTATCTCAACTAATGCTCTTTTTTTAACCCTTTGACCTCCGATGGTAAAATTTTCTACCACATAATTTTAATTCCGAAATGTCACAACGGCATCAGAAAATTCAACCAAATTTATTTGAAAAAGGTTTAATGCATTTTTTCGTGTATATCGTTAACCGGCTTTTTCCTTTAAAAAATACTGGTGCCAATGTGACATTTGGAATTTTGAAGAAATTTGCCCACCAGAACTCAAAGGGTTAAATATTAAATACGTCTATCTCATAATTTTACTATTTTATTTCTATATGCTTTGTCAAAATTTTTTAATTAGTGGAAAATTTTGTAAAATAAGTTTAGATTCTAAAAAATGTGAAAAAAAGGTCTTGATTTTTTAAAGAAATTTTAAAATTTATAATAATAAAAACTCCTTAATTTCTAGCTTTTATAAATTTCTACAAAGTTCACCGATTATTTTTTCTGGATACTCGATAAAATATGTGAATCGAAAACGTATTGTGATTTTAGTAATGTAGTATTTCGACAGATAAAAAAAGATTTTTCCTTTTTAACAATCCAAATTAGAAAATCAGATTCAATGCAAGTAAAACAAACTTCAAAAGTGCATTTAGAAGAAATTTACTCTACAATTTTTTTGCTCTTTTCTAACAAAAACTTAATAGAATGTCTTTCAAAACATAAAAACGTGTTAACTAGTAGAAATTTGGATAACGCCACATAAATATTTAAAATAACGCTGTAGTTTTTTATTTTATAGATGGTAATGCTTAAAAGCACATCGATAATTTAAATTTATGATAACGGATTAAAAAGGCGTGATTTCGTTAATTTTAAACTTCTACTTCTTAAAGTAGTTTTTAAAGAAGATCGAAACATTCTACAAGTTTTATAGAGATTAAAAGGATTACTTTTAATCATTTTTTCCTGACCTTCATCAATTTTAGAGTTTGACATTATCGATATTAGAGAATTTTATTTTTGAAATTGCATTGTGAACGTTATTTTACCTTAATTCTTTGCATAATTTCTAATAAAAGTTTATATATATCTTTCTCATATAGTAATAACACATTTCACTTTATTAAGTTTATCATCAACTTTCAAAGAATTTCATTGCACAAATTAACAATAAAAATTACAAAATATTCTTTTATTCGAAGATGTAACTAAAAATAATCATTTCACTCAAACTTTTCTGTAAACTTTTGTATAATTGGAAATTCCTTTTTACCATTTGATTTTTCTGTTACATTAAACATGAGAAAGACCACTTTTTCATAGAATTTTTTTGAAACTGATTAAAATGCTGTTCCTATTTGGAACATTTATAATGGCAGAAAAACTCTAATTGAAATACTAATGACCAAAGTAGAATTACTAAAAACCATTGCGCGACAGCTGACAGAAATTTTCAATTTTTTTTTTCCTCTTGAAAGTAACTTTTAAAACCATTTTTCATTTCATTTTGACGTTATAATAGTTCAGACATAAAAGGATATAAAAATGGTAAAAAGAGGGAAATCATTAAGCGATTTTTAAAATGGTTTCCCTTCTAATGTAAGAATAACTTATTTACTTTAGCTATTCTTTTAAGAAATGTAGGAAAGGTAGACTTTCATTATGTGTTTATTCAGAGAATTTTTTATTCATGTTTTATGCAACCATTCAGATATACATTTTTATAGAAAAAAATAGCTTTAACGTGCATATTTAGAAAACATTTCTATAAGCAGCAGATACGCAAAAAAATAAAATGACTGAAAATATATTGCGCTGATAAAATTCCTCCCCAGTCTCTTCTACGCAATATTTACTAAGAAAATTTTAAACTCTATTGAGTTTTAGAATGAAATCTTTTCTTAAAAAACGAAATCGGATTTAAGATATGAATACGATTTTAAAGCTGTTCAAAGATTAGTTTTGCTATAGTTAAGTTCGTATATATTTTGACATTTAAATTAATATTCTACTTAAAATTGTTTTACTTTATTTCCTTATTACTATACATATGAATTTCATAGATTGAAAAAAATAACATATGTTAACATTTGAAATAATTTTTTGTAAACAAATCTTATGTTCAATTAGCAATATATGAACTCAGATCATATTTGTGAACACTGTATTTATATTTTAAATAATATACTTTACACTGAAAATATCGAATATGAATATTTAGAAACAAAAAGTTTAATATATCAGTGTATACTATGTGACCTTTTTAAATTTCAGACATTGTGCCGAATATTTAAAAATGTAATTGTCTGATTCTTCAAGAACGTCAAGGTCACAAAGATTATATTCCATATCATACTTATCAACGTCTATTCGAAAAGGAGCACAATTTTGAGGCAGAAAAAACATAATATTTGAGATAACCCGGTCATAAATATGCACGAAAATAGCTAACGCTGCTGAATACAAATATTTGGATACTGTACAACATATCCACTGAATTTTATAAGAATAGCACGCATATTCAGGGATATATAGTTTATTTTAAAGTTAAAAATTTCTTGCATGTTTTTAGCTTGTACACTGTATAGCAAAATGTGACCGACCACTTGCAATTTTCGCTGTTTTGTCAAATATCTTTAAAAATACATGAGGTTTTATCCTAAAAATCCAGGTGTGTAAGCTGAATAGTACAGATCATGTTTTTCCGCGAAGAATGTTTTTTTAGATTTTACAGATGATTTTCCAGACAGCAAGCTACTTAATCATAATCTACAACTTGAACCAGAAACGAAACTAGAGGGGGGCAGAGGGGGCATGTGCGCCCTCTGCCCCCAGGCCCTCTGCGCCAAATTAAGATTTTCTTTTGTGTGTATAAAAAATGCATATATGTGGAGAGTCTGGGGGGAGCGCCATGTTTGCCCGGGCGCAAAAAAGGCTAGTTTCGGTGCTGGCTTGAACGTTTTTGTTAGATTAGTTTTGAATGCGTTATTCAAAAGATATTTGTTACTTTACAATTTGTTTACGGTTCCCTACGGGATTTCGAAAAAAAATCTTCGTGGAAATATATGACCTGTACTACTCTGTTTGCATACCTGAGTTTTCATTATGTATTTTCTAGATATTTAGCAAAACGTCTAAAGTCGCCGGTCACCTTTGGTCATGAAGTGATTTTCGACCAAATTTACTGCTAATTTTAGAAAAGTATGAAAATGTAGTAGAAACAATAAAATGTAGTTGGAATAAAAAATATTAAATATGTTATGATATATGACTATTTGTATGATACAAAATTTCCGTTTCGCGCATACGTTAGCGTCGGAAATATGCAAAATAGGTAATTGATAATGTGATGCGCAATAAACGTATGAACGTTTATTGCGCGAAACGTTTATTGCGAACGTTGTGAATATGGTGTCTGCGTGTGATTTGTATTTATTAGTTACGGCTCAAAAGCATCATTTAAGAGAAGGTCAAATTTTTAGACAATTTGTTTGATTTTTTAATGTTTTTATTTTGATGGCTGTCAACAAGTAGTTATTTTATCATTCGTACATTAATTTAAAACATAGCTTAATTTCAAATGTTATATAATCGAATAGGGGAGGAATACGTATTTCGAATGAATTTTGGTTGAAAACTCTATCTCAATTTAATGGCATTTTAAGACTTTTAAACGAAATTTTCGAGCAAGATTTTCTTTCAATCAACTTCAATAATAAGCATATCGGTTAACTGATGAGACTACTATCATAAACGGTAATTAACACTCCAGATTGTTAAAAATACAGTTAATTTCGTTTTGAACATAAACAATGTCCAGACGCTTCAAGTACTTTCAAGCACCTTTTACCAGAATCTTTAGTAAGTAATATTTGCCTTCTTTAATGAAGAAACATCTATCTTCACATATAGCGACAAGAACTTTACGTTTTTTCTGGTACTACCCAGGTAAAAATATCAGCAAAAAACCTTTAAAAAAAGTTCAGGTAAAATGCCGGTATTTGGAACTAAGGTTTCTTGAAGGTAAAAAAAATGCATATTCCCTGAAAAAAATATTCATGTATTTTGCAAGTATTTGGAACTAAGGTTTTTCTAAGGAAAAAAACCTGCATTTTTTCTGCATATGTATGAAAACAAAGATTTAAATTGCACATTTCTCAGTTGTACTCAAAATAAACTGTAACCCGTCCCCCCCCCCCCCAATATTGAAGTAGTAGGTATAGGAACCCAGCGGAAAATAATAAATATTAATTAATTAATGAGATAATTAGAAAGTAGTGTTTTACGGCTGGATGGATAGTACCGTGGGTGCGGCGTAATCATGCCGACCACCGGTAAAAACAAAAATGCCGTATTATTTTTTTTAATTTTAAAGAAAATTAATTAAAATAGTTAATTTTATGTAATATTTAGTCAATTTCCTAATTTTTATCTAAAAATTAGAAAAAAATATTTTTGAGAAAAAAATGAAAAAAAAGTCGAAAAATAATCTAAGTCTAGAAATTAAAACATGAAAAACGGAGAAAATAGTTAAAGTTTTTTATATAAATGCATATAATTACAATATATAATTGCTAATTACATTTGAGGCTGGTGTGTTGTCGTGAAGTTTTAGAATTTTGTGATTTTTTTCAAAGTTCAGAAATTCCACGTGGTCGCTGCGGGGTCTGAATTGCTGCAAGCAGAGGTGAACGAGACGCTATCTTGGATATATATATCTTAATACTTATCCCCATTAGGCTGAACTTAGCGTTATTTAGATCGAATTCGAACAAGTGGTTCTAGATTAATTTGGGAGAAATAATAATAAAACTTTAATTAATGCAAGAATTTTTATGAGAAAATTTTTATAAACTAATCTTAATTGAAAATAAGACTATGGAGATTATTTTTATATGATTTGAGAATTTTTAATTAAGAGTTTAAGCTGTTAAATAGTTAGATTTGTGGAACTTAGTATCTGCAAGCGCCCATAGAATTAACTGGCAAAGGGATATGATAATTAATTACTTATAATTTAATTAATAATTGTCCTAAAAAGATGCAACTTACCTCAAAATGTAGCTGCGATATTCTCGCATCTAAATCAATAGAATGGCCCCGTCCCGCGGGCGTTTTCAGAAAGAATCACGTTTTGAGCACCTTATCGCCAGAACAACGATTGGAGCGGAGATGAAGTCGATGCTACGCACCCTTTCTTGTTTGTGACGTCAAACGCCTAGCGAATAACAACCTTTCCTTTTGCAAAGAGATCGCGCTTATTTTTCATTTGTTTTTTTCGTAAATGTTATCAAGCAAAGACTATAATATGAGGAAATATTATTCACCGTTGTTTACGATTGAAACATAGCTTCAAACAAAGAGCTTTTTCATATTAAAATACTCTAAATTTCACAAAATATCTAAACATAATTTTTTTTTCTCAATTCAAAAATATTATTTCCTTAACTGGCTGTGTTCGAAGAAATTGAGACGTTAATTAAAAACAGTAGTAAAGATTCTCTTGTAATAAGTATAATTCTATTAATCATATGTTTTATGAGACATTTGAACTTGGTTTATTTTGTATTTGGCGATGCAGCTAGCTGAAGTTCTCGCTTTCGCCAACTCGCCAAGGCTGGTGCTCAAAACGTGATTTTTTCTAAAAATGCGTCCCGCGGGCCGTGGGTCGCGCCTATTCTTTTATTTTGAAGAGAATTTCTGGGACACGTCCGCACGTAACAAAACGGAGGCTGGAATTGGGAGATTGTAAATATTCACTAAGTCATTAAGACACTAGAGGTAAATTGATGGCTATATTTTTCTTCAAAATGCCTGAAGTACACTTATCAAAAATTAGCTAAGTCACTGAAGGTAAATTGAAGGCTATATTTTCCTTTAAAATACCTGAAGTATACTTATCAAAACTCAGCTAAGTCACTAAAGGTAGATTGAAAGCCATTAACCCCTTGGGGACGAACGACCACTATATATGCCGGCACCGACTGTACTCAGATCCCGCGACACTATTATTCATGCCGGCGCTGTTTGTACTCACATCCCGCGAGACTACCATTCATGCCGATCAAACGGAACGTTTTGTTTTTCACAATTTAGCGTATAAAAAATTTATCCTAATTCTATTTGAATGTATATTAAGGAAGAAGACTTCTCCTTCAAACTAGGAAAACTAATGAAAACATTTTTTTTTTAATCTACGCGAATTTAATTTTTTATGGAAATACTACAATGGGAAAAAGATTATTTTTTCATCACGTTTTGTGTTTCATAAATCTTTTTATGCGTCTAGTAAAACTTTATTTTTCTTTATTAGAAAAAATGCTACTGAACTTGAGGGGGAATATTTTGCGGTTAAAGAATAGGATAACGTAAGTAAGCATATTAATAAGCATATGCACGTTTACGAATGACAACATGAACATCTGATTCATGGCTTTATTTTTCGCGCTTTTTTCTCGATCAGAAATACTATTTAGTTGCAAAAATCGACGTCATGAAGATTTCGTGTTTTCTTTCTTTTAGAAGGAAAGATTTATCTTTTTTATCTTTTTATTTTATTTCAGAAGTGCTTCGCAGTTAAAAGAAATAATAAGAAGAAAGAAAGAAAAGTGTTACATACTGATTGAGAGAGCTGATACGCTGATAATATATTCTCAGCGCCACTAAATTAAGAATATTTTTCTGCATTCCTCTTTTGATTTTACTTTTCACGCTTGTTTAAATAAATTCGTTTTAAATTAATAATAAATATTTACTCGATATCTTTTATTAAATTCTGACTTTTTTAAAGACTATGCGTATACATTAGCATGCATAGTTTGAATCAAAAATCCGTTTAAGCTGTTATAATTGACTATATTCCATGAATTATTTGATGTTCAGTTATATATATTTTTTCAATTTCAAAAATACTTTCAACATTAATGGCATTTTTATCAGTATATTTAAAATTATTATTTAATTTCATTCACTATTAATTACTTTTAATTTCATAACTTTATTTATAGTTTTAAATATTTAATACATAAGAAATAACTAAAGATATTTTAACATCAATAACTTCTTTGATGAATGTATTTTAATTTATTATTTAAGTTAACTCATTATTATTAAACAATCCTTATCTATCAAATTACTTATGTTATGCTATAAGTGATATATTAAAATAAAATGGCTAAAAACAACTTTTGTTTAATATATCACTTGTAGCATAACATAAGTAATTTGATACTTTAAAGTGATGATTCATATTGTACATAATTTTATTTAATATTTCATTTTATAATAAATTAGTATATATATCTATATCTAGCTATAATGAAAAAAATTCAGCGAAATGCATATTTTATTTTAAAGTATAGTTTTATTAACTTTTCATTTATTACTATGCAGTACTTTTTATTTGATAAATATTTTATGATTTATTATATTTTTATATATAATTTTTGAATTTTCAGAACTGCTCTTAAAGAAACATTTCAAATTTGTTTTTTTATGTATGTTTCTATAATAGGCAATAAACACTAACATGTAGAAGTTTTCACACGTTTTATTTAATTAGCCTTATTTGTTAATAAAACAGCTTCATTAAAACGCTTATTTTGTTTAAGAAATGTCTTTAAAATTATTTAGAAGCAAAACTATTGCTGTTTTAACAAAAATATTTTTTAAATTAGGAAAATATTTGGTTTGTTGCTATATTAAACTTACATAAGTGATCTGCGATCATACTGTACTATTTTGAGGGCTAAATAATTTGTTAAAATGTTTATTACGTATATTTAAAAAGTCATTTTTATATAAAAATATCGTTGAAAATAACTCATTTTTTGTGTGAATATACATAGTAACAACCTACTTCATGCATGTAAATTTCAAAAGGTTACATGGAAAAATGAATTTTTTACAATTTTTTAAAGAACACATTACACGAGTTAGGCTTAGCTGCGCAAAATCCTTCAGCCTTGAAGATGAAATCGAATTTCCCCGCTCCGTCCTCAGATGCGCGCTTCGAAATGCGCGCGCCGTCGCGAACGGGTTAACTGGCTGATAAAAGCTTCTATACAAAATTTAAAATTCTGTTCATTTTGTTTGAGTTTTCATTTTCCTTCAAAATACCTGAAGTGACCTTCAAAATACCCGATTAGTAATTTGGAGGTCAGATAAATGCCAATGCCTGCATAAACTGCCTTAATAAACAGTAAATTCCCTCAAATAAACCTGCATTTTTAATTTGCCATCAAAATCCCTGTAGAAACCTTTAAAATCCCTGTAAAATCTTGTTTTTTTTAAGGTTTTTTGCTCATTTTTTTACTTGGGTAAAACACCTAAAATGCCCCAAGCTCTTTGATGCGTAGAAACTCTGATAAAGTTAATATCAAGATATGTTCAGTTTAATAACACTGTGATGTCTAGGCCCGAGTGTCACTCTGGTTGCTGTTTTCGGTGTAGCAAACTAATCCCAAATGGCTCTCATAGTTAAAACTCTATGAGCCATAAAAGTACATACTATATACGTTCGCGGTGTTTAGAGATATTAATTACGAACCTTTTATATAGTATATATATATGAATATATATTACTATATCTAACGTATAGTATATATATATAGTAATATACTTGTATATAGTATATATATATATATATTTCTCATATAGTATATATCTAGATATAACTATATCTAGAATCGGAGAATATTTCGATGTTTTTTTTATCTTGTGAACATGTTTTTTGTGCAAATCCGAACTTTGAAATATTCCACACAGATGAAATTTTACTAACTAATGTTCAACAGGTTCAAATAAAACATATTTTTATATATTTGTACAATATTTGTGTAAGTTCTTATTCACATCTATTTAAAATGTTTAAAAATAATGTTTTTTTATACTTTTTTTAATTATAAAAAATAATTTTGAATAATTTTTATTATATGTTATGTTTAGTACATTTAAATAGTTCATTTACTATGAATAAGAAAAGTTTGAAGTTCATAATAAAAAAAAAAATTCTTACCTTCTAAATATATTTTTTTAATCATAAAAAGGGCAATTGGGGCGAAAAAGGGCTTCAGTTTAGAGGAAGATGTGCGGCCAAAATATCATAGACTTTAAAGTGTTAAATGATATGATACAATGCATCAAAATGCGTTAGAAATTCTATTTTAATATTTAAATTTTATTTATTAGTTTTTATCAGTACTATAATAATGGTATAGCGAGTTTTATCATTTATGTTATGTTTCTCATTTGCTTAAGTCATAAACAATCAACTTTGTACTAAATATATAATGACTATACGTCAATAGTGTCTTCTAATTATGCAATATCTTACTTAGAAAAAAAAATCTCGCTACAGAATATTTTTGCACTTAACCAGAAACAAGGATTTGGATCAGAAGGTCATTGCAATACATCTAAAATAAAGGATGATGCCTAATCCTCAAAAAGGTAAGAATTATGCAAAATTTATAAACGCTTTTTTTCCCATATTACCATATTTCCACCATTTCAAAAATATAAATCTCACAAAAGAAGTATTACTATTCATGATTTATATTTTTATTGCATTTTACAGATTTTGGCTAATCGAAAGCACATTTCGATGAAAAAATTCTCATAAAAATCAGACATGCGTGAAATGTTATTTTTTATATTATTTAATTTCATACTATGAAATTCGCTACTTATGGCTGGTAAAAATCCGCTTAAATTATTATTAGATTTCTTGTAAAAGTTTGTGCTTGGTGTACATGTAACACTACATGTAAATTAAATACAAATTATCTGCGGAGAAGATCAGCTCACTATATCTTTATTTTTTAAGGCATTAAGTACAATTCGAAAGTGAAATTTAGTTTTTAAAATTAAATTAGTCAGTCTTTCCTGTGCTTTGCTAGCGGTTATTCACGTCTGACAAAGAAATGGTTTTACACTTCATTCCTAAATTATGATTTGTCCAAAGATATTTCGTAAATATCTCGTTGACAAGCTGATATACAAGAAATATACAACAATCAGTGGTATTAGTTCTGTTTATTTATGTTATTTTGACATTTTTTAAAGGAAAAAAATACTTTGATTGTTTGACGGCAGTTTCTAGTTTCACGTGAACTTCATGGATAACATACATGCAATCCACAGCTATGACGTAAGAGCATCATTAAAATAATAATAAAAAAAACAAATAGAAGACTTTAATGCATAACGTTTCGCTATAAGGTTTTAAATCTCCCAGAAATTTTGTATTAGTATGGAATTGTTTTTATAATGGAGAGATTCGTGATTAATTGAAAAGTCATTTCCTGTTCGAAATTTTACTTTGAAAAATTGTACATGAAAAATTGGTTCTTCTCACACAATTCTTTTACATTTCTCGCAGGAATTCTGATGTTTGGTAGCAAAATAGTCGTGAACGTAATCTTTATTTCTTTTGAACAGATTTTTATATAAAAAACATTTATCACACCTGTCAATTGATTATCCATTTCTTTTAGTTGGTTGTTCATTATTGTTTTTATTATTCTTTGTTAAGTAAAAGTACTCGACCGCTTTTTTCGTAACTCTAATCACGATATAAATCTTTTTCATTTCTTTTCTCATTACGACATTTTGATGGAGAAGTGTTTATTTTTTTACTTTTTATTTTCTTCAGAGCTTTTTTATGTAACATTTGGTTAAAACAGTAGATTTTAATGTGTTTCATAAAAAAAAAACACGGTTTATTAATTTTAAAAAACGTTAATGGAATTAAACCAGTAAATAGTTCATTTTAATCCCAATCTAATCATATTAATATATAAATTTTACAATGACACAATTTTTTATCAAGATTTAATTATAGTTAGGCACTATGGCAATATCTTAAAGTTTCATGCATTATACCGATTTTATATTTAAATATATACGCAAGCAGATACAGATATATCTATATATATGTTATATTATTAATAGTCCCTTCGCGATATCACCTTTTATTTATTTTTTATTACGCTAAATTACCGGCATAGTTACTAATTTCCTATTCTTTAATAATACCTTTCATTCATTCTATTAAATTCATCTTAAATAAATTATTATCTTATTCAGTTTACTTAAATGTAATGTTTTTAGTTTATTCCTTAATTACCTCGCCATTTTTTACTAATTTCTATTATTTTGTGTGAATAAAAAAGTTTTTAAAAGACCCACTTCTTTTTTTTCCTTTTTACCTACATTTATTCAAATACCTTTCACCCCCTGCAATATTTGTTTAATCCTCATATTTTTAGTTCATTACGCACTTTGACAGAACACTTTGCAACTATATTCACAATTGGACCTTTTCGTGTGATGTTCTTGTTCCTTACCTATCAGAAGCGCGTGACATCATGATTTGTATCCTTGCGAGTTTGATCAAAAAGCAGGAACCTTCGGTAGAATCTTTGAATTTGTGTGATTTTCAACTTGTAAAGATCTTACGCCGCCTGGAAATTCCGGTATAACGATAGGTTTCTTTATTCTAATTTTTTTTTTTATAATACCCACTATGATTTGTCATACCAAAACCTGAGCTTTAGCATTAAAGTGGGAATTGTTTTTAATAAAGATTAAAAGCTAAGCAAATGTCTTAGTAATTTCATAGAGAAACTCCGTGTCGAAATTATTCCATTACTGCTCCATGACCTGCATTAACAACTGGCAAGGTGTCGGTATTCCTCGAGTTCACTCATCACAAAAAGAAATTATCATGCATTTGGTTGTATGTTTATCATCACCACAATACCCCCCCCCACACACACATATGTATATATATATATATATATATATATATATATATAAAAGAAAGTCTGAATTTCGTATTAATCACAGCACAAAAAAATCTACCGAACCAAAAATCTTGAAAATTGGGGTAAAAATACTTTCTATAACGACGAGTGCCGCTAAGAAGGGATTTTCGAAAATTCCACCTCTAAGGGGGGTAAAAAAAAGAACGAACTTAAAAAAAAATCCTTAAAAATCGGATTTTGCAGTTACTCTTCAACTGATAACATATTTTAGTGTATTTTTTCATGCTGAATCGAATGGTACTAAGCAAATTCTTTTAAATCCAGTAGTTCGTGAAATACTTCACATTTTCCTAATTTGGCGATGTCTTCGGTGCAAAACCCTGAAATTTTCAATCTATATATGTAAAAGAAACTCTGGATTTCGAATTAATAAACGCACAAAAAGTTAATATGATATAAAGATTTAGTTTGATTCCAAGTTTCTTTAGAAAAACTGACCAGCGTAGCGGGCGAAGGCTGCTAGTATATATATAAAGTTCAAAATAGTAAGGTAAATGTAAATAACGCAGCAAAAAATACTTTATCTGAATTTTAAAAAAATCTCTCTATAATAAAATTAGAATTTTTGTTATGACAAACGATACAAATCCTAAATAATTAGAAATTTTGACATTCATAAAAAGTATACAGTTATAATTACTTAAAAAAATGCTCGCTATTATTCTGAGTAAATTTCTGCTTTTTATGGAAATACTTTTTCAGAGAAAGTGATTTTGAGAATGTGTCGGAATATAGAATATTAATATCAATTTTAGAGAATTCTCGACAGCTGTCGGTCACTAACTTTAATTTTTGTAAATGCTGTTGATTAGGGTTGGACGATATCAGAAATTTAATATAGCAATATAGCAAAGAGTTAATTTTTATATTTGTGATACATCGCGATAACTACCTTAAGGGGTCTCAGGGCTTAATCGATGCAGAAAAACATGTAAACAGACCTCTCGCTTCGAGTCCATATAAAAACCGAAGTATTCAGTGTGATTAATTTAAACTTTCTGATTTTTTAAAGGTAGGTTTGTTGTCTTATAAAATTATAAAATGAAGTACTTCAATGTAATATAATAAATATAGCAAAATTTATGTAACACAATTTTCGAAAAAAAATATGCGTTACATCACCAATACCAAGATATCCGTTGAATTGACATAAGAATCTAATTTTTGCTTTAAAACGATCCGGATACTTTACTCTATAGTATGAATTAAGGATGTAACTATCACTCAAAAAAAAACTCTCAAATTTGAAAATTTAAAAAAACGATAAAAGATAAAACTTTTTTCCCTTAAAAATACTCAAAATATTAAACTATCTAAAATATATTAATTTATTCTATAGATAATGATGTTATAGGCATGGAAAAAAATTAAGCCATGCCATCAAATAGTTTTTTTAATCTTGGTGTTAGTCGTCAAAAATCAAGTTTTGAGGAAACGCGACTTAAAGTTGCGACTTTGAAAATGTTGGTACATAAATGCTTATAACTCCGTTAAAAATACAAATATTTTTATGCGGATTTTTGCATTGCGTTCAGAATTAATTGAAAAATCAAACTAGATAATAAAAAATTGATTTTTTGAAAAGTTTTCAAGCCCTGAGCCCCCTTAAATTATGCAAGAATAGACATTTTCCTAATTTCGGAACATAAATGGTATAGTGGCAGCAATTTAAGTAAAAACAAATAATGAGAAAAACGAATCAATTTTTTATCCCTGTGGCTAGTTCCATACGAACTTGTTTGTCTGTTACACAGCTGAAAATCGCTATGCTTGTTGGCCACCGTTTTTCTCGAAAAGCTCGTTTTGCCTTATTCAATGGATGAGATATGTTCGATAAAATAAATTACATTTTTCCGCTCTAAAATACTGGTAGCCAAAAATCGTAATATGTAACAGACAAACAAATTCGCATGGAAATAGTCCTATATATTCACACAATATCTTTAAAATAAGTATATATATTTATACAAAAATATTTTATATAAATAAACCAATTTCTAAAATATGTTTCACTTGTACTTGCAAAATATTTTCTTTAAAAAATCTTATCTTTCCTATTATTCCTACTCTATTATTATTCTGTAACATTTTTATCTGTTTAATTACTATGCGAATAACTGAAGAATTAAGCACAAACTAAAATAAAACAATCTAAATCTTTTCTTTTAAATTCTTTAAAAATATTTTAAATAAATAAATACATAAATAAATCTATCTATTTATTTATTTATACAATAATATATTTTTTTAAGGAACCATTGTTCGATATCCAGTTGCTTTTAAACCATAGCTTTTTTTTTTCTTTAAAATATTGTCTGTCTGTTATTCTTCGTATTTCATGCATTATTCATTAGTAACGTTTTAACTAAATTATGTTTTGTCGTGTATAACTAAAAATATCATTAAAGAGAAAATAGACGTTCTTAAATTCAGAACATTTTTGATTTTAATTTGTTTTAAAAAAGCAAATAAAATAAGATTGGGAAAAAAAGATCATACGAATTATCACTACGTCTAGACAATCTCCAGACGTGAATAGCAATCTCTAGACGTGAACTCAAAAGCAACCAATGAACAAGTGAAGAAATTTTGCCATGGTAACAAGATAACTTTTTATCTATTTATTTCTCTTTGAAAGAAAACTATGATCAGTTATATGATGCCGGAAATTGCACGATACTGTTTTAACAGTCGAACGAAACCCCAGTTCCCGCTTCCAAACTTGAGCTCGGTGGCTCCCAATGGTCCAAAGTTTTCGCCCATGTAAATATTTCATTTCTTTTCTAGTCAGTGATTATTAAATATTAATATCTTGGTGATATCTGTAAGTGAACTTTTGGATACAATATTTGTAATTCGTTATACAAAGACTTGAACATCATAAGCAGTGACTTCCCGAGGTGATTTTAGTTATTTTTTACTTGTACAAAATGTTGCAATGGATAGAAAAGGAACACTGTAAAAAGACGGACGATTTTACGGAAATAATACTGGTAAACTGGACGTCTGCACTATTGGCAGTTTTTTTAAGAAAAAATTTCCGTAAATTCCAGAAATCGTTTCGTATTTTCCTGGAATATAAGGGATTTTTTTCCGTTAAAAACTGTAAATTGTACTGTCGTCCAGATTACGAGTAGTATTTCCGTAAAATTGTCCGTTTTTTACAGTGAAGCAGAAGTGCCAAATTTCATGTAGATTCACACATTTATGTGCAAAGCCACCACGCTTAAGAACGTGTTAGATTTCCTGACAGACGATCTTCTAGACAGTACAAAGAACGCTGAAAAGCCTAAATCGAGGCAAAATCCAGGCAAAAAGAATACAGGGTGCGTACGTCACCTGGAACTTTCCGACCAGGAAATTCTTCTGTATAAGTTTTTTCTTATGGAAAAGTCCTCAATAAAGAAGGCGAAATTTCGCGAGATTTATATATATATATATATATATATATATATATATATATATGCAGGGTGTTTCTAAATTCAAGGTCCAAACATTAAGGGGTGATAGTACACATCAAGGCAAACAATATTAAATAGGAAACCAAGGGTCCCAAACGTCATCCGAAGGAGATAGGCGCCATTAAAGTTTAGGGTCCAAAAATTCAAATGATTATGAAAAATTGGTCGATTCGTTTGCGGTTTTCACAAAAATTATTCTTTATGTCAGTATTGTCTTGAAAATAAATTATAAACATAAATTTCAAAAAATGCCGATAGAGGGCGCTTTAGACTTTAGATTAACGAACAACTATTTTTTACCGTTATTTTTGCATCTCATTAAAGGTTTCGTAAGCTTAGACTTAAACTTAAATTTTGAGTTCAAAATCTGAATAGTTGGAAGCAGTTAAGAAGCACAAACTTAACTGTGTTCAGAGGGTTTTAATTTCAAATGATTATAAAAAACGGAAAAATTGGTCGATTGATTTGCGGTTTTCACTAAAACTATTCTTTATGTCGGTATTTTATTGAAAATGAATTATAAAGATAAATTTCAAAAAATGCCGATAGAGGGCGCTTTAGACTTTGGAGTAACGTACAGCTATATTTTACCGTTATTTTTCGCATCTCATAAATTTTTTTTAGAAGCTTAGACATAAACTTAAATTTTGAGATGAAAATCTGAATCGTTGGGAGTGGTTAAGAAGAGCAAACTGAACTGTGTTCAATGGGGGTGGGGAGGTTTCAAATTTCAAATTATTTTAAAAAACGAAAAAATTGGTCGATTCGTCTGCCGTTTTCGCTAAAACTATTCTTTATGTCAATATTTCCTTGGAAATAAAATTTAAAGATTAATTTAAAAAATGGCGTTAGAGGGCGCCTTAAACTTTAGAGTAACCAACAACTATTTTTAACCGTTATTTTTTGTATCTAATTAAATGCTTGCAAATGCTTAGATTTAAATTTTGAGCTCAAATTCTAAATTAGTGGAGGGGTTAAGAAGCGAAAACTGACCAGTGTTCAGGAGTTAAAATGTTACCCTCCCCACCCCTCGAACACATATCAAATTTCCGCACTTAATTACTCACAACTATGCAGATTTTGAGCTCAAAATTTAATTTTGAACTTTTACAAGCATTTAATTAGATACAAAAAATAACGGTTAAAAATAGTTGTTGGTTATTCTAAAGTTTAAGGCGCCCTCTAACGGTATATTTAAAAATTAATCTTTAAAATTTATTTTCAAGGAAATATTGACATAAAGAATAGTTTTAGCGAAAACGGCAAACGAATCGAACAATTTTTCCGTTTGTTATAATCATTTGAAATTTGAACCTCCCCACCCCTATTGAACACAGTTCAGTTTGCGCTACTTAACCACTCCCATCGGTTCAGATTTTCATCTCAAAATTTAAGTTTATGTCTAAGCTTCTAAAAAAATTTTATGAGATGCGGAAAATAACGGTAAAATATAGTTGCACGTTACTCCAAAGTCTAAAGCGCCCTCTATCGCCATTTTTTGAAATTTATCTTTATAATTCATTTTCAATAAAATACCGACATAAAGAATAGTTTTAGTGAAAACCGCAAATCAATCGACCAATTTTTCCGTTTTTTTATAATCATTTGAAATTAAAACCCTCTGAACACAGTTAAGTTTGTGCGCTTCCAACTATTCAGATTTTGAGCTCAAAATTTAAGTCTAAGCTTACGAAACCTTTAATTAAATGCAAAAAATAAAGGTAAAAAATAGTTCGTTACTCTAAATTCTTAAGCTCCCTGTATCGGCATTTTTTGAAATTTATATTTATAATTTATTTTCAAGACAATACTGACATAAAGAATAATTTTAGTGAAAACCGCAAACGAATCGACCAATTTTTCTGTTTTTTATAATCATTTGAATTTTTGGACCCTAAACTTTAATGGCGCCTATCACCTTCGGAAGACGTTTGGGACTCTTGGTTTCCTATTTAATATTGTTTGCTTTGATGTGTACTATCACCCCTTAAAGTTTGGACCATGAATTTAGAAACACCCTGTATATATATATGGGTGATTCTCAAAATAGGGGACAATTTCAAAAGTGAAATCTTAAAAAAATTACTGTTAGCAAAATTTCTGAAAAAAATATGTGTTGTTAATATAGTATTAGGTATACTTTACATGTAGTCAGCAGAGCTAAATATTTAAAAATTAACTTAAAAAAAATAATTAATATTTTTTGAGCCATGCTAATGACAAAAAAAAAATTGCATGGAATAAATATATTAAGAAATTTTTATTTTCTTCCTGTTTAAATATTTTCTTCTACGTTTATTAGCCTTCCTTTCCAACAAAGAGTTTCCATTTTTACATATACACATATAAGGAGAATAAAAACATTACCAAAGAGCAAACTTTGTTTACATGAACAACATTCTGACACTAACAGTGTATAAGCTGTCTTAGTGATTTTCTGACAGATTTAATGCATACTATAGGGATAATAAATCTAATACCTAAATTTATATGTAAAATTAAACTTTAAAAAGGATACACTATAAGTACTGGTTACATTTATGCACATAGGAGTCTTTAGCATGGACAGAAAAACCATGCTAATGACACTGATATTTGTCCATGCTAATGACAAATTTTAATTTAAATAAGATTATGAGCCATAATGTAATCACAATGCAATAGTCCTTTCTGGGGCTTTTTAAAACACAAAAGTTCTATGCAAATAAGTAAAATAAAAATTTTAACTATAAAATAAACATGAAAATTATTATCCATTCTAATGACATACAATTGATGTACTCGCCTAATATTCAACTTCTATTCTTAAAATACAATACATGCTTCTATTTTCAGGCTGGAATAAAATGGCTACTTGTTGCCATGGAGAAACTTTATATTTTCAAAGTATTGTCGTATGTGAAAATGAAATTTTGATTAATAAACAGCTGTTATAGTATGACCTTGTTTTGAAAACAAAATATGGAGGACAAACTTTAATTCTCTTTTTATATACTATAATTTTATTTTTAAAAAGAAATTTATTGGATAAATCCTCTCCTTGATTAATTTAAAGAAAGAATAACATTTGTTTTATTTTATAAACATGATATTAACTCTTGAAAAAGCTAGTATATACAAGGCACAGCTGCTGTGGACATCCATGTTAATGACATTTTGAACATTTAATCTGTTATTTTAAGGTGTTTTTAACTAAAAAGTGAGTAATTCTTGAGTGCAAATAATGAATAATATTAAGACAAACATATCTAAGTATAAAAACATGACAGAAAACCTCTCAATTTTTTTTGTATGCTGAAAGACATAAATTGTCCCCTATTTTGAGAATCACCCATATACAGGGTGATTCAAAAAAGATGGGAAAAATTTTAAGGGGCAATAGTATACATCAAGACGAACAATATTAAATAGGAAACCAAGGGTCCCAAGCGTTTTCCAAAGGAGATAGCCGCCATTAAAGTTTAGCGTCCAAAATTTCAAATAAACATAAAAAAAGGAAAAATTGGTCGATTGATTTGCGGGTTTCACTAAAACTATTCTTTATGTTGATATTTTCTTGAAAATAAATTATAAAGATAAATTTCGAAAAATGTCGATAGAGGACGCTTTAGACTTTGGAGTAAGGAACAACTGTTTTTTGCCGTTATTTTTTGCATCTCATTAAATAGTTTCAGAAGCTTAGACTTAAACTTAAACTTTGACCTCAAAATCTGAATAGTTGGGAGTGGTTAAGCAGCTCAAACTGAACTGTGTTCAGAGGGTTCAAATTTCAAATGATTATAATAAACGGAAAAATTGGTCGATTGATTTGCGGTTTTCACTAAAACTATTCTATATGTCGATATTTTATTGAAAATAATTTATAAAGCTAAATTTAAAAAAATGGCGATAGATGGCGCTTTAGACTTTGGAGTTGTGAAAAAGTATTTTTTACCGTTATTATTTGCATCTCGTTAAATTTTTTTAGAATCTTAGACATAAACTTAAATTTTGCGCAGAAAATCTAAATCATTGGGAGTGGTTAAGTAGCGCAAGCTGAACTGTGTTCAATGGGGGTGGGGAGTTTCAAATTTCAAATGATTATAAAAAAACGGAAGAAATGGTCGATTTGTTTCCGGTTTTCGCTAAAACTATTCTTTATGTCGCTATTTCCTTAAAAAGAAATTTTAAAGATAAATTTTTATAATAACTCTTAACTTTAGAGTAACCAACAACTATTTTTAAAAGTTATTTTTTCTATCTAATTAAATGCTTGCAGATGCTTAGACTTAAATTGTGAGCTCAAATTCTGAATAGTTGGGCGGGGATAAAAAGGGAAATCTGAACTGTGTTCAAGAGTTGAAATGTTATTCTCCCCGCCCCTCGAACACAGTTCAATTTTGCGCTACATAATTACTCACGATTCAGATTTTGAGCTCAAAATTTAACTGTAAGCTTTTACAAGCATTTTTTAGATACAAAAAATACCAGTTAAAAATAGTTGTTGCTTACTTTAAAGTTTAAGGCGCCCTCTAACGGAATTTTTTGAAATTTATCTTTAAAATTTACCTTCAAGCAAATACTGGCATAAAGAATAGTTTTGGCGAAAACCGTAAACGAATAGGCTATTTTTTCCGTTTTTTATGATAACTTGAAATTTGAACCTCCCCACCCCCATTGAACACAGTTCAGTTTGCTCTATTTAACCACTCCCAACGATTCAGATTTTTTGCCCAAAATTTAAGTTTATGTCTAAGCTTCTAAAAAAATTTAACGAGATGCAAATAATAACGTTAAAAAATAGTTTTTCCTTACTACAAAGTCTATAGCGACCTCTATCGACATTTTTCGGAATTTATCTTTATAATTTATTTTCAAGAAAATACCAACATAAAGAATTGTTTTAGTGAAAACCGCAAAGCAATCGACCAATTTTTCCGTATTTTATGTTTATTTGAAATTTTGGACACTAAACTTTAATACCGGCTATCTCCTTTGGAAAACGCTTGGGACCCTTGGTTTCCAATTTAATATTGTTTGTCTTGGTGTATACTATTACCCCTTAAAATTTTTCCCATCTTTTTGGAATCATCCTGTATATATATATATATATATATATACTAATATGTCTCCGGGAAAATTACCCGAAGTGTAAAAACCTTGGGAATAATAAAATTAAACAGAAAGGTGTATTTTGATCTGTATATAGTAGAATGATGTATAAGAACTTCGAGAAAAGTACAGTAAATGAATAGATTTGTTAATCGCTTTTTATCACGAACCGCTTTTCTAAAAATAGCATCTATTATATGACTGAAACATTTCAATCGATTTCTCACTGATTATTTGAAAATTAAATATTAAACAATTGGATATCATTCCTACTATGATTTATTTTTAGCCACGATATTTAAACATGGAAAAAAATTAAACACTTAAAAATACTCATTTGTGTGAGACATTCTGAAATATTACTATATATGGCTCATTCTAGAGGAGAAGATAGCTGATACTTTGCTGATTAACAATCTTTTTTTGTTTGTTTATTTCAGCTCGCAAGTATATAATTAAGTAGTTACGCGTAAGACATGGTGATGTCACAGTGACGTCGTTGTGAAGTCACATTGTGACTTTGTGACCAGCGATGAGACGTCACGTGACGTCGTTGTGAAATTACAGTGACTAGAATGTGAAGTCGTTATGCCGTTTTAGAGCTCGTTTGTGACAGCACATTCTGACCACTTTATGAAATCACGGTGTGGCAAAAATGTGAAATTAGTGTCATTTATGACGAAAATATCATTAACACTGTAACTATTCTGTGACGATAGTGACAAGATTGTGAAATCACTTTGTGACATTTTTGCGAAAATTGTGAAATACAGAGTGATACAAAATACAGAGTGAGTGTGAAATACAGAGTGAGAATCTAAATTGAAGCTTTAGCAACCCATCTTGCCCTTCAGTCACACGTCAACAACAACATATTAGGTGTTAAATTCACTATAAAGAATAAAATTTATAGAAGTTTCACAAGTTTTTTGGGGGGTATGTTTAAGCACAAGATTATAAAATAAAATTTAGTAGATAAGGAGAGGGAGAGGGGGATTGATGACTGATATCTTGTTTCAGTAAAATAAAAAATAAAAAAATAAAATTGTAAAAAAAAGTACTGCTTTTAAATTTTGCTTGAGGACTTTTATTTCAGGGAGATTTTAGAAAGGGGCATTTAGATAGCATCTATTGGAAATACGAAAGGTTCTCATCTCTATCTTTATTTATTTCAAATTTTATGATAATAAATAGTTTCTTAAGTATTTAAAAAAATCTCTATTATAAGTCCCCCCCCCCCCCACAAATTTAATAGAAGTTGGCGGTAGAGTGCTTACAGTCGGGATTTTATGGTAGTTATGAGTTTAGAAATTTTACTTTCTTAAGATATTATAGATATCTATCTCCATTCAAAGCATAAAATACATAGCTAATTAGGAGATGAAAATTAGCCATCATTAGAAGTTTGGAAGAAATGAAATAAAAAATTTTTTAAAGATTATTTAACATAATACATTTTGCATTAAAAAGGCATTAAAAATACTGTTGCAAACTAATATAAAATCTTACATAACTGTATTGCATTTTAGAAAACATTAAATTTATTTAAATTACAATTGATCATAAACGAGCTTATTGCTATTTATGAACTTGTTTTTGTGGAAGTTTCAATTACAAAATCAAATGTAGTACGTCGAAAAGTCTTACATTTCCAAAAAATAGTACATATTGAAGCTGTCATTATTATTTCTCATAAAATAAACTGAAAGAAACATAATAACAGATAATTCTCAATTATAAAACAAATTTTTTTTATCAAAAAATATTTATTAATGGTATATAGTATATGTTAAAGCAATAAAAATTAAATTAATAAATAAATAAAGTTATTCGTTTAGCAAAATGGAACTGAGACTTTACTTTTAAAATGTATAAACAAAGTTTTGTCTACAGAGGACAAACAAAATGTCAGAGTTTCAAATTTTTTTACCATGTGTCTACAGATGCTGTCATCGTTGGTGATTTTTTTCAAAAAAAAAAAAAAAAATAATAATTAAAATGGAAACGTTCACATCTTCCCCATGTTCATATGTGCCCCAGTCTCCCCTACATTGTATTCCCATGCCTTATTACCCCACGTATTATTTGAAAGATCAACCTTGGGGGCAAATTCGCAATTCTTATCTGGTTAGACCCTGTATCAACATGAAATCCATTTACTCCTGTAATGTTAAAGGAAATAAATTCATTGGAAGTAAAAAGTACATTGCTGCAATAAAAGGTATGTCATAATCTTAGTATATTCCTTTGGGGAATCATGAAACGTATCGTTGTTTTCATCAACAAAAGTTAAAGTAATATTCTGTCACTCGTAGAAACTTTTAAAAATGCTTCGGAGAGAAAACTGATTAACTTCTTAAATGAAATTATCAATAACAGAATGTTAAATGCTTGCGGAGAAAAACATTTACAAGCTAACGTATTTTAAAATTCTTATTCAGATTGTAAACGTATCTGTTATTATTTTATAATGAGCAAAATTTTATTGAAATGGAATTCGTATTGTAAATTTCATTTATCAAATGCGAAAGCTTTAATCGAGAGCAGATTCAAACACAAACATAATATAAAATTATAAAATTTATGGAATTCATTTATTCAAATAATAACTTTGACCTGCACAGTTAAATATTTTTATTAGAGGAAAAGATAAATTTAAAAAGTAAGAGGCGAATTTTACTACTATGATTTTCGATATTTTCAAGCTCATTCTGTACACTATAGCTTTTTGAATTTTTAACCGTATTCGACGCAGAGAAATTATGTTAGTAAAATGATGAAATGATAAACTGACGTCAGAATTTACATATTTTATCATTTTTTTATTAGAAAATAAGTATTTCTTAATGTCCCCGCTATTTATAAAAGGAAAATTTTAATTAAAAACTATTGCTACCAGCACTATTAAAATTCCTTGTTCTTTTTAGTGGACACCGTCTGCTAAGGGGTTGATGAGCGAGATGCATTACTATTACTTGCATTGCCTGATTGCTTTCTAAAAATACCAGGAGGTTGCAAGTTCATATTCTTGCATTTGACAAATCGTGGTCACGCAACACAAGTTTTTGTTCATTAGTTGAATCAAACCCGAGAATCCTGTTAGATGTACTACTTTATTTAAACTTGACGTATTTATAGAAACAAATTAAGCAACTGTGTTTATATTACATTTATTTATTTGTTTATACTATATTATATTTATTTATATTCAATCTCATTGGCTCTAAATCTTATTGTCTAGGATGGATTAATCCAGACAATCTATGAGGGTGTCACAGTCGGACACATATTGAAATATTTTTCTATAGGGTTTTATTAGCTTAGGGATACATCTACCTGAGATACAGCTCATAAAGTTACATTGATCATATAGCTTCGGCACTTAGTTTTGAGAGTTGAAATTTCAGATTTATTGAAAGGCTGGTTAGAATTACAATTCCTCAATGGATCGTATTGTTTTTTTTCCAATTTTGTTTTGTTATAAACTGATTTCGATTAGAAGAAAGTGGTTTATATTATTTAATTATTTGGAATTTTTGAACTATAGTTGCAATTTGGGGTCTTTTATTTTCATTCCTTTATCTGTAGTTGCTTCTGGATTTACAACGTGCGTCGATGCCACTGTGAAATTATATTACTGTTGCATGTTTATGAAATTTCTAAAAAGATACTTTTATTTTTTTTTATATTTCTCCCATTTCTTCAAGATGTTCGTCAGTTTCTTCTTCCCTATTTTTTTATAGATTTTCGCGTTTACATCTTACACTGCTTCATCCTTATAATCTCCTTAAGATATATCTAAAATTAGTATCTTTAAATCGCTGTTCTGAAATCTGCTTTTATAATTTAAATTTGGTCTTATTTCTGAGATATAAAGGGCTTTTATCCACCTTTCTCCCTTTATATTGTTTTTTTTATTTTTAACTTTCTAAGCGCATGTGCACTGTCTTTCCTCAAGTTTGTATTTCATTTGGACAATGTTGCTCAGGTTACCTGATTTTTATTTTGACCACCTTGTGGCGTTTTTGATATTATGCGCATGATATTTTTTAAATTTTTCCTCTTCGAATAATCTGGCTTTCATGTGATTTTCACTTTTGCATTTGTAATCATGTCTTTATTTATTTTATTTTAGATCCCATCTTTTCCGGTAGAATGTGGTCTTTATGCTTCTTTTTATTATCTTAAGAGTATCTGACTTACATATAAATAATCGTTAACATGTTTGTTTTGCCCGATGTTCTTGAATTATTTCTCATCTTTCTCGCTAGAAGGCGCCCTGTTTCTTTTTTGGATTTTTTATTTTCTAATATTCGACATAACAGCTATTTATTAGATCAGACAGCAATCATTATGTCGATAATTCAGCATTTAACATTTAGATCGCATTACAATATTTTTATTATTTTTTTTAATTCAATAGCTGAGACCAATCTGTATGGATTCATGATTAGATGCAGAAGAGGATTAAGTAAGGGCATGCTGTCTGACTAGGGAAAGTCCCAGGTATAAGTTGCTGATTTAAACGAGTGTGGTATCAAAAGAAAGATCTCGCCATGTACGTTAAAAAGTGCAATGGAACTACCCGTTTAAATCCAACCATTTTCGAGATATTAGCACTTGAAATGTAAATGAATAAATAAATGAATTGACTGGCAGGTATATAAATTGTTCGCAACTAGGTTAAGAAATATATTCTATTCTACACACTGTATGTGCATACAATTTATCCACTACGTCACGACTCACATTTAGCGAAAAAATTGCATAAAACAAAGTGCTAGAAATAACAGAACCACGTGGAAAAACTCTCCGAATGCAACCGTAAGCGAAAACTTCATAGAATGCGAAGTGCCTGTCTAAAAAAAAAGGAAAAAAAACTGACAATGTGTGAAAATTAAAGAATTTTGATCGTAGCTCGAGCAAAGGTATTGGAAGAAAGATTAAAAACTCTGCAAAGAAATTTTTAACTCACGAACGATTTATATGCCTGTATGTCAATTTATTTATTTATTTATTCACACTTCAAGTGCTGATATCTCGAAAACGGTTGGATTCGGACGGGCACTTACATTGCACTTTCATTGCACTTTTTAACATTAATAACGACATCTTTCTTTTGATACCACACTCGTCCAAATCCACATCTTCACCTGGGAAGGTTCCCTAGTGCTCATGATAATGTAGAATATGAAAAGGAAACGGGAGAAAAGAAAAAATCGAAAAGAAGAGAAGAGAAAAAAAATCGAAGAGAAAAAAAAAGAAAAGGTTTAGAAGAGGACGTTCAAATGAAAAACAGTTTGAAGAAATGAAACAGTTGCCAAAAAGAGAAACGCTCCTTTAAAAATATGTATAAATAGACAAATGTAGGATAAATTCAGTGCACAAATTGACATTTGTTATAAATCCAGAAACAGCTTAATTTTAAAAGAAAAAAAAAACCAAAACTGAATCCGTATCCCTAAAATCCGTAGAAATAAGTAACATAAATCCATTATGTCTTCTAGCCAAAATTAGGTATTTAGAGACTACTTCAATTGAATGAAAAGGCTCGTTAGCTAATGCTAACCCTATGGAAGGAATATATAAAGATATCTTGATTGCATCTCAACATTTTTTTTTTTTAGATTTTTTGCAGTGGATATCTGAGATCAATATAAACAAAGATTGTTTTTAACTTTTTAGATTTTTTTGCAAATAATTTTAATGAAGACGCTTTCATTTTCGGAACCGGTTTTTAAAATGAAAGCATCATTATAAAATATCTGCAATCAAAATCAAAAATGTAAAAAATATCATGCATCCATACAGATTGGTCTCAGCTATTGAATTTTAAAAAATAATAAAAATATTGTAATGCGATCGAGATATATTTAAAAATGTGTTACAAAGGATTAGCATTAGCGAACGGGTCTTTTTGTTTGACTGATGTAGCTTATTTACAAAAAAGACTGGAAAGAATATTTCATCGAGACATTAGGATTTAAATCATTAATATGGTGAGCCTGAAAACTTTTGCAGAAAATATTCCTCCTGACTCATACTCATCAAATTATATGCTCCCAATGCAAAATGTAAAATATAACATTTTAACGTGTATATAATTTTGTGGTTTTAATACGTTTAAAAAAGCGACGCATGTAAAATGTTGAAAAACGACACACGAACACTTAATACAACACTTGCAGCAAACGCATTTTACAATGCCAAACGCAACATGAAACATATTATGAATGCATTGTTCAAAAGTAGGAATTATTTGGTGTTAGTTTGGCTTTTTGGTGTTGGTGGCTTTTCGTATTGTGTTGCTGGGATTTACAGTGTAAATAAATTTCACATATGCTATACCATTAAGAAAGTCTTTATTTAGATGCTAAAAATTCGTGTACATGACTTTTCATAGGTTAAATATAGTTAATAAAATACTGATTTCCGTTCAATGTTCACAAAAAGAAATTGGTGCATGCAGAAAAGGCTTCATGCAACTTTCCAGCGATAGTTAAGTATCTTAAGAATACATATAAAAAAATATATTTAAGATAGAAGACGTAAAATCTTTTTTATCATAATAGTATTTGTCAAGGAGTTTGACAATCTTCCACATAAGATGCCTAGTAAAATATTCAATCATAAAAAATAGAATATATAAATATTCATATCAAAGAAGGCCTAATAAAGTTCAATCTATATTTATTAAATGCCAAATTAGCTAATCATGACGAGATAATAAGATTTACCTCGCATTGGGACATTAGTGATGATTTGCGGTTAATATACAGTGTCTCACATAAGTGATGGGACACTTGTGCTTTACAAAAGGAAACTAATCAAATAAATTAAAAAAACATGTACACATTTTTTTGTGGGTGTGTTTCATACTTAAATTTAGTAAAGATTATTACATAACATACATTTTGTCAAAATATTAAAATATTAATTTAATAAAAATACAAATGTTTAGAACGGAGCAAAAAATAGCTCACATAAGTGATGGGACACCATTATATATGCAACAAAAATCGTCTGAAATAAGCAATAAAAATATTTTTGGGTTTTTTATTTTTACTTAAAAGCAATTGGCAATAATTTATAAAATCGTCTGCAGTATTTATCTCCAGTTTGTTTTGGAATTTTTGTGTTTTTTAGCTCTGTGTAGCCATGAATGCTAAACGAAAAGAAACTTCGCCTGAAATTCGAAAATTAGTTATTAATTTGCATATTGAACGTGGAAAATCTATTAGAAAAACTGCTGTAACAGTTAACTTGAATCGTTCAACAGTTTTCAATATCATTAAACGATATAAAAAGAATCATATGATTCAGGATAAAAGAAGACCTGGTCGACCATCAAAGCTATCCAATGGAATAAAGCGAATTATCGTTCTAAATATTTAAAAAAATCCAAGAAACAGTGCTTCAAAAGTTGCTGCTGATTTACAAGCATTATATGGAATAATTGTTAATCCTGAGACTATTAGAAGGGTAATTAATTCGATCTGCTGGATATCACGGTAGAGTAGCCAGGAAAAAATTCTTCGTAAGTGAAAAGAATAGAAAACTCAGACTAGCTTTCGCAAAATCCAACATAAATAAGAATTCTGATTACTGGAATAAAGTTATATTTGCTGATGAGAGTAAATTTAATGTATTTGGTTCTGACGGTAGAATCTTGGTGTGGAGAAAACCCAGGGAAGAATTTTGCAAACAGAACTTGGTACCAACAGTAAAACATGGTGGAGGAGGAGTTATGGTATGGGGGTGTATGTCGTCCGCTGGAGTTGGTAATCTTGTTTTTATTGTCAGTATAATGGATCAGTACAAGTATATTGATATTTTAAAGCAAAATTTGAAATCTTCAGCACGAAAATTGAACCATCATAACGATTTTAAATTCTACCAGGACAATGACCCCAAGCACACTGCTCTGAACGTTAGACTCTGGCTGCTATATAACTGTCCTGAAATAATAAAAACACCACCACAATCTCCAGACTTAAATCCCATAGAGAATATTTGGCAAGACTTGTAATCAAGAATTCGCAAACACACCATTTCTTCAAAACAACAACTAAAATCGGTGCTTCAAGAAGAATGGGGTAAAATCACTCCAGAAATCACAAAAAAGTTAGTCGAATCCATCCCAAAAAGATCAAATCATGTTTTAAAAGTAAAAGAAAATCCAACAAAATATTAAAACCTTTTAAAAAGTGAAATTTTTGGATAAATATTTGATGGAAAAGTAAGTATCCCATCACTTATGTGAGCCATTTTTTTGCTCCGTTCTGAACAATTGTATTTTTACTAAATTAATATTTTAATATTTTGACAAAATGTATGTTATGTAATAATTGTTATTAACTTTAAATATGAAACACACCCAAAAAATTTTTGCACATGTTTGTTTATTTATTTTATTGCAGTTTCTTTTTATAAAGCACAAGTGTCCCATCACTTTTATGAGACACTGTATATACAGTTATGAATATATACATGACATTTAAGAAAAGGTATTGATTATTGTTTAGAAATTCTTTTATGTAGACTTCAATATACAAAAGCATAAAATACTTTTTAAAAATGGATTCTTAAAATTCACACTATTGTTAACATTGTTTGCTGCACTTGTTTTATTAAAAACCTCAATTTTAAGGGAAATCGGAAAAATTCGTTAAGAAGTTTTATTTATGAAAGTTTATTTTCTTTTACTTGGATAATAACCACAGATTGCAAGAATTTTTTAAAAAATAGTTATATTTAAATATTAAATTTTGTGTTCACATTTCTTAATGTATTTTCATTTTATATATAAATTTTGATTTATTTAAATAAAAAATGTAAATACTTTTTAGATTTCCTTGGACTGAAACTTAATTGCTGAAACTTCAGTAAAAGCTTATTGTAGAGACACGAATTCCGCGATAACTTTTGCAAAAAGCATTCGATTTGTTTGAAATTAAGTAAGCACGTTCATGCAACAACTGGATTTAGCTCCATAGTTTTAAGTGATACTTGGTTCTTTTCTTCGGAACATACAGAACGTTTTATTTTGCACTATAATGCTTTCCTGTTTCAAATCAGACGAATTTTTAATTTTCGTTTAATGCAAGAAATTGGTCCATTTGATTAATAGATTTAAATGAAAAATTATGGATGCTCAAATTTCCCAATAGAATCTTAAATTATTCCTGATATTTTGAAATTTAATGTATGTATTGACAGATTTTTAAAAATATTTTTGTAAATTTTGGTGAATTTTTATATATGTGTTGCAATACTATAAAATATTTTGTTTTAGAAATTTGCTTATTTAGAATGTAGGGGGAACTGGGGCACATTGATACCCCCCCCCCTGTACAGCACACAGGGTCATTACAGGAAGTTTCACAACAACTCCAAAAGGTGATACTACTGAAATTAACTACACACTGAAAGTTTTGGAATGATTCAATAGTTTGATGAAATGGGCTGGGTGATTAATTGTTTTTGTAGGTCAAAAGTAAATTTGAGTTGTACAATTGAAATGGTATTATACAACTGTTCCAGTATATTCAACCGAAAAGAATACCCTCCCTGGCAAGTAAAGCTATTCTTATCAGTTCCTCATTTATTATTGTTAGATAAATTATGAAGTGTTGCATTTGCGACTCATTTTATTCAAAATAGCTGTATGGGGCACATTGATACAACCTAAATCCTTTTCTAGTTCATTTTTTCATTACCTTTTTTTTTACCATACACTCCTTAATTCAACATTTTTCGTCAAAAAATTGTACTATTAGTTTTTATTGAAGTGAAATAGCTCTAATTTCTTTACATTAGAACATTTTATAGTATTTTTGCAAACAGAAGATGTACAAACTTACACAATATCTAGTGCTAGTATATTTAACAAAAGAAATGGACGGCAGCCTGGCAAATCACAAATTTATATCGATTCTCCAGGGAAAAAAGTACTATCGACATGAGAAATGTTAAGTAAGAGAAACAAGCTGCAGAACACAACAGGATAATTATATTATAAACATAATTTTTAATATAATTATCCTTTATTTTCTGTTTGTAAACCGATTTATAAACAGAAAACCTGGTAACTCTTTCACCTTTCCTAAGAAAGAAGATAATTCTGGGGTTAAAGTGCCAGATATGACAAAGTTATCACAGTCAACAAACAGACAAGGAACAACCAGAACAACAGGTCATTATACATTTCATTTTGATTGCTTTAATATCGCTTACAAAAAATTGTGTGCGATTTTAATATCTATAAATATATATAAAATGGTTTGCTAACTATTTTTCTATGAAAAATATGCATTGGTGTTATTTTGTCTCCATTTTTCCCAGACGTATCAAAGTGTATCAATCTGTCCCGGATATGGGGCAGATTGATACAAATTACTTTTTTTATTTTTATTTTTAAATTACATGCAAAAATAATATATAAAACAACGATTGTACATTTTTATAACACACTACACAGGTTTTGCTGACATCACATAGAAAAATAACTTGAAATTTTTGCTTTCTACACACCAAAATTTTTTTTGAAAAAAGCTGTATCAATATCCCCCAGTTCCCCCTACATGTTTCATTATATCTTGTTTCCTTCATTATATTTAAGAAATGTATTTATTCTATTTTTATTTAAAAGATAACCAGTTTATCATAAATATTAAAATCGTGTTTGGAAAATGTTACATAATAAATTCCGGGTTTGAAAATGAATTCATTCCCAAAACAATTATCAACAAATTATACTTTCTGGAAACCTACTAGAATAAATTTCTGCTTTTCAAAAGTGAATCAAGATTAATTTAAGATTTTCATTTTAAAAAACCTTTTCATATTTCATAAATGAATCATTTGAGACCATACTGTGTATGACTAAAATGAGTTCACAGAAGTTAATTATGTCGAAAAGGTTTTCTCTCTTTGTATTATATTACCATAAATAATGAATGCAAATGCGATTTTAATAAGTGTGATTTATAAGCGAAATCACGATCGAAATCGCAAATGAACTTCAGATTTCTGTCATTAATATAGAGATATCTAAAATAAGTTTACCAATTTAAAAGAGATTATTACTTTATGATATATATTATCAGAATGTCTAATCAAAATATTGTAAAGTAATCTCAAACAGCTTTAATAATATTCTAATACATATGTGCGTGTGAGTGTGTTCATTTTATAATGAATTTATATATAACATATTACTTAAAAGAAAAGAGGCATTAAGATAAAGAAAGCCAATAGTTTTTTTTAATTTGGAAAAAGTCGCATTTAAATGGAGTCATACATTTTAAACTCTGAAAAATTATTATTTTACATTTCTTCATATTTCAGCTTTTACAGTTAATCAAATAAAGCAAACTGCTTGAATTTATTAAATTTAGATCCTAACTAGTTTCAAATCGAAAATGCATATTTTAACGCAAAATTCGATTGTTTTTTTTATTGTGCATCATCTTTTCTTAGAAATGTGTTTCTACTGTTGATTTTACACTAAGAAATTCATTTACAGAAAGTTTATTTTCTTCCTTATAATTAAAAATTTACCGTACCCACATAGCACGCTTACACTTTGGTAAATTAAAAAACGTAAATTATATTTTTGCAATTAGAATGTACCAGGGGTGTTAAAATGAAGATATGATCCGTTGGAACAACAAAACCCGTTAAATTTGGAATATGCTGCTTTGGAATGACGTAGTGAATAAGGTGATTCGGAGAAACCGAAAAATTTATAATCGAAACGTAATAGCACGAAAAAGTTGCCTTCCGTAATAAACAATAAATTCGTAAAATATTACATCGATCGGTTAATATCTTTTGCATCAACAAGAGAGTAAAATTTCTGAAAAATTGCAAAAAAAAAAAAAAAAAAAAAAAAAAAAAAAAAAAAAAAAAAAAAATAATAATAATAATAATAATAATAATAATAATAATAATAATAATAATTTTTTTTTGAAGTTATTTTTTTAAGTATTCAAATGTAGTAATTCAGTTTCTCATACAACGCAATATCTACATAAAGATATTAGAATTGTCCATCTAAAAGGTCATTGTGACGAAATCATATTTTTTACTGCCGCAAAAATTCCGTATTAAAAATACAACCGATAAATTTCAATATTTTGTTTTTTCTGAATTTTTATAACTTCTATAATATGTCTGGAATGAATAATTATTTAATTGTCTGGAATTAATGTCTGTAATTAATATTTTATTATTAAATTAATATATTTTATACTTTTTAATCAATTATAAATTCTAGTAATTTTCATAATTATTTGTACTAAACTGGAAAATAATAAAAAAGCAATCACTCATTTTTCTTGACGATTGCTTCATGTACTTCCGTTTTACTACTAGTAAGCAAGAGGCAGAAGTTCATGTACCATACGTGACAAAAAATAATATAAAATAAACGAAGGATTTTATTAACTAAGTACATAGATGTTTATCCGAAATGGGTTAAATAAAGTTAAAATGAATAAGTATTTAATGTAAATAAATTTTATAATGTGACTTGCTTTCAAATTAAGCCATTATTTCTCGAGATGCTATCATAGGCTATCAAAGCCTGAGATTTAATATTCCCGCAGGTTCTGTATGTATGTACAGCCGTGGAAAGAGTAGTAAACGACTAAATCCTCAAACAATTATCCTAGGAGGAAGTTACTGGAACCAAACGATTGGAAATAAAGTCTATTTTTAAATGATGTATATAAATTTCCTTAGGGTGCCATTTATTTATTAAAGCGAACAAAAACCCATTTTTTTAATAACAATACCTGATTTGAGCAAGATATTTCGAATTTTCAGTTCAAAGTATGTCAAGACACAAAATTTAAAGTTTTTTGAACGATAAGTTTTTAAATTATAAACATTCAAAATTTAGTGCTTCTAATGATAAATTACATTTTCAAAATTTTATTTACATCTCCTGAAATCATACTCCTAATGTGCTAATTTTTTATGCATCAATAATACTAAAATACCAAAAAAATAATACGTTGAATTTGCATTTTTTATAATTTTATAATGTGAATTATGAAATATGAAATCAAAATTCCAAAACAAATATGAATTGCAACCAACAACTTTTTGGATGGATTTAGATTAATTAAGTCCTGATTTATAGAAATCCAAAGTTCCAAAATTTTCTTTGAAGTAGTTTTCAAATTATGCTTAAAAAACGGAAAAATGACTGTCTACGATAGAAGTAAAGAAATAATATAAAATTTCTCATACTATTCTGTAATCTAGTAGTATTCATTGCCTGCTTGAGTGGCGACTAAGATGCCTTGATCAAGAAGAGGGCTCCCTAGATTAAGATTCGAGTAGGGGAGACCGGGGCTAGTAGTGCCATTTCCGACATTTTTTCCATTAATCGTAAGATTTGAATTGAAGCGAAGCATTTAGTGTATCATATCATTAGAGTAAGTCTTGCGTAACATATTTATAAAAGTACTATTAACATTACTAACGTTTTTCATAAAAAAAAATTTATGCGTAACCTCGAACTTTGTCACTAGTAACCCCCGGTACGAGGCAAGTTGTGATATGCTTGGGGCACATTGTGACACATATATAGCGCATAAAAGTACATTGTAACATATACAAATTATGTAACAAAGGCGATTAAATGGAATATTTCAAATCAAGAATGAGAAATTTATTCGTTTTAAACGTTTTTAATGCAATAAAACACTTTCATGTTTTAATAATATTATAAATCAAATTAAAATAAAATAGTACAAATTCTTAACACTTGTAAACTCTTAATCCTTTATAAAGATACTTTTAAAGCCACTTAGCAATAAAAAGATAAAACGGTTTTAATCAGGAAAGAAATAAAAAGTAACCCAACACTAATCTTTGACCATATTGATCTTTGACTCGGGAGCCTACTACAACGTATAGGCCTATAACCTATATTTTTTATTATTGTCATCGCTTGCTTCAGCGTCTGATTTGCAGTTAATACAAATATAAAAGGATTCATTTTTTATATATTTGACATGCGTCTATCCTTTACAGGCTATGCATTGCACCCAGACTTCTCCGGGTCAAGAAAGTTTGTATTGCTCGAAGCAAACTAGACATAAGCAATTTTCGTTATCTTCAGAGCTATCCAATACTTGCTTCTCCTTTTTTCAAAATCCTAGGTGTAATTACTTTATGCACTGCTTGGCCTTTCCATACAGTTTCATTCTCAGAAATAAAACTCAGATTCTTGACGATTCAGAAATTCTTGAGCCTTACTTCGTCATTTTTGACGATCATTTCGTATCAAAATCACATGACATTTAACGAAACGTGAACTCTCAAATATTTGACGAAATTGCTTCCTTAATGATGGCCAGACTTGATAAATTTTAAGGAAACTGCCGCAGTAGCTGTTTATAGAGGTACCCGCTATTGTACCGCCTCAAATCTTGCGGTTTCAGCAAGGATATATTTACTTGTTTAAAACAGTACTTTTTAGCTCTTTTCAGAAAATAATGAAATATAGGCAATTATTCTTTTTGCATTAGTTTTTTTTTTTTTTTTTTTTTTTTTTTTGTTAAAGTGTTTAGGGATGTTTATTGCTATTTTTATTTATTTATTTGTAAGTTGTATTTCGTTATAATTTAATTGGAAAAAAAAGTTACTTCGTTCTACAAAACTGTTTAAAAGGTAAATTTGATCAATACAGTTTCAAAATTCCGGGATCTATTTTATATCCAGTATATTCTCACTGAAATTAAAAATATACATAATTTTAATCCTGTGTAAACAGTAAATTGTTAAAATAGTATCCTTTTACTTAAAATAGTAAAATCTCTCCCAATAGGCACTTCATAAATCGTTAATTTTGAGCAAGAAATTAACCAGTCCATATTTTAATGATTCCTTTAGCAAATAAAAATTGCTCTAATTCTTATTTTCTTAAGACATATTATAATTATTCATTAATTATAAGAAGATTATGGTAATAAATTCGTCTTATTATTTAAAACTTGCAAGATTTATAACAGAATCGATAAAATTACAATCATGTTATAAAAGATTTAAACACGCACTGTAATCCATAAGTCTGTATAATCACATCTACCTGAGCAAAGTGTGGCGTGAAGGTAAATCATCGGACTGCCACACGGAAGGCTGTGAGTTCGAACCTCACCTAAGACGTGTCTTTTTTGCTTCTGTCAATGAATACAGGAGATTCTAAAAGATTCGATAGACGGCAGCACTAGCCCTTTTTTGACGAAATTTTTTGACAATTTGGTATTGTCAAACTAATAAGGAAGTCATTTCATCAATTTGACGAAATGTTTGTTCGGAGCATTTTCCAGGAAACGGTTTCATCAAAACCCAGGAAATTTTCGTGAAATCTGAGTATTCATTTCTGAGTGTGTTCTTTTTTTTTGCTTTTTCTTCTTCAATTTGTTTTCTGCGTTCTTTTGCTTTTTGTTCTCCTCGAATTTTCGCTTTTGTACTTGTTAGAATAGCAGATTTCAAAGATTTACTGATAGATCGCTTGCCTTTTTGAGGTCCTGCTTTAGGGAGTGGTCTTATTTCTGTCTTATCACTCACACATTGCTATTATCAGTTGTCATAGAATCATCTAATTCAATGAGATTTCTTACTTCTGAAGACGGTCCTGCAATCTCACCTTTGATTAAAGTTATTGATGAACTGCTTGGTTTATTAACAATTACATATTTACTAATTTTTTTCATTGTCATTCTTGTTTTTAACACTCTCATCTCCAAAAGATAACGGTCGAGCAGTTACTGAAGAACATACGAAGTCTTCATCTGTAAAAATGTTCATATTAACTTCCCAAATTCCACTACAAAGAAATCCTGCTTGAATGTTTTTTGGAGTGGCAGTACTAGGAAGGGCTATTTTGACAATAACTGGTATGTCGTAGATCGACACAGTGCTTCCTGGATGCGATTTCATCCATCCACATACAGTCTGATTGTAGAATATTTGGAATGGCAGGTATACTGACACATCATTGGGCTGTAACTGGTGGAAGGTGGAAATGATAAAAAAAAAATCACTCCGTTGTCCGTGCAATAATCCAAAACATCAATATTTCCATGAGAACTTCATTAAAAATCATACTGGGGTAAGTAGTGACACTGTCTCAATGTGCCTCTTAGACATCTTCACAACTAGCCCCGGGTTACGCCATCTTGAACTTTATTCATTAGTTTCCGAAATGTTGGCATGATTAACAAATGAAATGCATAGAATAAAAGTTCAAAACATAAGTATTTAAATAATGTTAGGGAAGTTTACATACCTCAGTATCGCTAGTGGCAATGACGATTCAAATGTAGATTAAAAAATTTCTCTATTTTTTATGCTTATAATAACGTTTAAATTGTGTTTCTATCATAATTAGAAGAGGAAGTATTTTTTTCTTCGTTTTGGTTTGTTTTCAAAATATAGTTTTCAAACAATGATTGTCATGGATATGATTTTTTGTGATAATGCGCTTTTCTTTGTAGTGGTAATTTCTTTTTAATTTTTTTTTTATTTTTTTGGATTTAAATTGTTATTAACTCAAGAATCGTTGAGATAAATTGTTTAAACTTTGAACATGCCTTTTTTGATTATTTTACTTTAATTTTGATTTAGCAAATTGGAAAAAAAATTACTTTTGAAAATATGTGATTTTTTAGAAATAAGATACATATTTTTTTTCAAACTTTTACTTTATTTTCTTAAGTAATATTTTTAAAAAGGTTGAATCAAAATTAAAATTTGAGTATTCCTGTTTATTTAACCGTAAAAAAACTGAAATCCTACAAAAAAATATTTTCAGTTGTAATAGTTTTAAATTACCCCACATTTTATTTGAATTTTAAATTTTTAATTAAAAAAAATTCTGAGAAGTTTTATCATGTGATTTTCTTTGCAAATAACATTGTCATATGGATATTACTTTTTGTGAGATTGCGTATTTCTTCATGTTGGATTTTTTCACAATTTCTCAGATTTAAATCGTTATAACTCAAGAACCGTTTAAGATAAATGCTTTAAACATGGAACATTTCTTTTTTGATTATTTTACTTTAGTTTCGATTCAGCAAATACGAAAAAAATATTTATTTTGAAAAATATGATTTTTTAGAAACAAGTAATTTTTTTTTCAAACTTTTACTTTAAATATTTTTAATTAAAAAAAATATTATTTTTATAAAGTCTGAATCATAATTAAAATTTAGGTGTTTCTGTTTGTTTAACTGCAAAAAACTGAAATTCTACAAATAACATTTTGAGTTGCAATAGTTTTAAATTACCCTACTTTTTAAATGAGCTTTAAATTGTAAATAAAAAAAAAATCTGAGAAGTTTTATCATGTGATTTTGTTCACAAATGGCATATTTAATCCATATAAAAAAATTCTAATTTTTAATTCAATAAATGATTTTTTAATGTATCCCCCGGACATCCTTAAAATAAAAAAAAATGTCAAAAATAGCCTATACTTATTTAAAGAAAATCTTTTTGAATGTACTTTTAAAGGGACCTACAAGTATTTGAATAATCTTATAAATTTTTGAATTAGCTCCTTAAAAATATAATTCATTTTATACATAATCGTAGAACGAAAAAAAAAACAGTTCAAAAGTTAATTTGACTTATATCTTAATTTTATATTCATTTTACATACAACAACAAAGTTTTTTTTTTTATTTGAACCTTAAAGATTATTGAAAAGATTAAAAATTATTTTACAATCTATAAAAATATAAAAAAACCTATTAATCTTTTCAGCATTAAAATTTAAAAGAAAGATTTAAAATTTCCTTAAAAAATTATCTAAAGGAATAGTAAAAAAATATATTTTTTTAATTTTAAAATTAAAAAATGCCCATGAGTAATGAATTAATATGTTACATTAATATAATCATTAAAAATATATTGTATATTAAATTATCAAATGATTTTTTATTCTAATTAAATGCTATTTATTACTGACTTTCTATTTTTTAAATTAATTTTAATAAATAGAAAATATTTTTTCTTTTAATTATTTGGCTTTTATAATGAAATAATATATGCTATGATATTTATTCCATTCATTCAAATAATAATTAAATTTTTTAATACATGTCTATAAAACAATTTATTTTAAAAAACTTTAAAACTCCCTTTTTTTATCAACCACTTACTTAGAATGACAAATAATGATGGTTACTCAAACGCTTTATTCATAATGACGTCTTATAAGCTAAGCCCAACACCTCTTTATTGCCGTTTGGTTATGATACCCCCTCAAATATAAGCTATTCCCAAAGTCGAAATACATCAGCCAGTTTGGTTCCCCATATACCATGGAGATGGCGCCATGAAAGTTAATAATATATTTTAACATACAGTGCCATAAAGAATTACCATACCATTTATATGTTTTTTCATAGAATCATTTTTACCATAGGCAAAAAACCTTATGATTTCACTCATGGTTTTTTTATGGTAATTCTATGCCATTTTTTGCTAAGGGCCGATACGCTTGTCTTCTCTTCCAGACGAACATTTGATTTTCTACAGTAAGTTTTTTAGAATGACATAACCATATGAAATTTAAAAAACTATTCCTGAAAATTCCTCTAAATAACAATGAAAGTCTAATCAAAATCCGTCCATTAGTAGTTTCTATAAAGATTAATCTTTTATAATCGTTTTTAAGCGATTGTAGAAATTTACTCCAACATAATTGATCAACGCTATAACTGAGCACTGTAGAGCAATAAACAGTATTCTAAAAACACTCCTCAAAAATTATCTAACTTACAATGCAAGTTTCATCAAAATGCGTCTAGTAGATCTTTTTAAAATGAATAAATTTCCATAATTGGGTTCTCCTGATTTAAGAACTTTCTCCCATAATTCGAAATATAAGTAAAATAAAAGGATGTGAAAGTTACTAAATGTTTCCCTAAAAAATCATCTGATAGTACAAATTCGATGAAAATGTTTTCAGCAGGACACCAATTATCAACTTCCCAAACGAAACACGAATTTGCATTTTATGTGTAAAGTAAGAAGTACATAGATGTAACATCATAACAATACTGATAGTTAAAATTTCTGAAACTGCATGTTATTTATTGGTATATCTGCTGTATTAATATCGTAAATATGACATAGCTTTAAAGATATTTTAATTTACGAATATCGGTTATAACATATTACGATGATGGTTCAACATGTGTATTTAATTTTGTACAAAATCAATCTCGTTAAACTTAACTAATTGGATTTGTATTCTGATTACAGAATTTTCCTCATCTTAATTTATAAATTACTTAAAAGAAAGGTATTTTACCGTCTCAGTGCTAGTTACAACCTATATACAGGGTGTTCAACAAATAACACCCTGATTTCAAAATTAAATTTCTCAAAAAAAAGATCAATAGAATTATGCAGTAAACGGTTTGTTTATTAGGTAAGCTGTGAAAATCTTATACAAAAGTTTAGAACGGTATATATTTTGAAAAGATTGTGTTCTGATTGCAAAGAATGCTTTGATTTCACATTTTTCTTGCATTAGATTGCTGCCAGAGAATGTGTTTTTCGGCTTAATGTGCCATATTTCATAGTTTTTTTTAAATTAAATGTTTGAAATTTCGAAATTCTAAAAATTTACTTCGAAAAATCTTTAAAATATTGCACTGTAAGCTGAAAAATTATTTCTCTGCAGGCAATCTAAAACAAGAAAAATATCAAATCAAAGCATTCTATGCAATCAGAACGCAATTTTTTCAAAATATTCACTGTTTGAAATTTCTGCATAAGATTTTTACAGCTTACCTAATGAAAAAACCGTTTACCGCATATTACTATCAATCTTTGTTTTTGAGAAATTTAATTTTGAAATCAGGGTGTTATTTGCTGGACACCCTGTATCAGTTAAGTTATTCTGTATTATCCGCGTCGCTGCGATAAATGAAAATATACATGTAATCTGAAAGTTCTGACGTTTGCGTTACATCACTCCGTTGTCGCCGAGAATACAAGTTGGCGCCAAATGAAACATTTCAAACAAATTAACATTGTTAATGCGAAAGTAATCATTTTTAAAATATTGAATTTCAAAATTACAGAGTTTCGAGTACTGTTTTATTAAAGAAAGACTACACGGAAAATAAAAGAACAAACCAATATTTATATTAAAATATATTTTCAAAAGTTCCATTTAAACAGCAGACATGAAAATGTAACTGTTTCTTAGGCCAGCAGTAAACATTTCCTTTTGGGTAGCTTTCATTACAAAAAGTAAAAAGCTACCTATTGCAGCCGTCCGGAGGAAAGCACTTCCAGAAAATGTTGGTACATTTTCACCGATCATGATCCCCGACCCCAAAACCACCCTCCGTTGACATATATATATATATATATACCGGGTGTCCCAAAAATGAGTGATGGATTTTAAAATTCAATAACTTGCAAACGGTGACAGATATTTAAAAAATTTTTGCAGGAGGGTTATGTAAAATGTCAGGAGTTTTTTTTTACCGTAATTTTTTATTTTAGTTCGCATCTCAAACAACAGGTGGCGCGGACGGCAATTGAAGGCCAGGTGATCAGTGTTGAGTGAAGCGCTGACCTGAACTTCAATCGCTGTCAGCGCCACCTATTGCTTGAAATGCGAACTAAAATAAAAAATACTGTAAAAAAACTCCGGACATTACGCATAACACTCCTGCAATTTTTTTTTTAAATAGCTGTCACCGTTTGCAAGTTATTGAATTTTAAAGTACATCAGTCATTTTTGTTACATCCGGTATATGTATATATATATACACATACAAATATCTCAACCGGGTTCGTTGGCCAGCATCATTCGCCATCCTGTTTCAAAATGGCGGACATTTAAATTAAAAAAAATATATAATTTAAAATTAAATGCGAAAAAATTAAAAGTTGAAAAATATTTTTATTTTATGTGTTATATTTTAAAGCACCGATTCTAGAACACGTTCTACTTTGTCTATATCTTAAAAAATGATTGAGTTATAGCACTTTGAATTTTTGTTATGGCTGACGTTTTGAAACGATCTGATTTTTGTCATGCTGTAACTATCGTGTTTATGAACCGATTTGAATGAAACTTGGTATGTACATAGTACATACAAATATCTCGACCGAGTTCGTTGGCCAGCATCATCCGCCATCTTGTTTCAAAATGGCGGCCATTTAAAATTTAAAAAAAATTAAAATTTAAAATTAAATGCAAAAAATTTAAAAGTTGAAAAATATTTTTATTTTATGTTTTAGATCCTTAAATACCGATTCTATAACACGTTCTACTTTGTCTATATCTTAAAAAATGATTGAGTTATAGAACTTTGAATTTTTCTTATGGCTGACATTTTGAAACGATCTGATTTTTGTCAAGTGATAACACTCGTATTTATAAATCGATTTGGATGTAACTTTGTGTGTACATAGTACAATAAAGCCCGGACTGAATTCGTTAAACAGTTCCATCCGCCATCTTGTTTCAAAATGTCGGCCATTTATTTTTTTTAATTTAAAATTTGAAATTAGGTACAAAAAAGTGAGAAATTGAAAAAGATTTTTCTTTTATGCATTTGAACTTGATACAAAGATTCCAAAGCATTTTTTGTTTTGTCTGTATCTTAAAAAATGTCTGAGTTATACTACTTTTAATTTCTCGTGTTGCTCACATTTTGAAATGATCTGGTTTTCGTCACATCTGCCATCTTGTTTAAAAATGGCGGCCATTTAATTTTTTTTATTTAAAATTTAAAAGTAAATGCGAAAAAACTAAAAGTTGTAAAATATTTTTATTTTATGTGTTAGATCCTAAAACGCCAATTCTAGAACTTTTTTTATGTTATCTATATCTTAAAAAATGATTGAGTTATAGCACTTTGAATTTTTCTTATGGCCGGCATTTTGAAACGATCTGATTTTTGTTACGTGATAACACTCGTATTTATAAATCGATTTGGATGTAACTTGGTGTGTACATGGTACGTAATAAAGCCTGGACCGAGTACGTTAACCAGTTCCATCCGCCATCTTGTTTAAAAATGGCGGCCATTTAGTTTTTTTATTTAAAATATGAAATTAGGTATAAAAAAGTGAGAAATTGGAAAAGAATTTTCTTTTATGCATTTGACCTTGATACAAAGACTCCAAAGCATTTTTTGTTTTGTCTGTATCTTAAAAAATGTCTGAGTTATACTACTTTTAATTTCTCGTGTTGCTCACATTTTGAAATGATCTGGTTTTCGTCACGTGATAACACGCGTATCTATACACCGATTTGGATGAAACTTGGTGCGTAGATAGGACATACTGATGCCTGGACCGAGTTCGTTGGCTAGTTCCAACCGTCGTCTTGCTTCAAAATGGCGGAATATTATGTTTTTTAATTTAAATTCTAAAATTAGGAGCAAAAAAGTAAATAATTGTAAAATATTTTTCTTTTGTGTTTTGACCTTGATACAAAAATTCTAGAGCATTTTTTGTTTCATCTATATCTTGAAAAATGGCTGAGTTTTAGCACTTTCAGTTTCCAGTGTGATTGACATTTTGAAACCGTCTGAAATTTGTCACGCGTTAATACGCATATTTTTAGACTGATTTCGATAAAACTCCGTGTGTTCATGGTACATACCAATGTCTTGACCGAGTTCATGGGCCAACGTTATCCGCAAATTGTTTCAAAATGGCGGCCATTTAAATTTGTCAAAAATCTTTTAAATGTATAATGATGTATAAACAAAAAATTAGAAATTGAAAAAAGGTTCTTTGTTAACTATTTATCTTAAAATTGAATTCAGGAGTATTTTTTTCCTTTGTGTTTACCTTGAAAAACACCTGGGATATAGCAGTTTTAATTTCTAATGTGGGTGACATTTTTTTAAGTCAATTTGCCCGCGACAGCACTCGTATATATTAATCGATTTCGATGTGAGTGTGCATGTTCACATGAATTAGATTTCGATCAAGTTCGTTGGTTTTTTTATCCAACCTGCTGCTTTAAAATGGATATCGTGGGATTTGGCGACCCTATAAATCGCTTTAAATAAAACTAGGTTGAATAAAAGATGACTAATTTCTAAAAATTCCTATTAATATTCAGTATTGACAAAAACTAGTATTCAATCTTATATAATCGTGTTCCACTATTTTGAGCTTCGTATATTTGGTTTATATAACTTAATTTAAAATAAATAAATAAGTATATGAAAGCTACCTCTTCCTCCCGGCACTGCCGGAAGGACTTTTTTAAATCAGCGAAAAATCTAAGTTATAACTCAATAAAAAATTTATTCAAAAAATAGGATATTTAACAGTTTTTGTACCAAGTTATACAGTGTTTACAATAAAATTTATTTGAATTTGGGAATTGAATTAAATAGCATTAATATACATTTTGGCTCGGTGTTGATATAACGGAAAAGTATGAAATGTATCCAAAAAATCTCTGTTCCAAATTATATTACTTTATTATATTATAATATAATTTCATTTTTAAAATAATAGAAAATATTCTAAAAATATATGTATGTAACGGGTATTTGAAAACGAAGGTTTTGCGAAATTGGCGTTAGAAAAATATATCACCCATGTGGTGCGTATATGACATTTGTGCCATACATCTTTCACACATTTCATCAAACATAAAAATCTATACGGGGGCGGAATTCCGTATCCTGTTCTGGTTGGCGTGGTTGGTGAAGAAATACAAAATGGGTATAAAATATCATATAACTTCCTGTCAAGTTTTTCCAGGTGGAACAAAAACACGATTTTAAAATGTTTATAAACATAAATTTTTATGTTATAAATGTTATATTTGTATTTTGTTAAAAAGAAAATAAAAGTAAATAAACAATTAATCAATAAATTAACAACAATATCCAGGTTACCATGTCTGTTAAAATAACGCCATTTTGACAATTACTCACCTTGGTGCGTTATAGACATGTGTGCTCATAAATGTCCATATGAATAATCGTGAGATCTCCCGAATCGTTTTTATTTATTTGTACTTGAAGAAAATTACTAACAATTTTTTCTCTCTGTTCATATATTTTTCTAAATTAACATAGTATTTCAGTTATTAGTAGCATAATATATAGTTGCGCAGCTGATTTATGTTTCGAAATAGCAATCATTGCGACCGAAAACAAAGAAAAAAATCTTTTATTGTTTTTTAAAAAATAGATGTTTCGTTATATTATGAATACGGTGCAAACCTATTCAATGATGTAAATAATTTTTAAAAATGAATCCGGTAATTCTTGTAATTAGCCCTAACATACTTAAAAAAATCTGTTGAAATTGGCGTCATTTGTATTTTATTCAATTTTAATTTGAAAAGAAATATGTAAAACTCCTATTTTTACAAGTATCTGTTTTGTTTATTTAATTTAACAGACATAATCTTTTTAGATTATTTTACTAATTGTTCAAATCTTCTAACATGTTTACAAAAATTCAGTTAAATATTTTGGAAGATGAAGCTTTTATTAACTCATAATTTAGAACATAAATCAAAATCTTGATATTTAAGGTTTAACAATTGATTCACTATATCTGTTTTTTGTAATCAAATTTTATTCTGTTGGCGAATACCTGTTTAAAATCATGTTGAATATGCATTGAAATGTACATAAATATATGCGTATGCCATGCAAATGTTTTGGAAACTTTTCATATTATTTTGTTGCTGTTATTCAAAAATTATTCTTTTTTAACAAAATATATATATATATTTACTTTTAACAAATTATATATTTTTTCAGCTATAAAAACATTTTTTAAAGATTTATTCTTATTAAAAATTTCAATAAATGAAATAAACCCTGCATCTTATATCCAGGCAAATTACATTGACAGATGCATTCATAGAATTTCTTTCTTCTGACGCTTTTCCATTTTGAAATAGTAAGTATTTGTTATTTATCATTATTTATTTTATTTTACTGTGTCCATTTCTATCTCTATTATTTTGCATAGAACTATCTATTACTTTGCTATTTTACATAGCGAGTCCTAAGCTTATTTAGTTATGGATCTAGCATATCTTCGCGAAATGTTACATATTTTCCTAAAGTTTATTCATAAATGAATGTTGCAGAATTTTCCTTCTACTGATACTTATATTTTTTTTTACATGATCGATCATTAAAATCTCATGATACGCGGATGACCGACCAGAATATATGTATTGTGCATGCTTTTTTAATTAGGTTTTTTCAATTTTATTGCTGATTTAGGAAATATGCCTCATGGTTTATCGATACCAAGGATTTATGTGTTTTGAATACCACTATTTCAGTTCAATTACATTTTCTTTATATATTTAATCATTTTAAATGTAAAATTAAGGCAAATATTAATTTTCTGAAATATAATGGTATTCAAATTTTGGATTTCTTGGCACCTGATGGGGGAAACCGCCTTTTTCAGCATTTTAACTCTTTTTTTCAGTAGGCATGCTTGAATATTAGTGTTTTTTTTAAACTATAAAATCTAATCTTTTAGAAAATAAAAAGTAGCGTTGGAAATGTTTGGCAAACCCCCTTAAATTTGGTACTTTTAAGTTAGCACAGCACAGCATATTGTTATTACCTTATTGTAGACAACGTTGAATCTTTTAAAACGCTTCGATCTATTTAAACCTCTGAATTGAGTTAATATTACCGTTAATAACAAAGTACAAAGCTATAATAACGAAGGCGGTAATAACAACGTTCGTCATAATGTTGTTATTTAAATATATGCACAAATATCAATAGTAAAAATGAATTACGATGGTGATTTTGTTATCATAGAGTATATGAATGCATTTTATATGAAATTAGTAATGAATAATGACTGTCATTTATAATTTATCCATATCATGTCCCCAGCAGCAGAATTTTTTCTGCAGTCTGCAACAGACGTAGAAATTTAAAAACAGTCTGCAGAACGTAAAGACTAATGTCCTCTTTTCAATACCTTGCATTATGTTACGAGCATTTGTGACTGACACAAAAAGAAAATACTTTTAAAATTGAACTACTTTTAACCTCAGAATTTTTAACACCATCCTTCATTGCCTAAACAGGGAGAAAAGCCATTCCAGCACTTTTTTCCCACAATCGTTTGTTAAAAATTGCGGTTGTGGATATTTTTTGTTTTCTCACAAACTTTTACAGTTTTTTTTCACGATCTTTTTACAAATTCTGCTATTTTTTTAGACAACTTTTTGTCGAAATTTGCTGTTTTTTCAAAACTCTTTCATGAAATTTGCCGTTTTTTGAGACGTTTTGACAAAATTTAAATTTTTTGCATTACTTTGACGAAATTTGTGTTGTATTAGGGATACCTGGACAAAATTGGCGTTTTTTTGCGGTCTTTCAACAAATTTTACAATTTTTTTAGCAATCTTTTGAGAAATGTGTTATTTTTTGTGTTCTTTTGACGAAATTTGCTTTTTTAGTCATCTATTTACAAAATTTTTGTTTTTTTTTGGGGGGGGGAGGGTATTTTGAGTAAATTTGCTATTTATTTTTTCAATTTTTTGACGAAATTTGCTATTTTTTGTGATTATTTGCTAAAATTTGCGTTTTTTATGGTGCCTAGAATTTGTTTTTTTTTGGCGATCTTTTGATGAAATTTACAATTTTGTGATACCTGGACAAAATTTGTCGTTTTTTCAAGGTCTTTTGATGAAATTTGTCATTTTCTCGAGGTCTTGGAAAGTTGTTGTTTTCTCGCGATCTTTCAATGCAATTTGCCATTTTATCAAAATCTTTCAACGAAATTTTCCATTTTTTTTACAAACTTTTGACGAAATCTGCGTTTTTTTCTTGATACCTGGACAAATTTTGCATTTTCCCGTGCTCTTTTATCAAAATAAGTTTCTTATAAACTTTAATGAAATTCATTGTTGTTTTTGTGATCTTTTGTTGAAATGTGCCTTTTTTGCGATCCTTTGACAAAATTTGAGTGTTTTTCACTACCCTTTCACAAAAATCTCAAGCTATATGGCGAAATTGGGGATTTTTCTTCGCACAATTGACAAAATTGATTTTTTTTAGATCATTTGTCAAAATTTACGATATCAATTTATAGTTTATATCGTATTTTTCCCGTGATATATAGGGCGAAATTGATTTTTCTTCGTACAATTGACAAAATTGATTTTTTAATTTATTTATTTAGACCATTTGTCAAAATTTACGATTACTTTAGTTAGATTACTTAGTTTGAAAATGGTTGCCTAAATTTTTCAGAAAATTCAAAACAGAATCGGCTTTGATTTATAGTTTTTATCATGATCATGTTTATATCATCATGTTTATGTCAATTTATAGTTTATATCATGTTTTTCCCGAGTTATAGCGAAATTGGTGATTTTTCTTCGCACAATTAACAATTTTTTTTTTTTGAGACCATTTGTCAAATTTTACGAATTTTCAGATTTATGATGGATTTTTCTTTTTATGCTTAGTAACGATTGCCTGAAGTTTTCAAAAAATTCAAAACAGAATCGTCCTTGATTTATAGTTTTTATCATATTTATATCATATTTAATGATCATGTTATCATGATTATATTATCATGTTTATATCAATTTATAGTTTATATCATGTTTTCTGAGATTTATGGCGAAACTGGTGATATTTCTTCGCACAATTAACAAATGTAATTTTTTTAGACTATTTGTCAAAATTTACGATTACTTTAGTTAGATTACTTAGTTTAGAAATGATTGCCTAAATTTTTCGGAAAATTCAAAGCAGAATCTTCCTTGATTTATAATTTAACGTGAATATCGGAGCTTCGTCAATCGTATGTGATCTGGATAATATTACAATGGAACATGGTAAATGATTTCTAGCATTTTTTAAAAATTTTAACGGTTGAAAAATAGTCTGCAGGCATTCTGAACTCAGATTCTGCAACATTCATTTATTGCAAGGGGTATTTACGATTGTCAAAATTTACGATTACTTTAGTTAGATTACTTAGTTTTGAAATGATTGCCTAAATTTTTCCAAAAAATCAAAACAGAATAGTCCTTGATTTATAGTTTTTATCATGTTATATCATGATCATGTTTATATCATGATCATGTTCGTATCAGTTTATAGTTTATATCACGTTTTTCTCGAGATATATATGCACGAAATTGGTGCTTTTTCTTCGCACAATTGACAAAATTGTTTTTTTTTTTTTTCCTTTTTGATATTTGTGAAAATTTACTATTACTTCGGAATTTTCAGATTTATGTCGGTTTTTTCTAAGTTTAGAAATGATTGCCTACATTTTTCGGAATATTCAAAACAGTATCGCCTCGATTTATAATTTAACGTGAATCGGAGCTTCGTCAATCGTATGCAATCCAGATAATATTACAATGGAACATGGTAAATGATTTCTAGCATTTTAAAAAAAAAACTTTATCGGGTGAAAATAGTCTGCAGACGTTCTCAAGATTCTGTGACGAGCGTCGCAACAGTGCGCCGATTCTGCGCCCGGTATCATGTGATATTTGCGTTTTGTCGGTAAATGGAAAAGTGTCAGATGAGAGAAATTCTATGAGTGCATTTGTGAATGTAATTTGCTTGGATATAAAATGCAGTTTTTTTTTCATTTATTGAAATTTTTAATAAAAATTAATCTTTAAAAAATTCTTTTATAGCTGAAAAAATACTTTTTTCTCTTTGTTGCTTTTATATGTTTGCTTTGTTGCCATCAAATTTTGATGGGTTCCATCTAGTATATATGTTAAAACCATTTCGAAAAATACTTTTTAAACATACTTTACTTTAAAGTTACTTAATTCATTTTTCATTAACAGATTGCATCTATTTTTTAGAAAATAGAAATCTTTATTCTTGGAACATATTTAAGACATAGAATAGACTCAAAAAAAATCCTTCCGAAATATCCGCTAATCATCATTTATCATTTTGGTAATTTTTGATGCTTTAAATACTCATTACCTTCTAGCTGTAGTAACAGATACTAGTTTATATTTTTGGATATTACTTTTTGTAATCGTACTTAATCATGATTTAAAATGTCAAAATATTTTTTTTATATTTCTTTCCTTTTGAATTGAAAAGTTTTTTTTGTTTTTCTTTTATTGACATATAATGCTTTTCTTACTCCGAGAAGATTTGATTATTGTGTCTTCAATTTTTTCTTTTCTAATAAATGACATATTACGTTAAACGAAAAGTTTTTACTGTTAGACAAAGCTGTAAACAGTTTAATTAATTGAGGAATAAGTTTGTTCTTTTATACATGAAATGGTAGTTTATTTAGAAACTAAAAAGGAGTAAGTGTATTTTAAAAATCATTTTTGCGTCAAAGGTTATTCATTCATAGTTTAGTATGAAGAATTTCAGTATTTAGTTTTGTGCCGGGTCAAAAAAAAGTGTCAATTGCAAAAGAGCTCTGAAAATCATAATAAAATAACGCGAAAATATTCAAAATCATTCAACTTCATCGAACTAAAGAAGCAAATTATGCCATTGGGCTAGAACACTAAAAATGAGTTCCATTTATTAATAAGGAAAAAGGTAGCAAATCGCGTAAATATAACTAAATATCGTATAAAAATGTATGAATGATTCGAAATTTGTTATTCGAAATCCGAATAAATTTTATTAAATAGAGCGCAAAACTTACTTTTATTTAAACATTGGATATTAAAAAATCGCAGCAGATCGCGAATAAGCGTAAAAATCGCATTAAAAAGTGAACAAAGTTCAAAAATTAGGAAAGTCAAAATTTACTATTATTGGATAAAAATTTCAAATCTAAATCCTTTGATGATATTGGAGCAATGAAATGCATGCATCGTGAATTTGCGATAAAAATGGTTAAACAGTAAAAATCGCGCATGGAATATGTATTATATTAGGCTAAAAATTGAAAAGTTAATTCCATTTTCGTATGTCCAAAAATTACTGAAAACACTAAAAAAATGGGAAATGTTATAAAATTACATTGAAAATCTTTCTAAAAATCATTACAGCTTAAAAGTAGCAGAGCAGCACATTTGCCATAATAGGCTAAATGTTTGAAACGAAGTTCCTATTAGGCTAGAAACCTGTAACATAATTCCATTAAAAATGTCAAAACATCATTCTGAAAGCCAAAGAATCGTATTACAAATCGCAAAATTTTAAAACATTGCGAGGGTAAAAATTGCAATTAAAGAATAAAACATTGCAATCGAAAAAATTACTATAAGGCAAAAAGTTTGAAATCGAAATTAGTCTCCGAATGTCGAGAAATTATGCTGGAACTCGAGGAATGGCTGAAAATCGCATAAAAACTTCCATTAAAAATCGCCAAGTATTTTAAATTCACTGCTGCAAAAATTTAATATTAAGGTGAAAAACATTGTAATGGGCAATATTACATAAGTAACAAAAAAAGACACGGAACGCCCAAAGTCTCTAAAAATTATTAAAAATTGCATTGAATATCGCGTTAAAAATTGTAAAGCGTAGAGAACCTCAAAGTGTACTATATTTGAATAAAATTAAGAAATCGAAATCCTGATTAAAATGTTTAAAAATTACCACCTATCTCGAAAAATCGCTAAAAGTCCTTACAATTCAAACATTGCGGAACCCCAAATTTACTACAGTAAGATAAAAATTTTATTAAAAAAATCCTTTTCCGAATATCAAAACATTATTGTGAAACTCAAAAAAGTGCTAAAAATTGCTGAATATTCAAAAGTCCCAGCGGTCAAAATTTATAAAATTTGGTAAAATATTGTACTCAGAAATCTTCCGTCCATAACAAGACTTCGATTTATAACACTGTAATCGAAAATCTTTCAAGGCTAACCAAAAATAGACGTAAAAGTAAAAAAGCTGTAAAAAGCTCTAAAAATCGCATTAAAATTTATTTAAAAAAATCGTTCGTGGCAAAACTTACTTAGAAGGCTAAAATCTTAGAACAAAATTTATTTTTCGGATGTAAAAACTCTCTGTGCTGCTTAAAATTCGTTAAACATTTTATTTAAAAATGCAATTAAAAATTATATAAAATGATAAAGATATCAGGGGATAGAATTTACATTAATGCGATAGAAAAAAAGGGCAAAAACTTAAAGAGCAGGTAGAAATCTGTAAAATAAAAAAATATCGTGGAAGACAAAATCTATTCCATTACGGTGAATTGTTAGAAACAGAATTCTTCTTACCAATGCCAAAAAAAGCCCTGTTTTTTATACAATCGTTATGTATCTCATTGGAAATTGCATTAAATGTCCCGAAATATACAAAAATCGCAAGGATCAAAATTTAGTATAATGAGGTAAAACAGTGTAATTAAAAATCTTTTGTAAATGAAAAAATTAATGCAGAACGTAAAATAACTTTAAAATTCGCTAAATAAAGTATTGAACATCGTACTAAAATAGTTGAACGGCACGATTTGCTATAGTAGGTTAAGAATTTGAAGCGAAATTTCTCTTCCGTAATCAAAAATCATCGTGTGACTTCATCAACCGCTAAAAGTGATATTAAAAAAATTCACAATCGCTAAACATTAAAACATCCCAGGAATCGAAATTTACTCTAATCTAAACATAGTAATTGAATAGCTTTCTTGAATCATAAAAAATCAATTAAAAAGGTAAAAAATATCTGAAAATCACTTAAAATCTAATTGAAATTCTTACTAAAAACTGCATTAAAATTCTGTAAAATTTTAAATTCGTAGATGGCAAAAATTACTGTTTCAGGCTAAAAATTTGAAACCAAGCTCCTTTTCCGAATGCCAGAAAGACCCCGTTCGACTCGAAAGCAGCTGAAAACTGCATTAAAAATCGCCAAATATAAAAGTATCCAAAGAGTCAAAATTTACTTTAAAATCCGGTAAAACATTGTAATCTTAATTGTTTTGTAATCGCAACTGTGGGGATCGATCAAATGCTAAAAAAAGCAAAACATGTCATTAAAAAACGGACAAATCACTAAATATTAAAGCATTGTAGAATTTCGGATGGATAAATCATACTCAGACGAGATTTGATATTTTTCGAGAATTACAAAAAATCGACGTAAAAAGTAAAAAAAATCTTGAAAAACCGCATTGAATATCGCATTAAAAATGGCTGAAATTCAAAATCTTAAATGGCGAAATATACTATACTAGGGTAAAATTGTGTAGCCAAAAATTTAACTACCGAATGTTAAAAATATCCAGTAGAACTCGAAAAAATGATAAAATGCGCATTGAAAAATGCATTAAAAATCGCTAAATAACAATAAAAAACTTGACATTTCAGCAAAACAACGTTTTCGTTGATGTTTTAAAGTTAACTAAATCTTTGCTGGAAGCCAATCAGGTGAAATGTCTTCAATGGCCAGCTCATAGCCACGATCACAATGTAATAGGAAATTTTTGGTTAATTTTTGACCTAAATGTTTACAAAAACAGACTTCAATTCAAAGTTAGATTTAAAGAATGCTATTAAAAACTGATTCAACAATATTGATGTGAGGACTTTAAGTGATATGATAGATTCAATGAACAAGAAATTAGTCAAAGTCATCGAAAAAAAGGATCTCACATCGATTATTGATGAAATACACTATATTGCCATTGATTATTGGACACTGCGATTTTAGACATTTTACTAAATATCTAGAAAAATACATGAGGAATCATCTCGAAACTCTTAGTGTATAAATATAATAGTATACGTCATACATCTCCGTGAAGATTTTTTACCGAAACTCCATAGGGGACCGTCAACAAATTAAAAAAGAATGAATATCTTTTGAATAACCCTGTCAAAACTAATGTAGCAAAAGCGCTCAAACTCTAGATTATGATTGAATGCCTTATTGTAATATACTGTGTTCATTTTTATGCAAATAGCATAATATTTTTTTCAGAAAATATGACTTACAACATTGCACACAGTACCCTGTAATTAGAATTAAAAAATAATAAAAATTATATGAAAAATGAGATGGTTTACTAAATAATTTTTTACTGCGCATGCGTCAAAGATATCAAAATTTCATTTGCATATTATGTTAGCTAAATGTATAGAGCAACTTTTGTAAAAGTCTCGAAATTATAGCTTGAAAATTCTGAAAGTAATCGTCTATAGAAAAAGGACAAAATCCGTTGTTTCCAAAATGAAGCAAAAAAATGAGGGATTTTATCCAAAAGTAGTCGTAACATCCCGTATTGTGTATTCTATATTGACACTTATCAATGAATATATGGATACAACCCCTCTTGTTTTTCCTTCATTTTGAGAATAACTGATTTTCAACTTATTCAATTGACGATTATTTTCAGAATTTTCAAGTTATGATTTTGTGACTTTCACAGAAGTTGCTCTATACATTTAGCTAACATAATATGCAAATGAAATTTTGATATCTTTGACGCATGCGCAGTAAAAAATTATTTAGTAAACCAACTCATTTCGTATACAATTTTCGTTATTTTTTAATTCTGATTACAGGGTACTGTGTGCAATGTTGTTTGTCATATTTTCGGAAAAAAATATTATTTTATATTAAGAACTCTGAAAATTATAAGGAAAAAACTTGGAAAAACTTGGGACCATTTTTATAAAAACCTTAATTATTCTGCGAGTATGCATGCTATTTGCATAAAAATGAACACAGTGTATTACAATAAGGCATTCAATCATAATCTAGAGTTTGAGCGCTTTTGCTTCATTAGTTTTGACAGGGTTATTCAAAAGATATTCATTCTTTTTTAATTTGTTGACGGTCCCCTATGGATTTTCGGTAAAAAATCTTCACGGAGATGTATGACGTATACTATTATATTTATACACTGAGAGTTTCGAGATGATTCCTCATGTATTTTTCTAGATATTTAGTAAAATGTCTAAAATCGCAAGTGTCCAATAATCAATGGCAATATAGTGTACATGTATCGACTTTCTTTGTGCAAAAATCTATTAATTTTTAATATGCTATTAGTATGCCTAAATCTATTAATCTTTTATTAATGAATTTATTTTTTATTTATTTTCTTGTAGCATATAATACAGATGTATTAAATTTCACAAATGTTTCATCTTTTTTCATAATTTCCTTATATCATAATTTCAAATGGCTTTATAATTTTCCACCACTGTAACTGCATATTGCACTTACAGTGGTGCATTGTAGCCTTATTTTTTCAAGGAATCATGTTCCTCCAAAAACAAATTAAAGGGGGATTAGCTCCCCTATTTCGCCCCTTTATGCTGAATCATTGAAACCCCAAAACTGAACAGGGATACGCCTTATCATAATGAGCCTATATCCAAAATTCGAAGCAAATCGAATAATTCTGCATAAAAACCCATTTATTTATTTTAAGAGGTGTTATCCACCGTCCCCCTATCCTTATATTTAATCATTTAACCCCCAAAACTATTCAGGGATTCGTTATTGGAGATTGGATTATTATTATATTCTAGGATTGGATTATTAAAAAGAACTTATATCTAAAATTAAAAGCAAATCGGATAATTCTGCATAAAACCCCATTTATCTAATTTAAGGGGTTGTAATCACCCGTTCCCCTTTTATACTTAACAAATGAACCTGCAAAACTAACTAGGGATGCGTCTTACCAATATGAACCTATATCTAAAAATTGAAGAAAATCGATTAATTCTCCACTTACCAAGATTATGAGGGGCAGACCCTGATCTTCTTTTATACTTAATAAATGAATCCCCCCCCCCCCCAAAAAAAAAAAATCAGGGAAGCGCCTTGTCAGAATGAACCTATATCCAAAATTTGAAGCATATCAGTAAATGCTGCGTAAAAAAATCCATTTATCTAAATTAAAGGAGGGGGTTATCATAAACTCCGCCCTTTTACACTTAACCAAAGAAAATCCAAAACTAATTATGGGGGCGCCTCACAAGAATAATCCTCTATCTAAAATTCAATAAAATCTGATAATTAGGCATTAAAACCTCATTTATTTAAATTAAGTAGAGACCGTTCCACTCCTATACTTATCCAACTCCCAAAACTAATCAGGGAAGAGCTTTATCACAATAAAACCTATGTCTCAAATTTGATGGAAATCGGATATATTTATCGTGAGTTATCGCGTTACGTTCATACCTACATACAAAACCAGCTGGCACATAATCTCTCAGGCTTTGATAGCCTGTGAGCTAAGAAGTTTTAACAATATTCTGACCTTGGTGATATAGTGTACAGTACTTCCGCTATATTATAGAATACGAAATATTTTCCGTCTCATTGTATGTAAAATCAACTTTCTGTTATACAGGATGTAACTAATAGTAAACCTCATCAATAGAAATTTCACAAACTTTGAAATAGGTTAATTTAATTAAAACGTGCCCTAAAAAATGTTTCTTCTTTTATCATTATGTAATGGAACTCTTGTGTGTGGCATCGTAAATTAATAATAAATATTCTTTGCACCATAGATTGTACAGAAAGTATATTGTAGTACATACTTCATAGTAGCATATCAATTTTATTATATTCAGAAGAGTGCAACTTTATTAAAATACAGTTGAAACTATTTTTCCCATTAACCACAACATGACGGAATATTTTCTATTGTCCCTGTGATTGAACTATGCATCATATCCTTCTATAGTAAAAAAAAACTAGCCTTAAAGGGAATGACTCCTGGAATGATGCTGATGTGGAAGATTTCCGGAACTAACGAATCCGGGTTGTCCACTCCTTCCATGAGTCGAATAGACCAATCAGGAAAGGGCTCCGTCTATGCATCGCCATATGGGTTACCATAAAGAAGGGAAAGGTTACCATCGCCAACAATCGCCAAGTTTGTCGCCAACTTGGCGATATATCGCCAAATTTGGCGACCAAAATTAGTTAACAAAAGTGACGCCAACTTGGCGATAACTGTAATATTTCGCCAAATTTTTAATTTCTTTACAACATCAGTCGTTTGATACATCATTTGAGAGGTTTGCAACTGCTTATTCATTTAAAGGATGTCTTGTGTGTTATCTCCCATTCTGCTCCCTAGGGGGGACACATTTTTAATTTCTTTACAACACCAGTCGTGTTACACAAGATTTGAAAGGTCTGCAACTGCTTATTCATATTATGGATGTCTTGTGTGTCACCCCCACACTTTGCTCTCCCCAGGGGGGTCACATTTTTAATTTCTTTACAACACCAGTTGTGTAACACATCATTTGAAAGGTCTGCAACTGCTTATTCATATTATGGATGTGTTTTGTGTCATCCCCCACTCTGCCCCCCAGGGGGGAACATTTTTAATTTCTTTACAACACCAATTGTGTGACACATCATTTGAGAGGTCTGCAACTGCTTATTCATATTATGGATATCTTGTGTGTAACCCCCCCCCCTCTGCCCTCAGAGGGGGCGCATTTTGTAATTTCTTTACAACACCAATTGTGTGACACATTTGAAAGGTCTGCAACTGTTTATTCATTTTATGGATGTCTTGTGTGTCACCCCCACTCTGCCCCCCAGGGGGGCACATTTTTAATTTCTTTACAACACCAGTCGTGTGACATCATTTGAGAGGTCTGCAGCTTCTTATTCATATTATGGATGTCTTTTGTGTCGCCTCCCCCTCTGCCCCCCAGGGGGGCATATTTTTAATTTCTTTACAACACCAGTCGTGTGACACATCATTTGAAAGGTCTGCAACTGTTTATTCATACCATGTGATATTGGCGAGCGCAGCAAGCAGGGGTAGCCAATAATTTGGAATCGCGAAGCGATTACGCGGGGGGTTGGCGAGCATAGCGAGCAGGGGGGCGGGGCCCCCCTAGTTTTCATTAAAAAAAATTAAGTACACTAGTTAAACGTAACATATTTTTATATTTTTGTGTATAGTACAATTACTTCCTTTAATCTATGATTTAGTCTGAATATTCCACAAATCCAAATTTTTATGATGATCATACAATAAACTGTAGCAGCTAGTTATCTTGATAGATTTTAGTGCATTCGTTATTGCATATATATTAGATGTCTCACTGTTTGTGTCCAATTCTTTAAACAGTCAACTGTATAGAGGAAATTCAAAGTTCCTTATAGAGTACTATCAAAAGAAAAACACTAACATGCAAATATATTTGCTGTATTTATCATTTTTCAAAATTAAAATTTGTTCAAATTTTAAGTTAAAAAAATCAATTATGACTATTTTATCGCATTGTTGTGAAATATATGTAATAAATATAAATAATTTTAATATAAATATATTATTGTACATTATGTATAAATCAATATAAACTAGTTGGGTATATCATTCCCGACATTTTCTTCTTTTTCATACATGTTAAAACATCGAAATTATCTATCACACTACCAGAATTAAATTGTATTCTATGGCCATCATGAGGATTCTAATGATGTGAAATTCCGTGCATTAGTTCTTCACATATGACTTCAAGATTTTCAGAAAAATCGCGTAAATCCTACAAAATTCAGCATTTATTCTTGCTGAGTGATTTACACCAAAATGCAAAAAAAATTCATGTGAGGAACTAACTGAATCTGATGATTGGTGAAATTTTATGAATTACTTCTGCAAATAGAGATGTAATGGAAATAGGAATGCAGCATAGCAGACCTATCTGCTGACTAATTTACACAAAAATATATAAAAAGTCAACTCATGTCAAACTGAAGTTTGGTGGAAAGCCATGCATTAATTCTAAAGACTGAGCTAATTCGAAAATCGTGAAAAATGCTGCATAGGAGCAAAACCTATTGAGCGATTTACACCAAAAACTAAAACACACCATTTTTTTTATCTTGGACTAACGGAATATAATTTTTTATTAAAATACGTGCATAAGTTCTTGAATAACAGCGTCCACAAAATCTATGTCTCATACAAACACACAGACTCAAAGACAAACATTTTGTACAAATATGTTTTTCGTGATCTCTAAATCCTAAAAACATGTAAATCCGTCAAAAAATAGGAATTTTAAATTTTGCTAAATGCAATTACTTACTTCTTGTAAAGAAAGAAGCAAGTAGAAGTACTCTTTAAGAAATAACGAACTAAGTTATGTTATATTTTGACAGAAAAAGAAGCAAATTTACTCAAAAGATTAATGAAAACTAGACAGATGTGACAAGTCCAAAACGATCGTTTTGGATCTTACACAAGTTAATACTTCTTGAGAAATGAGGCATAGCAGCGCCACAAGTTAGGTGTTTTACACCTAAATCTAGAAAACAACAACTTATATCAACTTCTAACTGAATCTGAAAATTGATGAAAATCCTTGCATTAGTTTCTGAGACACAGCTAATACAAAATCTTTTTAAAATTCCGCTTAACACCGCCACCTGTTTGGTGATGTACTTCAAAACCTAACCAGAGTAAATTTTTATCCAGATCTAACCGAATCTCAAATTTGATGAAAGTGCCTGCATTAACACTAGAAGCGCCGTTGGGGTCATTTCGCATTTTTTTTTCAATTTCCAATGCTTTATTTCAACATGTAAGCGAACACCGCAGCTCATATTTTTTTACTTTTTCTAAAATTATATTAAGCGTACTGTGACAATGTTTCATCTTTCTATATTAATAATTAAAAAAAATAATCAAAGAAATACCTAAAACAGCCAAAAGGTGTCATTTTGACCCCCATAAGAAAAATGATAAATTTTCAAGAAAAAGTCTGTTTTTGAATTCGCCATATCTCGGTTTTGATTACTGCGCATGGAGGAACACACATTTCTTATCGCGATGGCAAAAAAGAGAAAAGTAAACTCCAGTTTTACTTTGTTTCGATGACGCATAGCGACGCGGAGAGGGGGGGGGGGTTGGGGGTAGTCTTCTCTCTATTGCGCGCGCGCCTTCAATTGGGGGGGGGGGCGTTCTTCTAAGCATACTGACTTTTCTCTGAAATGCATACGCATCCTAGCAACGCTGGCGTACTACAGAATTTTTGGAGGGAAAATCGTTCTTCTAGAGCTACGGCCGAAAACGAAATTTGAAACCATTTTCCACAGCAGTGTTTTTCTCAAAGATTTCGATTGCGACAAAAGTGTAGTCTTTTTCCTTTATAAAAAAATGCGGAGAGGATTGAGTACACAGGAATGCCTTGCGCTCCTGGAGCAGTTAGATTCAGATATGAGTGGTGATGACAGTAATGATGAAGATTTTCGCATAGATAATGTGAATTTACAGAATGCGTCGTCTTCTGAAAGCAGTGACAGTGATGCTGTAGAATATATTACTAATGTGATTTCCCCTGTTTCTCGAGGATCAGGAACCTCACGTGGACGTGCGCAAAAAAGAGGTAATAAGATATCTAATCTTTCTATTGTCAGCAGTAACGAAAAGTACACGTCATCCAGCGGTATTCTTTGGACTCCGATGAACCTTAGCACCCCTACTTCTACTACAGGTCGCACACCAGCTCGAAATATTATAAAAATTGCTAGTGGACCAACACCTTATGCTCGTCGCAACATTGGGGCTAATCCAGCTTCAGCCTGGCGTTTGATGGTGACTGAAACAATGGTGAAACACATTCAAACATGCACAGTTGCTGAAGCACGACGTCAGCTAGGAGATGACAGCAACTGGTATGTTACTCTGGTAGAACTGGATGCTTTTTTTGCCCTCTTATACGCCCGTGGGACACTAGGTCACTCAAAGCTTTGTGCAGATGACTTATGGAATAAAAGTTGGGGACCACCTGTGTTCAAAGAGACAATGCCAAGCAATCGTTTCCGTGAAATCATGCGATATTTCAGATTTGATCTGCGAAGTAGCAGATCGGAACGCCTGGTCACGGATAAATTTGCTCTCGCTTCAGAAACTTGGAAGAAGCTGATTGAAAATTGTTATTTATGTTATAATCCTAGTGAAGGAATAACCATTGATGAACAGTTGTTGCCTTGTAAGTCAAGGTGCAGATTCATCCAATACATGGCAAATAAACCGGACAAATTCGGCATCAAGTTCTGGCTAGCAACTGATGTAAATTCGAAATATGTGTTAAATGGCTATCCTTATTTAGGTAAGGATGAAGAGCGACCAACTGATTTACAACTTGGAGAAAGTGTAGTGCTGAAATTACTACAACCATATCTACACTCCGGTCTCAATGTCACTACTGACAATTTTTTCACGTCTGTAAAGCTTGCCGATGAACTTTCGGCAAAGAAAAACACAATCGTTGGGACGATGCGTCTAAACAAGAAAGAATTACCTCCTATTGCGCGCGATATATCTTCCACACGATACTCATTTTCTGCACTGAAAAATGGAAATAAAATACTCACGATATACAGGTGAAAGAACAAAAAGAATGTCGTGATTCTGAACACTATGCACACGAATGTGTTTGCAGAAAGTAGTGCAAAGAAGAAGCCGAACACTGTTGTTTACTACAATAAAACTAAATGTGGTGTAGATGTAGCAGATCAGATGTTACGAAAATATTCTACAAGATGTGGAACTCGCAGATGGCCTCTTCACGTCTTTTATAACGTCCTTGATATTGCTGCACTAAATGCTTGGATAATTTTCAAAGAATGCTCAAAAACCTCAATTTCACGTCGGGAATTTATTCTTGCCCTTGTGGAAGAATTGAGAAGTAGCGCGTTACGCAACAGATGCCCCTCAATTGATCGACCACAGACCCTGAAGCGAAAGAAATGTGCTTTTCAACATTGCAAGGGACGAAATAAAACTTCTGCAAGCTGTGAGGGATGTCAGAAGCCAATTTGTGGTAAGTGTGTTGATGTCACTATCAAGCACGTATATTGTATTACTTGTGCTAATGTCTAAATAACTTTGGAACACATTTATATGCTTATTCAGGAATTATGTTTTTTATTTTCTCTCTTTGAAACATGCTGTGTGCTAATTTCTATTATTTTTATTTTTATTTTTTGTTTCTTTTCTTATCAATTTTATTGTATAATATTATATATATTATATATATATATATATATGTTTATATATATATTATTAAATCTATTTTATTTCTGTACTATTGTGTAGTAAAATATTTTGAATTATACATTGTCATTTATATAATGTCATTTCAAAAGAATGCAAAAATTGAGATAAACGATCTCTAAAAACTAAATAAATAAAAAAGAAAAAGTTATAAAACCTTTAAAAACTTTTATATTTTTCAATTTAAACCTCATTTATCATTTAAAAAATATATTTATTTTAATATGGCTTGAATTTCTCATGGGGGTCAAATTGACACCAAACGGCGGTTTTAGGTATGTCCAAAATCCGGCTGTTCTAGTGTTAATTCAGATAAACCTATTGCAAAATCGCGAAAAATGCAGCATAGAAACACTATCTGAAGGTTGATTCACATCAAAAACTAAACAAAACAAATATATGTTACGTACTAACTGAATCTGAAATTTTTATGACAATTCGTGCATTGGCTCCTGAGGTAGAGTTATTGCGATTCTCAATGATGAATAATGCAGAATGACAGCGCCATCTGTTGAGCGATTTACACCAAACTGTAGCAAAGACCAAATTACATGAAAGACTAATTGAATCTAAACATTTATGAAATTCCATATGCTAGCTCTTGAGATAGAGTGCCTACAAAGCTTTTGTCATGTACAGACTCACAGAGTGTCAGAATGACGGAGTGAGAGAGTGATAGACTCACAGACTAAAACCACTCATATCCTGTTCAAGACCTTCTAAAATGTATTAATGCATAGAAAACTGGAAGTCGAATATTTTCACGAATCCAATAATTTCTCTTTGTAATTATGAATGAAAGTAAAAAGAAAACAATTACAGTAGTGTCCCGTTATTCCGAACTATTTGGGATCGAACACTGTTCAGATTAATAGTAATTTGGAATAGGCGGGTTAATTAATATTAATCAACACATTGATATTTTAAGAGGTAAATAAAGTGGAGGGAGATCTGCTAGTGTCATCTCTGCTCGGCGTCAGTCGGCTCATGGAGAACGGGTTCTGTTATTTCTAATAACTTAATTTAAAATTCAATATTAACGTATAACAGACTCTTCAAAATAAAAACTACAAATATATTATCACAGCAATAAATATGCCTTTTCTTCACACATAATTCTGAGTCAACGATAAAAGAAAAAATAACAACAACAACGAAAAAAGTTACTTAGTTGATGCAGTGCTCTTCGTCATGAAATTCACGTACTTGCTTTTTAATTGAGTGTAAATTAGTTATATTTTGTATTTAGCAGTGATAAAATATGATTTTACAGAATTTTATAAATGGTGACGACATGTACTATAGGTAACTAGCTTTCATGTTAATTTGGTTTCAGTTTTTATCATCAAGTTTACATATACACTGTTAAAAAATAGAAACTTTTGCTGCATCGCCATTTCACCGTATTGATAGAATATCTCTATTTTTACAAATAAGAATACTCGATACTACAAGAAAGTAATTGTTTTCTATAAAAGCGGTGGAATGACGATGTAACTACTTAACTTCTCTACTTAACTGCTTTACTACTTAACTTCTCTACATTACTTTGTCTCTACTTAACTTCTTTGTACAACAATAAATGTACGTTTTTCCAGGAAGGTTGTTATAATATTTCCTGTTTTAAGTTTTAAACAATCGGTATTTTTTCTGAACTCTGTTCGGAATAGCTATACCTTCGAAATAGTGGGGTTCGGAATAGCGGGAGTCTGCCGTATTAAATTTACAAAAGAAATGATTTTTCAAAAATATTTAATATCGAGTTTTTCATTCAGTTTTCATCACAATGGTATCAAACTAACTTGATTAAAAAACATATATACGTGAAATATTGTTTTTTTTTTAATTATCAAATGATTAGTTTAGAGTAAGTTTGTTATTTTAAATTATCCAGAAAAAAACAAGATTAAAATTCATTAAAGCATTGCAGTTAAATGACTAACTATAATTCTAAAATCCTTTCTGGAAACTATTGGAAAACTCATTAGAAAAATTCCTTGAAAACTTTTCTAATGTTTTAATAAGAAGAGGAAGGTGTTTTAATGAAACGAGTAATAATGAAAATATTAGAAAGTATCCTATATATATAAATTATGAAAAGCTGATTCATATTAACTAAATATTAAATGTTAAAAATCATTTAAATTAAGGGAATTAATCAATATTTTAACAGTTGGGCGAGTTATAAGCATCCCAGTGAACTATTTTCATTCTATTAGTAGAACGTAATGAAAAAAAAATTCCTCGCATTTACGTATGCTAGCATAAAAGAAATATTTCACAAAGGAGAATTTTTGTAAATTGTGGTGCTTTAAATATATAAATAATCCAGGGACTTGGGATTCTAGTCTTCCTAACGGAAAAGTTACTCAATCCAGTGTTATTAAATTTTGAAGTTCAGTTGTAAAATGAATTTATATACATACATGCACACACACATATATATATATTTAAATAATTTAATTTACAACATGCAGCATTTTAATAAAACATACATTCATTTAGGTTATCTTTGACCCATATTTTGAATAACTTTTGTCCAAGCTGACACAACTGAATCTTGGATATTTATTTAGAAAGACATGACAACCTTAGTTTCAGTTGCTAGCTATATTTGGAGACCAAAACTTTGCCAATAACTCAATTGAAGTATCAGATTTAATATATTTTTTCTCTTTTGGGCCAAAGTTTCCCTTATGGGTCCAAATTACCCCAATTGTCTGCAAAATTTAAGTTTTCATTATTATTTTCAAATACCTTACTCAAATATATATACAATTACTAATTTCTTTACATACCACTAATAATTATGAAATTATGATAAGTGAAATAAGAAGTTTAAAATTGATGAATGAAAAATGATGCTTAAAAGGTAAAGGTAACGTTTTAAACCATAAAATGCTAATTAACACGAATGAATACAATCTGTAAAAATTGTATCTATTTTCAAGTTTAAATTTTTGTTAAACAAAGATTTGTATAAATATCAACTTTGCTGCATCTCTTTAAACCGTGGTTGAAATAGCTAGTCAGGTGTCATGAAGACATCATTTTTTACGTATTAAATATTTGGCCTAATTCAAAGGAAAAACTCTGGCACTAAAAAAATCACTAAAAGTTTACATTTCGGATATTTTGATGGTAAACGAGTTTCGAGCAAAAATGCTGTGCAGTATGATTAAACAAAGTCATTTTTATAGAGACATTGTTTAACATTATTTAGAACTAGTTTTTTTTTATTCATTCAGAAATAAATCCTCTGTACATTTCTAAATTAGTGAAAAAATAATAGTAAAAAAAATCGTATGCTGTTTTTTAAACTACATAATAAATTCACCAACGTGGATTAAATGCATGCCAGATAAATGATGTTATGGCAGCAACATATTTGTAAAAATAAAAATGATACAGTTTCAAACACAAACTATTCACCATACATCAAATTCTTAAACAAATTCATAAATTGGCGATTATCTTAAACTGACAAAATATATTTAAAGATGAGAAAATATTAAATGGAAACTTTTGACAAATTTTTATTCCTTTGTTGCTATATATACTATGAATACAGTGACATATATCAACGCATTTGCATGACGAATAACCGGTCAAATGTAAGTATTACTTCCACTTAGTGAATTTTGTAAATGAATATATGAATTAGTAACTGGGAATTCGAGTACACAAATATATCATTAAAAAATGTTAACAAGGATATAACAGAAAATGGCGCATAGCACTATAACGCCCGTATAGTTATGTATTTCCAAAACGTCCATGTCTTTAAAGATTAATATCTCGGGTAATTACCGAATTTTTGTTTTCGAAAATCACTATCAGTAATCTTCTCTCACTTCTGAAATGATAGATTCCTCCAACCCTCCTAAACGCATTTGTTGAATACTTGAAAATCGAAATTTATGTAACGGAAAAATGTAATATTCTCAAAAACCATGTGACCTACGGCAATCGCTATAGTTTTGCTGCACGGTTTAAATAAACTTATATTACCCATGGATATTTTGCAATTTTATCTTCTGTAGATTCTGAAATAGAGGTGGGGATAAATTTTTGCATTACATTTTCCACGATATCTCTGAAACTGTAATACCTAAAATTAAAGGAAATGTATTTTTGAGTTCGGAAGTAAGAAAGTTTTCACACGATACCCAAAACGATATACAAAGAATTTTTTCAAATACTTTAATTAGCCTTTCTACATTTTTATTAAATATATTTATTAACGGTTCATAATCTATAATTTTTTAGTCAATATCCTTTATTACTTCAACAAATTTCAATTTTCCACGCTCCTTACTTTACAAATAGGTAGGTTATGACAGACGGCCAAACAGATTCATGCAGGAGTGATTTTGTGATGTTTCTGTGTTTGAATTTCACGTACAGACAACTAAAATGATTGGTATATTTTATGTGAGAACTTTGTAATAATATTTTTCATATTTTCTTTAGGTATGTTCAGAAATTTTAAGAAAATGAACAATGAGAAAAAGATTCTCTCAAAAAATAATCACTCTGCACAAATCTTTTAAAAACATTCATTGAAAAAGATTTTTTAGTATGCTTAAGTGTACAACAAACAAGTATGTCTAGACTTAAAAATTAATGTTTCATACACGAGATCTGTTGGGAAAACAGCTTAAACATTCTCTTAAAATAAATCTCTGGTATTTTTTGTAACGTTTATTCTAAACGATCCAATCTATAAAGAAATACTTCACAAAAACAATAATATTATCAAGATAATACTCATTAAGCGGTTAACCAAATAAAATAATTGCATAATTCAGAAGTTTCTACTGCCGAAAAACTTAAATTAATAAAAAGCAAAATAAACCTCTTATTAAAAATAATGAATTCTTTTGTCGTGATATTTTAAGTAAAATAAAAATTGTAATTATAGTAACGATTTTTTTCTGAGGACCTAAGCAAATATTTGTGTTTAAATCTAATCTCTATTTAATTAAAAATCAGTTTGTTGTATTTTGTTATTCTCTGCAATTCGTTAAAAAGTCTAAAAAGGGAATAATATTATTTTGTACGTTGTGAATATCCCGTATACATGTATATATATATATATATATTGTTTAACGCTTAAATTGAGTGTCACTAGATGGCGCAAGTAGTTCTGAAATTCTCCTCTGAATAACTAATGAACTAAGATTTGAAATCAGTCAGTTGTAAGTGAAAGCTTTGAATGTGTTGTACGCGGTTTTTAATCTATTGAAAGTGTAAAATGTTACTGATGTCTGAAGATGGTTTGATTATATTAAATTGGTTTAGTTTTAAATATGCATGTTTAATTGACTACACTTACACTGAAATATATCCAGGAATATCCAAGATTGTAATGGAAGAGGTTGCAATTGGGGGGGGGGGGGAATTTAAACCGTGAATTTGGACTTCAAGTTAAAGGAAAAGGAAATAATTTGAATAAAAATACATTGAATTTTGAAGCAAGATTAATCATTTTTGGTGACCCGGACGTGATATGGATATGCATAATTTCATGGAGATCAAGACAAAGTATAATTAAGGTAAGCAAAGCTTCATATGAATTGAACTAGAGTTAATAAAGATTTTTTTTTGCCTGAAAGTAAATTGAAAGGACTTGCATTTTACTAGTTGTTTTAAATGTTTGAGAGTGTTTAACTAACTTTAACTATTCAAAGTAAAGGTAGCATTGAAGTAATAGCTTATAATTAAACTAGTAATAGACTATTTGATTGAAATATGATATATATTTAATTGAAAGTAAATATTTTGTAAAAATGAATGATATTGACAAAATTAAGAAATTACGTGCAACTGTACGCAGTTTAACCACAAAATTGATATCTAAAGTAGAAACAATTTTGAATGAGGGGGTTGAAATTAATATACCTAGTTTAAGAGTGTTTTTAGAACAGTTAAACAAAAAATGCGAACTTTTAGTAAAATATGATACTGAAATTGAAGGATTAATTAATAAAGAGGATGAGCTGGAAAGCGAAGTTATTACGGCTCAAGAATATCAGGATAAAATAATAGCCTGTAAATGTTTAATAGAAGAGAAAATTAAAAATAATTCTGCCTGTAATGAAAATGTTAATAAAGAGGGTTCTCATATTTTATCTCCCAAGGCTAATGTTAAACTTCCGAAGTTAAGCATAAATAAATTTTATGGAAACCCGAGTAATTGGCTTGGGTTTTGGAGTCAATTTGATAATTCTATTGACAAAAATGATAGTTTAACCTTGATAAATAAATTTAGTTGTTTGAAATCCCTAACTGGTGGTTTGGCATTTAATGCCATTAGTGGTTTGGCTTTAACAGGAGAAAACTATAAAATTGCAATTGATATTTTAAAGACACGCTTTGGTAGGATAGACCTGACTATTAACTCACACATGGCCAAGTTATTGAGTCTTGAACGTGTGAGGAGTTCCTCGAATGTGGCCGCCCTTAGAAAACTTTATGATGAAATTGAGGTAAATATTAGATCTTTGGAAACACTCAATGTAGTTTCTGGTTCTTATGGTCACCTTCTTTACCCATTATTATTAAAACTGTTACCGGAAGACCTCACATTGGAATTTAGTAGAAGGCAAAATTCAAAGGCTAATTCGAAATTAGAATTTGATATTAGAGAACTAATGGACTTTTTAAAAGTTGAGATTCAGTCCCGAGAACATATTTATTCTTTAAATGAAAGAGGAATTTCAGGTTCAGTTACTCAAAATGGTAAAAGAGATAGAAATAGACGTTTTCAAAATGAAAATCGTAAAGGGGGAAATCCATTCACAAGTACATACGCAACGCATGTGAATTTTAATTGTGTATTTTGCGTTTCTAAGGAACATAGTTCAGAACAGTGTCCTACCAGCACTGCTCAGAGGAAAATGAATGCTAAAAAGCGTGGACTTTGTTTTAAATGTCTCCGGGGTAAACACGTAGCTAAGGATTGTTGGAGAAAAAATACTTGCAATATATGCAAACAGAGTTGGCATAATACACTTTTATGTAAAAAACGTAATGAAATTATAGATTTAAAAAATTGTCAGGTTAATTCTAATACAGAGAATGAAAATAATGATCCAATGTCTACGACTGTTTCAACGTGTAGTGCAAATAATGTGAATAAAAATTCAACTGTTTTTCTGCAGACTTGCACTGCTTTAATTTCAACAAAATTTAAAAACATATTAATTAGAATCTTAATAGATGGAGGCTCTCACAGATCGTTTATAAGTAAGCGTTTAGCTGAAAAGTTAAATCTTCCCGTTATCGGAGTTGAAAAGTTACAAATACATACTTTCGGGGAGGAAAGACCCAATATAGGTGAATACAATTGTGTTAAAGTCAATTTACTAAATCCGCGCAATCAAAACAAAAAGGCTACTGTTAATGCGTTAGTAGTAAATAAAATTACAGGTGCTAATGTTGTGAATATACCAAGTGGCTGGATAAGGTCAAAATTGAAAAGATTATCTCTTTGGTTATCAGATAACAATAAAATGCCTATAGATATGTTAATCGGTGCGGATAGCTACTGGGAAATAGTAACGGGAAATATTGAACGTTTAAGTAAAAGATTGGTGGCTCTTGACACTATATTTGGAACAACACTACAAGGTCAAGCAACTTTAAATGCTAAGTATAATCCCTATGTTAGTGTAAATAAAGTGATAATTGATGAAAATAAGACAAGATTAAGCGATATTAAAACAATTTGGGAACTTGATTTATTGGGAATAAAGCAAAGTGAAAATGCAACTAATGAAGCGGAAAATAAAATAATAAGGGAATTTGAAAATAATATAGTATATAAAAATAAACGTTATGAAACCAGGTTGCTTTGGAAAATGGAGTCAGAAAATTTGGATTCAAACTGTGAAATTGCTAAACAACGTTTAATTGGGTTAAATAGAAGATTTAAGCAAAACATTTGGTTGTTTGAGCAATACGAAGAAATTTTGAAAGAGCAGTTAAATAAAAATATTGTTGAGGAATGTAATTTTAAAGTTACTGATAAAAATTGTTATTTTATGCCACATCATCCGGTAATTCGTAATGATAAATCTACTAAAATAAGAATTGTATATGATGCCTTTTCTAAGGGTAAAGATAAATTGTCTTTGAATGACTGTTTATTAAATGGTTTGAATTTAAATCCTAATATATTAGACGTAATTTTGAAATTTAGAGAAAATAAAATTGCATTCACTGCTGACATTGAAAAGGCATTTTTGCAGATTGGGATAAGTGAGGTCGATAGAAATTACTTAAGATTTCTGTTTTCTGGAGATTGTACTATAGATGAAAATTTGAGGTGTTTTCGAATGACACGTGTAGGTTTTGGAATTAAGTGTTCTCCATACATTCTTGCTTGTGTTATAAAGCATCATATTAAAAAATTTGAAAAAATACATTTTGATGCATTTAAAATGCTTGACACTTCGTTATATGTTGATGATTTATGCTCTGGAAGTAATTCAGTTGAGGATGCTTTTAAACTTTCTACAACTGCTGTGAATATATTGAAAGAGGCTAGTATGAATCTTAGACAATTTGAAACTAATTCAAAAGAGTTAAGAGAATTTTGGAGGAAAGACAATATATTGTTGGGTGATGAAGCCGGCTCAAATAGATTAGCAAAAATATTAGGAATAAATTGGGATACACGTACTGATAGTTTAAGTCTTGATATGAAACCTTTGTTACTGGCATTAAATAATGTTAATGATACAAAAAGATGCGTGTTAAGTTGTGCCGCAAAGTGCTTCGATCCTGTTGGATTTCTTACTCCCTTTACAATGAGAATTAAATGTCTGTTACAGGAATTATGGATAAAGGGTTTAGACTGGGATGAAGTATTTGATAGCGAAATAAAACATAAGTGGAACGAATGGTGTTCTGAAGTAAAACATTTAACTGAATTTTCCATGCCGCGGTATTTCTTCAATACGAAAGATATGATTCTGCAAGATAATATTGAACTACATGTCTTTTCTGATGCCAGCTTGAAGGCCTATGGCACTGTCGCTTATTTTAGATTTGTGACAGAAAATAATAAAACGAATGCTATTTTCGTTATGTCCAAAACAAGGGTCGCACCTTTGAAAAAAATAACCCTTCCAAGAATGGAATTGTTGGGTGCTTTAGTTGCGGCTCGGATAGGAAAATATTTGCAGGATATGTTTTCTGTTCCAGGTATCATTTATTGGACAGACAGTACAATTGCGCTCCATTGGATAAAGGGGCTACCTTCAAGATGGAAACAATTTGTTTGCAATCGTGTTTCTGAAATACAGGAATTAACAATTCCTCAGAATTGGAGACATTGCGATGGTAAGAGTAATCTTGCTGATATATTAACTCGGGGATGCTCTGCAAAAGAATTGCTTGACAACGAAATCTGGAAAAGTGGACCGCCATGGCTGATAAAAGATCGAACTCACTGGCCGAAAAATCCAGTAGAAGTCGAAAATATTGTAGAAGAAGAGAACAAAAAATATAATGAATCAGTTTTTGTGAACACAGTTAATGCAGACGAGAAATTAAACATTTTAAGTAAATTCTCTTCATGGACAAAATTACAGAGAATTATGGCCTGGTGTTTAAGGTTTATAAATAATTCGCTTACTAAGAATCGAGAGGTTGGAGTTTTGACTACTAAAGAAATAACACAGGCTACTGAGGTAATTATAAAATCAATTCAGTCTCTGGAATTTTCTTATGAAATACAATGTCTAGAAAGACAAAAGTCTATTAACTGTAAGAGTAAACTTCTTTCTTTGAATCCATTCTTAGATGAAAGGAGAATATTGAGAGTTGGTGGAAGACTTAAAAATGCTGAAATATCTGAAAACTGTAAGCATCCGATTATACTACCAAAAAATAATCATATTACGAAATTAATTATACAATATTATCATGAAAAATATTTACAGGGTGGAGTTCAGTTATTGCAGTCTGTAATAAGACAGAATTATTGGATTATAAATGCCAAATCTGAAATAAAGAAAATTAATTGGAAATGTATAAAATGCTGCAGAGTTAGAGCTAAGACATCATCTCAAATAATGGCTGATTTGCCAGCCAGCAGAGTTGTTCCATGTAGAACATTTTCAAAGGTAGGCGTAGATTATGCAGGCCCATTTCATATAAAGATGAGAAATGGTAGAGGAATTAAACCTATAAATTGTTATGTGTGTGTTTTCGTTTGTATGGCTACGAAAGCTGTTCATTTGGAATTGGTGAGTGATCTTACAAGTGAAGGATTTTTGGCTGCTTTGCAGAGATTTTCTTCTAGAAGAGGGACACCGGGAGAGATAAGTAGTGATTGCGGTACTAATTTTGTTGGTGCTGATAAAATCCTAAGGAAATTTATTTCTATTAAATATAACACCAAACTGCATGATTGGATTTTATCCGAGAAAATACAGTGGAAATTTAATCTTCCGGGAGGTCCTCATCACGGTGGTCTCTGGGAGGCAGCAGTGAAATCTATGAAACAGCATTTGCGAAAAACTGTCGGTAAGCAGCTTTTGACGCACGAAGAATTTTTAACTTTACTTTGTCGAGCGGAAGCCTGCTTGAACTCAAGACCAATAACTGCTGTTTCAGATGATCCTAATGACATTAGCGCTTTAACTCCGGGACATTTTTTGATTGGAGCTTCTTTGACCGCTCTGCCAGAGATGGATTTAACAGATAAAAAAAAATTACTTCGCTAAAAAGATGGCAATTAACTCAACAATTGTTTCAGTCATTATGGAAGCGTTGGTCAACAGAGTACCTGTGTCAACTACAGCAACGATATAAATGGAAAACTCCAAAAAGAGACATTAAGGTAAATGATTTGGTAATTATAAAGGAAGATAACTTATCTCCCCTTCATTGGAAACTCGGAAGAGTAATCGAAGTTTATCCTGGATCCGATGCTAAAATTCGTGTGGTGAAACTGAGATCTGCTAGTGGTGAACTTAAGAGACCTATTACTAAGATTGCGGTGCTACCGATAGAAAATGAAGATTAGTGTTTTATAAGACATTGAACTGTTATTTTATGAACTAATTTTGTTCTTTTAATATTTCAGTTAGGACTTCCATTTGAGAACATTAATTTAATTTGGAAGCAAAAAATTTGTAAGTTATAGGATTGCTGTGGTGGTGAGTTAAACTTTTATTGTTTTAATGTTTAAAGTTAAATATTTAATAGTTTGTCTGTAATTATAGTGTTTTTGTTAGTTGAATTGTATATGTAATTTATGTAAATCTTTAAATTGTATGAACAGTGTTCATCGGCGGGGAGAATGTTTAACGCTTAAATTGAGTGTCACTAGATGGCGCAAGTAGTTCTGAAATTCTCCTCTGAATAACTAATGAACTAAGATTTGAAATCAGTCAGTTCTAAGTGAAAGCTTTGAATGTGTTGTACGCGGTTTTTAATCTATTGAAAGTGTAAAATGTTACTGATGTCTGAAGATGGTTTGATTATATTAAATTGGTTTAGTTTTAAATATGCATGTTTAATTGACTACACTTACACTGAAATATATCCAGGAATATCCAAGATTGTAATGGAAGAGGTTGCAATTGGGGGGGAAATTTAAACCGTGAATTTGGACTTCAAGTTAAAGGAAAAGGAAATAATTTGAATAAAAATACATTGAATTTTGAAGCAAGATTAATCATATATATTTGTACTGAATTAAAAGGAACGTATATATTTTAATATTAAAATATAAAGAAACCACAGATTAAACAAGCAAATGTCTGTTTTAGATACAGAACGCATACAAGGCATTTTTCAGTGTTTAAATTTGTTAAACAAGTCTAAAAGATTTTTTTTAGCTATTTAAATTTGTATCTCTTATTTTCTTTTTCGAGGGTACTCATACTAGCTATACACAAAGCTATTTTGAACAAAATCATATTTAAATATACAGGGTGTATCTAAACTACTGGGCAAAACTTTAAGGGGTGATTGTACACATCAAGACAAATAATACTAAATGAGAAACTAAGGGTCCCAAACGTCTTCCGAAGGAGATAGGCGCCATGAAAGTTTAGGGTCCAAAATTTGAAATGATTATAAAAAACGGGAAAATTGATCGATTCGTTTGCGGTTTTCACTTAAACTATTCTTTATGTCAGTATTATCTTAAAAATAAATTATAAAGATAAATTTCAAAAAATGCCGATAGAGGGCGCTTTAGACTTTGAAATAACGAACAACTATTTTTTACCGTTATTTTTTGCATCTCATTAATTTTTTTTAGAAGTTTAGACATAAACTTAAATTTTGAGCTCAATATCTGGGGTTAAGAAGCGCTAACTGAACTGTCTTCAATGGAAGTGGGTAGGTTCAAATTTCAAATGGTTATAAAAAACAGAAAAATTGGTCAATTGATTTGCGGTTTTCACTAAAATTATTCTTTATGTGAGTATTGTCTAGAAAATAAAGTATACAGATAAATTTCAAAAAATGTCGATAGAGGGCGCTTTAGACTTTGGAGTAACGTACAACTATTTTTTACAGTTATTTTTTGCATCTTATTAAATTTTTTTAGAAGCTTAGACATAAACTTAAATTTTGAGTTGAAAATCTGAATCGTTGAGAGTGGTTAAGTAGCGCAAACTGAACTGTGTTCAATGGGGGTGGGGAGGTTCAAATTTCAAATGATTATAAAAAACGAAAAAATTGGTCGATTCGTTTGCCGTTTTCTCTAAGACCATTCTTCAAGTCAGTATTTCCTTGAAAATAAATTTTAAAGATAAATTTCAAAAGATTCTGTTAGAAGGCGCCTTAAATTTTAGAATAGCCAATAACTATTTTTAACCGTTATTTTTTTTTTTATCTAAATAAATGTTTTAAAAGCTTAGACTTAAATTTTGAGCTCAAAATCTAAATCTTTGTGAGTAATTAAGTAGCGAAAAATTGAACTGTGTCCGTAGGGTGGGCAGGGTAACAGTTCAACTCCAGAACACAGTTCCGTTTGCGCTTCTTAACCCCTCCCAACGATTCAGAATTTGAGCTCAAAATTTAAGTCTAAGCTTTTGCAAGCATTTAATAAGATACAAAAAATAACAGTTAAAAATTGTTGCTGGTTACTCTAAAGTTTATGGCTCCCTCTAACGGAATTTTTTGAAATTTGTCTTTAAAATTTTTTTTCAAAGAAATACTGACATAAAGAATGGTTTTAGAGAAAACCGCAAACGAATCGACCAATTTTTCCATTTTTATAATCATTTAAAATGTGAACCTTCCCACCCCCATTGAACACAATTCAGTTTGCGCTACTTAACCACTCTCAACGATTCAGATTTTCAGGTCAAAATTTAAGTTTATGTATAAGCATCTAAAAATTTTAATGAGATGCAAAAAATGACGGTAAAAAATAGTTGTACTTTACACCAAGGTCTAAAGCGCCCTCTATCGACATTTTTAGAAATTTATCTGTATACTTTATTTTCAAGACAATACTGACATAAAGAATAATTTTAGTGAAAACTGCAAATCATTTGACCAATTATTCTGTTTTTTATAATCATTTGAAATTTTAACCTACCCACTCCCATTGAACACACTTCAGTCTGCGCTACTTAACCACAGATTTTGACCTCAAAATTTAAGTTTATGTCTAAACTTCTAAAAAAATTTAATGAGATGCAAAAAATAACGGTAAAAAATAGTTGTTTGTTACTCCAAAGTCTAAAGCGCCCTCTATCGACATTTTTTTAAATTTATCTTTATAATTTATTTTCAAGACAATACTGACATAAAGAATAGTTTTTGTGAAAACCGCAAACGAATCGACCAATTTTTCCGCTTTTTATAATCATTTTAAATTTTGGACCCTAAACTTTGATAGCGCCTATCTCCTTTTGAAGACGTTTGGGACCCTTAGTTTCCCAATTAATATTATTTGTCTTTATGTGTACTATCACCCCTTAAAGTTTTGCCCAGTAGTTTAGATACACCCTGTATATATATAAATTATAAGAATAATAAAAAATATATATAACTAAAAAGTGAAAGAAAGATTTAATTAATCCTATATCCATGAATAGTATTTTACTGAATTTTCAGGGAAGACCGAAAACACTAAGGTCGCGAAAAAATACTAATTTGCATATTATTAACAAAAAAAAAAAAAAAAAAAAAAAAAAATCAAAGAATAATATTACCAAAATATTCAAAGATTATTCTTTGTCCTTATTCTATAATTTGCAGTAAGATATGCGGTTTTGTAATATTTACTTTCCTTTCATTTCAAAAATGAAAGAAAATTTATGCAAATGTTGTTTCTTTTCGCTTTGGAGCTATCTATATCATCTATATCTATATTATCTATATCTTTATACTTATATTATCTATGTCTATATTTATTATCTGTATCTATACATGTAGAGCTATCTATGTCATCTAATTATTATTATTTTCTTTTTAAAATAATAGAAGAAAATGGTTGATTTAATCAAACGATCAGTGAAATTGATCGTCCAGAAAATGTTTCCAAAAATCAGCACAAAATGTAATAAAAAAGAAATAATAACAAAAAATAACAAAAATATATTTATAACGACTATAACGACTATTTTGAAAATGATATTTTCAAATACTAAAATTTTAAAGACTTATAAATAAATTCTATATTTAAATTAATAATATTAATAAACATAATTTTTATGATAATAATAACGAATCATATTATGTGCGCCATGCATTGAATATTAATATTCCTAAAGCAATTATAAAAAACAGTGTCAGGTTCTGATACCACCTCTGCTAAAGAATGGAATTTCCACTATTTCTCTATTTTAATATCTTGTATTGAATGGCTGTGTACCAGAATTTCCAAGGTGACATTCCTTCTTTGTGAAAAGGAGATTTGACAGGTAATCCTATGCAGGTGGTGAATAAGAGAAAGCGAAGATTGCTGAGAGGCATGTCCATCCGTCAGTGAGGTAGGCGGATGATCAGCAGAGAAGGAACATGTCACTAATCAAGAAAGGAATGTAGAATGTGCCCAATGAGGGAGCTCCAAAGGGGGTTTATGTTGGGGAAAGCAGTGATTTGAGAAGAGCAAGGCTTGTCTCAGATTAGTTCAGTCCGTACCTGGGTTTCGTACCTAGAGGGTGCTCTGTGTTTTAGAGCGTAAGGAGTGCGTTTCTGCAGAGTAAAGGACACAGACGTCCTGGTGTTTAGTGCTCTGGGTCGAGAAGTGCAGGCCGAGTTGCCTTGTGTTGGGAGATTCGTGGTTGATCTCCGATAAAGTGAATCTAACGTGCATTGAGTGTGAGGTGGAAAGTGTAATTGGAATAGTACACAGCCAACTTTTATTGTATTTAATTTAATGTTGAACCAGATCACCTATATCCGAGTTGTAATTGTATATAATTGTAAATAGCGTATTTAGTGTGTACATATATTCTTAATAAACTGATAATTCAGTTAATCGGCAGCGTAAGTCTTCATTTACACAATCCTCACAGTGGGTGACCGATATCACCTAGTAATATCGGTGGTGGCAGCTATATCTACCACGGACTTTCTTCAAAGTTGTGTGGACTGAGAGGAACGTCCGACAAACAGTGTTTTAAAAAATTTACAACTTTAACTGTTTAAAATGTGCGTTTTTATTTGGTGGAATTAATCAGACTGACTTCTGAATGCCTCATATTACATACAACATGAATTAAACATTAATATTCCTGGACCCATCATAAAAAAATTTTAAATGAAATTTCATTTTTATAATTTTCGGAACTGCAAATTTTTAAACTTCCAAACATCGCACGTTTTAAATCTTTAGATCGTTGCGTAGAGAGAAAACTGCAGTTTTAAATAAAATTTGTTTGAAATCTGTATCAAAATTTGCTTTCAAAGTATTATTATTTTTTTTAAGTTTTTATTGTTTTTTATCATCATGGCAACAGAAGTATTCCATTTTAGACATTAAACATGGATAAATCACAAAACGAATAAAATAAAATAAAAGCAGAATTCAACTAATAAAAAGATTCAGATATACTTGATATTTCCTACAATTCCCTACCGAGTAACTAGTATTAAAAAAATGAGGTTTTCAGTAAATTGGCGTCAAAACACAAATCACGCCAAACCCGGTGTGTATATCGCATCTGTGCCTAAATCGGACATGAGATAAAGGTCTATAGGGGTTTTGGATTTGTAAATTTGTCTTAAGTGTTTAAAGAAAATTTGAAATGTTGTATAGTCCAGGCATTTGGTAAAAAATAAATGCAAGTTTTGGTGTAGTTTTGATTTTTGGTTCCCTTTATGTTTTTTGGGTCACTGAACAGGAATCTGGCATTATCCAACAAAATTTCTCCCCGGAAACACGTTTTTTTGGTAAAAAACGTGGCTTTTTTCCGTTTTTTCTACATAACTTCAAAATTATGCATTTTACATAAAACTCACCAATACATAAATTAAAGAGCACAAAATTTCCTACAGTTTATGTATTTAAGGTTTCTTCTCTGATCAATGGTTTAGCCGTGAGAGAGCCGCAAAAATGGGTGTGAAAAGCAAAAAATTCTGAAAAACGTGAATTGCAGAAACGTACGTCGATGAAACATGAAAAACAACCATTTTACGCAAATTTTCCCCATTTAATATTACTAAATATATTATTATTGACTATATTTTATTAATCTGATGTTCATTGTTTCTTTCATAACTAAAAAATAAATAAAAATGAGCATATCTGTGGTCAAAATCTTCATTTGCTATTATAAAATAACAATAGTAATAATTTCTTAATTTGACTTTTAAATAATGTAAATAAAATGACTAAAACAGGCTTTAACTGATCCCATCTACACTTTCTCCCTTGATTGAAGGTGTGCAAGTGTGAAATAACTTTGGTCAAGCGCCCTCCCCCCCGCATCTCATGTCCACGTTCAGTGCAATACTACCCCCCCCTTCCCCACTAGTCTCGCCTCTGTTAGAAATATGCGTTGCACAGATCACTAGCTTATCAGGAGGACACATTCCTATCAGTTTCCATATGCAACTGCTTACTTATAATTTAGTAATTCACTGTTTGTATCTTCGTGAATATAGTCAACATCTAAAATGACTCTGGGCGATCTCGCTGTGTTTTATTTGTGACTCTCCTTTAGAAGAGGGACCGTCAGTGAAAGTTAGTCGAGATATTTCAGCTTCAATCAAGGGAAGTACAGAAAGAAAGGATGGAAAGGCAGTTTTCTTAAAGGGGAAAATCTCAGTAGATGTGCATGTTAAGTGTAGAAAAGCATACATGAATGAACGGATGATTACTGCTTACGTGAAGAAGATTGAGGAACAAAGTGCTAGTACTTCTCAAAGTTTAAGATCATCAGCTCTTCAGTTTAATTTTCGAACTAATTGTTTTATATGTGGACTGTGCATTTCGGAAGAGTTCATTGGAACACAAGCGAAAAATCCACCAAGTGAATGCAATACTGTATACAGTGTGCGACACATGGGATTCAAAAGTACAATTCTGAAACCAACAAGAGCTCGCAATGATGATTAAGGGCAGGCAATTCAGCGCATCGAACCAGTGAATGATTTGATCGCAGCAGATGCTCAATTACCACATCAAATGTTTTAAGTGTATATTTATGGGAAGCCGAAGATCCAAGAACAGAAGGAACGTGGTCCATTTGCCGAGGCAATCGACAGAGCAATGCAAGGTATATACGATTACCTTGAAAATCATGATGACGAGTATCAATTCTCCATGGAAGAGCTAATGAAGCATGTTACAGGGAGTTATCAACCCCATATGAGAACTGTAAAGTTTAACCTCATTGAGAGACATGGAGACGACATACCGATCACAAAGAATCAGAAAAAAAATTCTTTGTATGTTTCAAGAATATAGGAGCGAAGATGCTGACCAATGCATGGTATCAGCAAACATTTAAATCTGATCGACATGAGAGGCTGCGAGTGGTTGAAGCAGCAGCAAAAATTATTTGCGAAGATACCAGATAGAAGATTTGCTTCGGAAAACTGCAACAACATCGTAGTTGTGTGTCAAGACGAAAAGGATGAGCTAGACTTTGAAGCCGATCTGGAAATGGATTGCCCACACAATGAATCAGATGACCCAATAGAAGCGGAAATAGCCATGCCGCAAGCTATCAAATATTTACTATTTAAAAAAAACTTAATAAAAAAAACTTAAAAAAACTTTAAAAAAAATATTGATAGCTATAAAAACACCCACTAATTCCATTCGTCTATTTTCTATTTTGTAGATGTCGGTGAAATGCAGGGACCTTCAAATAAAAGAAAGCGGAAATAGTACTTTGTTTTTTAAGTAAATGTACTTACTAATGTAAACAATTATTTATAATTAAATAATAATCAATAATGAATCGTCGTTTTTATTTTTGGCAACTTCATTGAAAAATATAGTCGATCATAATATCTTCAATATCATTTAAAGTCAATATTTGCGAAAAATGATCAGTTTTCATGTTAAATCTATGTACAGTGCCATAATTCCTATTTTCCGGATTTTTTTTATTTTCACACCCACATTTTGAACTTCGAGAACTTTAAGACTGGACCCGTGTCAGCTTTTATATGTTAAAGCCTGTGTTAGTTATTTCATTTATATTATTTAAAAATCAAATTAAGAAATCATTACTATTATTATTTTGTAATAGCAAATGAAGATTTTGATCACAAATATGCTCATTTTTATTTATTTTTTAGTTATGAAAGAAACAATGAACATCAGATTAATAAAATATGATCAATAATAATATATTTAGTATTATTAAGTGTGGAAAATTTGCATAAAATGGTTGTTTTTCATGTTTCATCGACGTACGGTTCTGCAATTCACGTTTTTCAGAATTTTTTGCTTTTCACACCCGTTTTTGCGGCTCTCTTACGGCTAAACCATTGATCAGAGAAAAAAACCTTAAAACCTTAAATACATAAAATGTAGGAAATTTTGTGCTCTTTAATTTATGTATTGGTGAATTTTATGTAAAATGCATAATTTTGAAGTTATGTAGAAAAAACGGAAAAAAAACCACGTTTTCTGCACGTTTTTTGCCAAAAAATGTATTTCCGGGGAGAAATTTTGTTGGATAATGCCAGATTCGTGTTCAGCGACCCAAAAAACATAAAGGGAACCAAAAATCAAAACTACACCAAAACTTGCATTTATTTGTCCTTTTTGAGCACTTAATGCCTGGACTAGTAATAAACATCGTTAGAATGTGATATCATATTGAGGTACATCTTGGCGCAAAATTAGGACAATTTTAAAGGATTGAAAACTTTCTGTCAAAGCCAGGGAGTAGTGGAGGGTATACGAGGGTATACGCCATATACCCACTGGATTTTTTTAAAGAAACACCATATACCCTCTGTTTATCAAGAAAGCTGTAGTATATACACTCCAGAGTATGACCTCTGTTTTGAGCGTATACCGACTGCTTAGAGCATATACCCTCTGATTTTTTTCTCTCTGATTTCTCTACAGCACTGAAAAGCTATCACATCGTTGCCAAAGTAACTCATGTTTCGTCGCCAACTGTTTTATTGGACAACAATTAATGAAGAATGCTAATTTTAATTGTTATAAAACGTTAAGAATGGTAGGATATGTTTGACACGTAATCGCATTCATTTAAAGCGTTTATTTCTATTTATGGCAATGCACATTTTTCAATTTATACGAAGATTTTTTTATATGTTTTAATATACTCGAACAAAATCGCCGGAATTAAAAAAAAGTCCTTCCGGCTGTGCTGGGAGGAAGAGGTAGCTTTCATATACTTATTTATTTATTTTAAATTAAGTTATATAAATCAAATATACGAAGCTCAAAATAGTGGAACGCGATTATATAAGATTAAATACTAGTTTTTGTCAATACTGAATATTAATAGGAATTTTTAGAAAATTGTCATCTTTTATTCAACCTGCTTTTATTTTAAGCGATTTATATGGTCGCCAAATTCCACGATATCCATTTTAAAGCAGCATGACGGATAAAAAAAAACAATGAGCTTGATCGAAATCTTAATTCATGTGAACATGCACACTCACACCGAAATCGATTAATATATACGACTGCTGTCGCGGGCAAATTGTCTATTTTAAAAAAATGTCACCCACATTAGAAATTCAAACTGCTATATCCCAGGCGTTTTTCAAGGTAAAGACAAAGGAAAAAATACTCCAGAATGCATTATTAAGATAGATAGTTTAGAAAGAACCTTTTTTCAGTTTCTATTTTTTTTATACATCATTATACATTTAAAAGATTTTTGACAAATTTAAATGACAGCCATTGTGAAACAAGATGGCGGATGACAAGATGGCCTATAAAGTTGGTCCGTGAACTCGGTCAAGATATTGGTATGTACCATGAACACACTGAGTTATATCGAAATCAGTTTATAAATATGCATATTAACGCGTGACAAATTTCAGACCGTTTCAAAATGTCAATCTCACTGGAAATTGAAGGTGCTAAAATTCAGCCATTTTTCAAGATATAGATGAAACAAAAAATGCTCTGGAGTCTTTGAATCAAGGTCAAAGCACAAAAGAAAAATATTTTTCAATTTCTTACTTTTTTGCCCCTAATTTTAAAATTTAAATTAAAAAAATAATATTCCGCCATTTTGAAACAAGACGGTGGATGGAACTGGCCAACGAACTCGGTCCAGGCATCAGTATTTCCCATCTTCGCAACAAGTTTAATCCAAATCGGTGTATAAATACGCGTGTTATCACGTGACGAAAACCAGATCATTTCAAAATGTGAGCAACATTAGAAATTAAAAGTACTATAGCTCAGACATCTTTTAAGATACAGACAAAACAAAAAATGCTTTGGAATCTTTGTACCAAGGTCAAATGCATAAAAGAAAAATCATTTTCAATTTCTAAATTTTTTGTACCTAATTTCAAATTTTAAATTAAAAAAAATTAAATTTTTTAAATTTAAATTTAAAAATTTGAAACATTTTGCTGCCATTTTGAAACAAGATGGCGGATGGAACTGCTAAACGAACTCGGTCCAGGCTCTGTTAAGTACTATGTACACACCAAGTTACATCCAAATCTATTTGTAAATACGATTGTTATCACGTGACAAAAACCAGAATTTTTCAAAATATCATCCATAAGTGCTATAACTCAATTATTTTTTAAGATATAGATAAAGTAAAAAGTGTTCTAGAATCGGTGCTTTAGGATCTAACACATAAAATAAAAATATTTTTCAACTTTTAATTTTTTCGCATTTATTTTTAAATTTTTAATTTTTAAAACAAAATTAAATGGCCGCCATTTTGAAACAAGATGGCTGATGATGCTAGCCAACGAAGTCGAGATATTTGTATGAACTATGTACATACTAAGTTTCATTCAAATCGGTTCAAAACGTCGTTAGTTATAGCATGACAAAATCAGACCGTTTCAAAATGTCAGCCATAAGAAAAATTCAAAGTGCTATAACTCAATCATTTTTTAAGATGTAGACGAAATAAAAAGTGTTCTGGAATTGGTGCGTTAAGATCTAACACATAAAATAAAAATATTTTTAATTTTTTAATTTTTTCGCATTTACTTTTAAATTTTAATTGTTTTAAAAATTTTTAAATGGCCGCCATTTTGAAACAAGATTGCGGATGATGCTGGCCAACGAACTCGGTCGAGATATTTGATTGTACTATGTACATACCAAGTTGCATTAAAATCGGTTTATAAATACGTTAGTTATCACATGACAAATATCGGATATATATATATATGTATATATATACATGTACAGGGTGTTTCTAAATTCATGGTCCAAACTTTAAGGGGTGATAGTACACATCAAGACAAACAATATTTAAATAGGAAACCCCAAAGTCTTCCGAAGGAGATAGGCGCCATTAAAGTTTAGGGTCCAAAAATTCAAATGATTATGAAAAACAGAAAAATTGGTCGATTCGTTTGCGGTTTTCACTAAAATTATTCTATATGTCAGTATTGTCTTGAAAAGAAATTATAAAGATAAATTTCAAAAAATGACGATAGAGGGCGCTTTAGACTTTAGAGTAACGAACAACTATTTTTATCGTTATTTTTTGCATCTCATTAAAGGTTTCGTAAGCTTAGACTTAAACTTAAATTTTGAGCTCAAAATCTGAATAGTTGGAAGCAGTTAAGTAGCACAAACTTAACTGTGTTTGTGGGTTTTAAATTCAAATGATTATAAAAAACGGAAAAATTGGTCGATTGATTTGCGGTTTTCACTAAAACTATTCTTTATGTCAGTATTTTATTGAAAATAATTTATAAAGATAAATTTCAAAAAATGCCGATAGAGGGCGCTTTAGACTTTGGAGTAACGTACAACTATATTTTACCGTTATTTTTCGCATCTCATAAATTATTCTTAGAAGCTTAGACATAAACTTAAATTTTGAGACGAAAATCTGAATCGTTGGGAGTGGTTAAGTAGAGCAAACTGAACTGTGTTCAATGGGGGTGGGGAGGTTCAAATTTCAAATTATTTTGAAAAACGGAAAAATTGGTCGATTTCATCTACCGTTTTCGCTAAAACTATTCTTTATGTCAATATCTCCTTGAAAAAAAATTTTAAAGATTAATTTCAAAAAATACCGATAGAGGGCGCCTTAAACTTTAGAATAACAGGCGCCCTCTAACGGTATTTTTAAAAATTAATCTTTAAAATTTATTTTCAAGGAAATATTGATATAAAGAATAGTTTTAGCGAAAACGGCAAACGAATCGAACAATTTTTCCGTTTTTTATAATCATTTGAAATTTGAACCTCTCCACCCCCATTGAACACAGTTCAGTTTTCGCTACTTAACCACTCCCAACAATTCAGATTTCCATCTCGAAATTTAAGTTTATGTCTAAGCTTCTAAAAAAATTTTATGATATGCGAAAAATAATGGTAAAATATAGTTGTATGTTACTCCAAAGTCTAAAGCGCCCTCTATCGGCATTTTTTTGAAATTTATCTTTATAATTCATTTTTAATAAAATACCGACATAAGGAATAGTTTTAGTGAAAACCGCAAATCAATCGACCAATTTTTCCGTTTTTTATAATCATTTGAATTTAAAACCCTCTGAACACAGTTAAGTTTGTGCTACTTAACTGCTTCCAACTATTCAGATTTTGAGCTCAAAATTTAAGTTTAAGTCTAAGCTTACGAAACCTTTAATGAGTTGCAAAAAATAACGGTAAAAAATAGTTGTTCGTTACTCTAAAGTCTAAAGCGCCCTCTATCGTCATTTTTTGAAATTTATCTTTTATAATTTATTTTCAAGACAATACTGACATAAAGAATAATTTTAGTGAAAACCGCAAACGAATCGACCAATTTTTCTGTTTTTCATAATCATTTGAATTTTTGGACCCTAAACTTTAATGGCGCCTATCTCCTTCGGAAGACTTTGGGACCCCTGGTTTCCTATTTAAATATTGTTTATCTTGATGTGTACTATCACCCCTTAAAGTTTTGACCATGAATTTAGAAACACCCTGTATATATATATTTATATATAGTGTTACGAATTTTGTAAATAGTTAGTGTTTGTACTGTAAAATAATGTAAATAATCTTATTAAGCTCCATTTCTTTACCAATATTAGTTTTTGTTACATTGTCTCTGTTATCAAGCAAACTTGTCTATTATTTTCAGTGAATGTCTATGGCAGCTTTGCGAAATATTTGAGATATCGCCAAGTTGGCGTCACTTTTGGCGACTAATTTTGGTCGCCAAATTTGGCGATATATCGCCAAGTTGGCGACAAACTTTACGATTGTTGGCGATGGTAACCCTTCCCTATTTATGGTAACCCCCCTTAGGTCTACTGATACATTGTTTGTTGTTCCGTGGTTTTCCAGGTTTTTCTAGAAATTTCTAGCACATGCTACGAGACTATATATAAGGAGAGCGATACGAGCTGTTGTTGTTATTATTTACCAGTCAGTCATTGAGTGAGCTACTAGAGATTGTCCAAGCAAGTTTGCTTGATGTATTGAGTTTTATCGACGTTGTTTTGAATGTGATATAGTGTTGAGACATTGTATAAAGAGTCTCTGCGACCTATATTTGTACTTGTTCGATAGATTTAAACAGTTATTTTGGAATATCTTGTAATATTTGTGAGTTTCGAAGACTCTGTTGTTCTGAAGATCTGTAAATAAATTATTTTCTACTTTTCTAAGAGAAAAGAGTTTGAAGTTGTCTAACCATAAGATCAAAAGAACCCAATATACGCTGCAACAATACATATATATATATATATATATATATATATATATAAATACAGGGTGATTCATAAAAGATGGGCAGAACTTTAAGGGGTTGTAGTACACTTAAAGACAAATAATATTAAATAGGAGACTAAGGGTCCCAGACGTATTCCCAAGGAGATAGGGGGCATTAAAGTTTAGGGTCCGAAATTTCAAATGATTATAAAAAATGGAAAAATTGGTCGATTCGTTTGTGGTTTTTGCAAAGAATTTTCTTTATGCCAGTATTTTCTTGAAAAGAAATTTTAAAGTTCAATTTCAAAAAATGCCGATAGGGGGCGCTTTAGACTTTGGAGTAACAAACAACTATTTTTTAACGTTATTTTTTGTATTTCTTTAAATGATTTCGAAAGCTTAAACTTAAACTTAAATTTTGATCTAAAAATCTGAGTCCTAACGAGTAGTTAAGTAGCGTAAACTGAAATTTGAAATTTGAAACCCTTCTCCCCCCAGAACAAAAATCAGTTATTCCCGATCTTTGTATCGTAGATTAGGCTCTAACTACTGCCGCGTTTTGCTAAAATTATTCTTTATGTCAGTATTTTCTTGAAAATAAATTTTAAAGAAAAGTTTCAAAAAATTCCGATAGAGGGCGCTTTAGACTTTGGAGTAACGAACAACTATTTTATACCGTTATTTTTTGTGTCTCATTAAATGCTTTCTAAAGCTTAGACTTAAACTTAAATTTTCAGCTCAAAATCTGAATCGCTGAGCGTGGTTCAGTAGCGAGGGGAGGGGGTTCAAATTTCAACTTCTGAACATAGTTCAGTTTGCACTACTTAACCATGCCCAACGATTCTGTGCTGTGATACGAGGCAAAAATACAACTTTCGTCAAGGACTGCATAGTCGGAATTCACTCATAAAGGCACTGGCACAGTTGGAAACGTCGCTCATGCAAACGTTAAAGCTCCATTCCTGACGCTAGTCACCGGGTGAAGAAGGAGACAGAAAGTATGCAAATGTCAAATGGGGAAGAAGAAGAACACGTATGCAAAATTTCGACACGATTCAGGCATAAAAACCACTGAACGGTGAGTCAAGTGTAAGTCGCTGTAGTGATGAATCGGAAGATGGTGCCCTTCACGAATAAGGAAAAGGCTGAGATGCATTTAATTTACGGAGCGGCAGATGGAAATGGTGCAGAGAAACAACGAATGTACGGAGAGCGATTTCCCAACAGGCGGTTGCCTAACCGCAAAACTTTTGAGCGCTGGCACAGACAGTTGTGTGAAACGGGATCATTTCTCGCTTCCCGGTCGAATGCAGGTCGTGCAAAAAAGGACGAATAAGTAGTTGTTGCAGAAGCCATTCTGGATGTAGTAGCGGCGCAGCCAAGTACAAGTACACGAACAGTGGCTAGGCAGGTGGATACCTCACAGTCCATGACTTGGAGGGTACTGAAGGATGAACATTTGCTCCCGTTTCATGTGCAACGAGTCCAGAAACTGTCTCCAGGGGATTATCCAAATCGTATTGAATTCGCCCGCTGGTTTCTGCAGCAGAACGCGCTAAATCCACATTTTGGACGAACTGTGCTTTTCACCGATGAATGTACCTTCACACGTGAAGGTACATTTAACACACACAATGCACATGTATGGGCGGATGTCAATCCACATGCTACGTATCCACATGCTCATCAGAGACGCTTTTCCATCAATGTTTGGGCAGGAATCCTCGGAGACCACCTAATCGGACCGTACCTTCTTCCTGAACGCCTCAACGGTAAAACATACCTCACATTTCTGCAACATGTGCTGCCAGACCTGTTAAACGTTGTTCCTCTACGCATCCGGCGGGTCATGTGGTTCCAGCACAATGGAGCGCCAGCCCATTACGTACGAGACGTCCGAAACTATCAGGATATCACATTTCCGAACACATGGATTGGTCGAGGTGGTCCTGTTGCTTGGCCTGCTCGCTCGCCAGATCTTTCACCCCTCGATTTATTTTTTTGGGGACAATTGAAGGCTCTTATGTATGAGACACCCATTGAATCCCCCGAGGAACTGGTCGCCAGACTTTCCGCCGCTGTAGGGGAAGTGCTCGAAAAGCCTGATGTTTTCGCAAATGTTCGCCGTTCCATTCTTCGCCGTTGTTCTGCGTGCATAACCTCTGGTGGTCACAATTTTGAACATTTATTGTAATTACATGTTAATAAATATGCTTTGGTAACATAATCCTAATTTGTGTCTTTTTACCTCGTATCACAGCACACAATGTGTGGACATGGTAAACTGAACTGTGCTCAGGAGTAGAAATTTCAAACCCCTCTCCCCAGAAACTTAACCACGTCTAACGATTCAGATTTTGGGCTGAAAATTTAAATCTAAGCTTTAGAAAGCATTTAATGAGACACAAAAAATAACGGTATAAAATAGTTGTTCGTTACTCCAAAGTCTAAAGCGCCCTCTATCGGAATTTTTTGAAACTTTTCTTTAAAATTTATTTTCAAGAAAATACTGACATAAAGAATAATTTTAGCAAAACGCGGCAGTAGTTAGAGCCTAATCTACGACACAAAGATCGGGAATAACTGATTTTTGTTCTGGGGGGGAGAAGGGTTTCAAATTTCAGTTTACTCTACTTAACTACTCGTTAGGGCTCAGATTTTTAGATCAAAATTTAAGTTTAAGTCTAAGCTTTCGAAATCATTTAAAGAAATACAAAAAATAACGTTAAAAAATAGTTGTTTGTTACTCAAAAGTCTAAAGCGCCCCCTATCGGCATTTTTTGAAATTGAACTTTATAATTTTATTTCAAGAAAATACTGGCATAAAGAAAATTTTTTGCAAAAACCGCAAACGAATCGACCAATTTTTCCATTTTTTATATTCATTTGAAATTTCGGACCCTAAACTTTAATGCCCCCTATCTCCTTGGGAATACGTCTGGGACCCTTAGTCTCCTATTTAATATTATTTGTCTTTAAGTGTACTATAACCCCTTAAAAATCTGCCCATCTTTTATGAATCACCCTGTATACAGGGTGTATCTAAACTACTGGGCAAAACTTTAAGAGGTGATAGTACACATCAGGACAAATAATATTAAATGAGAAACTAAAGGTCCCAAACATCTTCCGAACGAGATAGGTGCCATCAAAGTTTAGGGTCCAAAATTTGAAATGATTATAAAAAACGGAAAAATTGGTCGATTCGTTTGCGGTTTTCACGAAAACTATTCTTTATGACTGTATTGTCTTGAAAATAAATTATAAAGATAGATTTCAAAAAATGCCGATAGAGGGCGCTTTAGACTTTGGAATAACGAACAATTATTTTTCACCGTTATTTTTGCATCTCATTAAATTTTTTTAGAAGTTTAGACATAAATTTAAATTTTTAGCTAAAAATCTGTGGTTAAGTAGCGCAAACTGAACTGTGTTCAGTGGGAGTTGGTAGGTTCAAATTTCAAATGATTATAAAAAAAAGAATAATTGGTCAATTGATTTGCGGTTTTCACTAAAATTATTCTTTATGTCAGTATTGTCTTTAAAATGAATTTTAATTATAAATTTCAAAAAATGTCGATAGAGGGCGCTTTACACTTTGGAGTAACGTACAACTATTTATTACTGGTATTTTTTGCATCTCATTAAATTTTTTTTTAAACTTAGACATAAACTTAAATTTTGTGCTGAAAATCTAAATCGTTGAGAGTGGTTAAGTAGCAGCTGTGTTGAATGGAGGTGGGAAAGTTCAAATTTCAATTGATTATAAAAAACGGAAAAATTTGTCCATTCGTTTGCTGTTATCTCCAAAACCATTGTTTATGTCAGTATTTTATTGAAAATAAATTTTAAAGATAAGTTTTAAAAAATTCCGTTAGAGGACGCCTTAAACTTTAGAGTAACCAACAATAATTTTTAATTGTTATTTTTTGTATCTAATTAAATGCTTGCAAAACGTTAGACTTAAATTTTGAGCTCAAATTCTGAATCGTTTGGAGGAGTTAAGAAGCGCAAACTGAACTGTGTTCAGGAGTTGAAATGTTACCCTGCCCACCCTACGACCACAGTTCAATTTTTCGCTACTTAAATACTCACAACCATTCAGATTTTGAGCTCAAAATTTAAGTTTAAGCTTTTAAAACATTTATTTAGATTAAAAAAAATAATAACGGTTAAAAATAGTTGTTGGTTACTCTAAAGTTTAGGGCGCCCTCTGACGGAATTTTTTGAAATTAATCTTTAAAATTTATTTTTCAGGAAATACTGGCATAAAGAATAATTTTAGAGTAAACCGCAAATCAATCGACCAAATTTTCCGTTTTGTATAATCATTTGAAATTTGAACCTCCCCACCCCCATTGAAAACAGTTCATTTTGCGCTACTTAACCACTCTCAACGATTCAGATTTTCAACTCAAAATTTAAGTTTATGTCTAAGCTTCTAAAAAATTTAATGACATGCAAAAAATAACGGTAAAAAATAGTTGTACGTTACTCCAAAGTCTAAAGCACCCTCTATCATAATTTTTTGAAATTAATCTGTATATCTTATTTTCAAAACAATACTGACATAAAGAATAATTATAGCGAAAACCGCAAATCAATTGACCAATTTTTCTGTTTTTTATAATCATTTGAAATTTGAACCTACCCACTCCCATTGAACACAGTTCAGTTTGCGCTACTTAACCACAGATTTTTCGCTCAAAATTTAAGTTTATATCTAAACTTCTAAAAAAATTAATGAGATGCAAAAAATAACGGTAAAGAATAATTGTTCGTTACTCCAAAATCTAAAGCTCCCTCTATCTGCATTTTTTGAAATTTATCTTTATAATTTATTTTGTAGAAAATACTGATATGAAGAATAGTTTTAGTGAAAACCGCAAATCAATCGACCTATTTTTCCGTTTTTTATCTTTATTTGAAATTTTGGACCCGAAACTTTAATGGCGCCTATCGCCTTCGGAAGACGTTTGGGACCCTTAGTTTCCCATTTAATATTATTTGTCTTGATGTGTACTATCACCCCTTAAAGTTTTGCCCAGTAGTTTAGATACACCCTGTATATATACACACACACACACACATATATATATATATATATATATATATATATATTTATAAATATGTATGTCAACGTTTGAACGGAGGGTGGTTTTGGGGTCTGGGGGTCATGATCGGTGAAAATATACCAAAAATTTCAGGAAGTGCTCCGCACGGCTGCAATAGGTAGCTTTTTACTTTTTGTAATGAAAGCTACCTAAAATAACCCTCCGTTCCCTTCCAGTAAAAATATTATTGTATGTAAAATTAAACAAGCATTTTTGTATTTAAAAATGGAACATACATCCTTTTGCACTGATGTGACATCTTTTTCACTGGCTTTTAAATTTCGACCGCGCTCGAATTATGAGCCTTTTTGTTGTAAATATATCTTCCATAAGAGATTCATGTTTTGCGTTTCGTAACTGTCACATTTCTATGTTTGTTGGAAAAAAAATGAGTACAACCGAAAAACAGGAATTCCGCGTCTTCAACATTTTGAGTCGCCACTGATGAAAATATGTATATACAGGGTATCATAAAAATATTGCGACAAACGTTTAGGAAATGTGAGATACATGATATGGATTAAGAAATGTTTTCAATGCATGAGCAGAAACGTCAACGTACGCCGCTAGGTTAAAAAAAAAAAAAAAAAAAAAAAAAAAAAAAAAAACACAAAATATGTTTCAGTTTTATGGCTTAAAATACCTGCCTTTATTTTGTATAAAATGACGTCATTTGCATCCGTTGATGCACCCTACATTTACGATTCATTCTTAAAGAACACATATAGAAAATTATGCTTATGACGTTACTACCATGGAATAACGCACAAATTCATTAAAATACATTGCTGTCGTTCAACAAATTTCCACAAAAAATTCGAGTATCTAAGTACTTACTTGCCTCCATTTGTTTCTAATATTAACCATTTCACCGGCATTAGGTATAAGGAAACCTTGAGCATTGAAAACTAAATATAGTTTACGATAGATCCATGTTTTATCGGAAATCATTCATTCATATATTTTTTTCAAAATTCGGAAAATGTTATTTACATAACCGATTAACAAAATGACATTCTTTCCGTTTTTTGATTGGAGTTTTGATTGGACCCTTTAAGGAGCGCCGTTTGTAGTCCGCAAACGAATAATTTTTCTGCCCTAATTGACAAACGCCACCAGTTCTTTTTTAGCGCAATTTCGATCTCTTGATTTAGATGGAAAAAGAGCGTTTGATTATTTTCAAATATTTTTTTTTCATAATTTACCGTGTGAGTTAATTATCTGAACATTTTTAGAGCAAAAATGACTTGCCACTGAAAGGGTTAAGGAAATTCGGAGAAAATAAGTCACACAAATGTTCTTTAAAGTACATTTTTATAGAGAAAATATTAATAAAATATTAGCATTTGTAAAATAAGTTTGACCTAAACTAAAAATCATTTAATTGATATAAAAACGAAATAAAACCAAAAATCAGCGTGATTTATACATGACGATATTTTTTCATAGCACGTATTTAATTACAAATTTTTTTCAGTTGTTATGACAAAATGACAACAAAAAGATATAGAAATCTGTTATTTTTATTCTGCTTTTCTACAGAAATCTACTACTTCACTCGTCACAATTAGGGACATGCACTAAAAACTACTAATAAATTAATGCCACAACAATCAATTTAGATGCAGTTTTCAAAAAAATTCCATTGAAAAATATTTTTCACCCTGTAAGACGACGCAAAAGTTAATAATGTGAGATGTTTAGAAGTTTAAATAATTGCAGTAGATTATCAGTATTTCTCTAAAATGATACGCTTGCTTTGTTTTGCGGGTGACTTATTGTTAACTGTAATTTATTATTTTAGATATGCCAGTGTCATTGTTGTAAAAAAAAATACAGAAACGAAGGCTAAAAAGGAAAAATATTTTTTCTAAAAACACTCCTTTAGAAGCATTCAATAGTCATCTTGAAAATACCATCTAAATGTTTTGCTTCTTATGTTTTTTAGGTAGCTTTCATTACAAAAAGTAAAAAGCTACCTATTGCAGCCGTCCGGAGGAAAGCACTTCCGGAAAATTTTGGTATATTTTCACCGATCATGACCCCCAGACCCCAAAACCACCCTCCGTTTAAATGTTGACATATATATATATATATATATATATATATAACCATATATATATATATATGTATATATATATATACACTGCTCAAAACAATTAAAGGATATTTGAAGTTTTATATAAAATAAAGATATAAACGAAAATTTTTGTGCCGAAAATAGAAGAAGAGAATCACAAATGCAAATTTTTCTGGTTTTCAAACTGTGGAGTAAGCAAATTTTGAGTTCGACGTCAAAAACGTCGCTTCAGTGGCAGCGAATGAAATTTGACTTTCAACTGGATAAAAGAGAATGAAGACAAGGATGATCGGCATTCAGTGGTTGCTTTGTTTCGATGAGTACGATGTCTCAGCGAAGTCATTTGACAGATTTAGAAGCTTGGAGAATTGTTGGTAGGTCAGAAGGGGGGCAAACTCAAGCCGAAGTAACGCAAGCCATTGGAGTGTCACAAAGTGTCATTTCCAGGATCTGGAACCGTTTTTTGGAGAGTGGATGTGCAGGCCGAAGACCAGGGCAAGGTCGTAGACGGGCAACAACGCCCAATGAAGATCGGTATTTAGCGTTAACAGCTCGGAGACACCGAAACATGAAATCTACTCTTTTCCAACAACACCTTTGCTCGGCTACAGGCATCACGATTTCAATTCAGACTGTTCTAAACCGGCTCCATGCTGTAGGTCTGTATGCTCGCCGACCGATGGTATGTGTTAGATTAACATCAAGGCATCGTCGCGACCGCAGGGACTGGGCAACCGAGCATGTCAACTGGAGGAGAAATGAATGGAGCAATATTCTGTTTTCTGACGAGTCCCGTTTTTCTGTGCATCCGGATAATAGGCGTATTTTCATCTGGAGGGACCGTGGCAGTAGGAATAATCCTGCGTTCGTGCACGAAAGTGTCAGATTTGGCGGTGGAGGAGTGTTGGTGTATGGTGGCATCTCCATTGACGGGCTCACTGATCTCTACATCATTCGAGATGGAGCTCTGACTGGTCGCCGATATAGGGATGAGATCCTCAGACCTATTGTAGTCCCTTACGCTGCAGCAATCGGAGATAACTTCATTTTAATGGACGATAACTGCAGGCCACATCGTGCAAACCTGGTGGAGGATTTCCTTTTCGAGGAAGGAATCGTTAGAATGGAATAGTCAGCGTGTTCTCCAGACATGAATCCAATCGAGCACGTTTGGGACGCTCTAGGAAGACGAGTTTCTGGCCGCCAACAACCCCCACAAACTCTCCAAGAACTGGAAAGAGCTCTTCTGGAAGAGTGGGGCAGAATACCCCAACTCGTCATTAATAGCCTCATTGAGTCCATGCCTCAAAGGTGTTCAACGTTGCTGGCCGCCCGTGGAAACCATACCCCCTACTGAAAATGATTTTCTTTGAAGAAAACACCTTTTCTTATTCTTTTTTCTCATATGCACAAATTGTGTTTTTTTTCCTTTTGTGCACAAATGCGCAATAAAATGCATTTTTTTCTGCCAAACATGTGTAATTTATTCTCATATAATCTACTATGTCTGTCGACCATGTATCAATCAGCTAAAAAGTTTCCCAGATACAAAATCCACCTAAAACTGCAATATCCTTTAATTGTTTTGAGCAGTGTATATATATCTGATTTTTGTCATGCGATAACTAACGTATTTATGAACCGATTAGAATGAAATTCGGTATGTACATAGTACATACAAATATCTCAACCGAGTTCCTTGGCCATCCTCATCCACCATTTCGTTTCAAAATGGCGGCCATTTTAAATTAAAAAAAAAATTTAAATTTAAAATTCAATGCGAAAAAATTAAAAGTTGAAAAATATTTTTCTTTTACGTGTTAGAACTTAAAACAACAAATCCAGAATAATTTTTATTTTGTATATATCTTAAAAAATGATTGAGTTATAGCACATTGAATTTTTCATATGGCTGACATTTTGAAGCGATCTGATTTTTGTCACGTGATAACACGCGTATTTATGAACTGACTTGAATGAAACTTGGTATGTACATAGTACATACAAATGTCTCAACCGAGTTCGTTGGCCAGCATCATCCGCCATTTTGTTTCAAAATGGCGGCCATTTTAAATAAAAAAAATTTAAATGCGAAAAAATTAAAAGTTGAAAAATATTTTTCTTTTACGTGTTAGAACTGAAAACAACGATTCTAGAACACTTTTTATATATTTTTGTCTATATTTTAAAAAAATGACTGAGTTATAGCACTTTGAATTTTTCTTATGGCTGATATTTTGAAACGATCTGATTTTTGTCACGTGATAACGCGCGTATTTATGAATCGATTTGGATGTAACTTGGTGTGTACATAGTATATACTGAGGCCTGAATCGAGTTCGATACCCAGTTACATCCGCCATTTTCTTTCAAAACCGTCGGCTTAACCGTTCGGAGTTTTCCGTGGTTTTCTTCGAACCTTACGTTAATACGGGTTATGATCCCTTCGAAAGACCCCTCACGGAGGGCATCCTACTCCATAGGGCCTATGTCCCATAGCGTAGATAATTGGCCGACATACATACAATTGTGGACGATCCCTCACTTGCTATCAAAATGAGTCAAAAACACTTCGTTTACAGGTTAGGTAAAGTGGTGTAAATCAGAAATTTTTGAGGAATTTTGGATTCCAATATCTCTGTGAGGTTTTTAGAATGAGAGGAATTTTTTTGTTCAATTTAGGAATGGATAAGAAGTAATTTGCTAATTGGGAATTTTGCCCTACGGGGTCCGTATAAAAATTTATTTTTCGTATTTTTATGAATAGACCCCAATATCTTATCAAAAATTTCAATTTTTTATGAGTTTTTATGATTGGAAGTATGGGTCTAGGTGAATATTTAAAGAAGCAGCCTGTTGTTTAGATATTTATGACTCACCCTGTAACGTATAAAAAATGCGTAATGTCTGGTTTATTATATATTAGTTCTTCTGTGTCTCTTTCGTAATATGTCGTATTATGTCGTAGATGATTTAGTAATTCATTTCTATAATTAAAATTATCAAATTGCAGAAAAATGTTGCTGTTAACGAGGCTTGTCACAGAAACCTTTAAAAGAAAATCTTCCACAGGGAAAATAAGAACCGAAAAATGTTTTTTTTTTTCCTAATAAAGATTTTTTTCTTGGTAGATTAAATTAAAAACACCTTATGCTTACTTAATTATTTAATTATTATTCAAAAATCTCTATCATGATAGACACACATATAGGATGCGTACACTTGGCACGCATACAAATGATCTAAATATACATTGTTTTAAATTTGTATTATAGCAGAACACTTTTATGTTAATTTTGAAAAAATGTGAGAATTAAAGACATCCATAACAGTATCACAAAAATTTCTAAATTAAATCTTATAAGACTAACGTTTGGAATTTATTTAATCAAATGACAATTTTCTTCCTGCATGTCCCAAGACAAAACTGTACTTGATCAGATATAAAAAGTTAATTTGACAAAAAAAAGTTTATTTTCTCTGAGTGCAAAGTCATTTTCAATTAATACACGATAGATAAAAGATATTAATTCCTAAACTTATTTAATGAAAATAATGATAATTATTGATTTAAATTACATTAATTCATAATAATTCCTTGTCATAATTCCTCTTTGAATTCTCTCGAGATCATTATACTTTTTTTTCAATCTTCACAACGAATTCTGTTTAAGACAAAAAAATATGAGCCTGACTTATAACCTTTCGTGAATAATTTCTGCAGAAATAAATAAAGAATTCAGAATAGAAATAATTAATAATAAAGTATATAATAGAAAATACAGTTTTGGACAGGTTATTTGGAAAGTCTTTTTCGAAACACATTAAAGGATAAAATTTATTTTAAATACATACCAAACTGGTTGCACAACCTCCTGTCTTTTTAAAAATTTAAGCAACTTGAATAAAAATTCTCACTAAAGTATATAATATATAAGTTTCCATATCTTAAAGCGAAGAAACAGAATCATTTATTACATTATTATAAAATACTTATAGTTGCGGGAATATATAACAACACTAATTTGATACTACAGCATAAAAGCAAAATAGCTGATTTCTCTGTAAGCAGATTACTGAGAATTCAATATTTTTGAAGAGGAACATCGTGAAAAACATCGTGAACTCGCCCTTATCTTGGATTTAGTTAGCCTTCCACAGAGGATTGCACGGGCAATCCTCTGTGGGCCGGGCAAGGCCGACAAAAAACTGATACGGTCCATGCGGACTGATCAAGAAATTCACCGGCCCTACTGACCCGCTATAAAAATTTCAGCAGAAACGATAATATATGAGCTATTTTCAATGAATATGGATTTAAGGTGAATAAGTACAAATTTGCGTCATGATCCGATACTAGTTTGAAAAAATCAATACAGATATGTAACTTGTATAGTGTAGAGATCGGCGTCGAATAGTTACGTTGTGTGTAATCCGGGTTTGATTTTTTTAGCAGACTCGTGCCGGGCCAATATCAGGCTTGCATTGATTTTCTACATATAGACCAGCTTCGCCGGAACTAGACTTAATTGTTCTCAAGAAGTGTAGGGCAAAGGACATAATTCATAAAATTATTAATATCGATAAATAACTTATGTTAACGTAATCTTTGGATATATACTTCTTGCTGGTTCTTAAATTCACTTCTCAAAAGTTTGGCACATTTTCTAGGAAACTAGGATTCTTAGAACATTTTATGTAACGGTAAGAGCTAAAATTCATGTAACCAATTCTGTTACATGAAATTTTGCCGTTAGTGTTAGAAAAAAAGTTCTGTGAATCCCAGTTTCCTTGAAAAAGTTTAGTAACTTTTATGGGTAATAGAGCTATTTAGAATATCCAATATATTTTTCATTTTTCTCCAATTTTTGGTGTTAGAGAGACGCAATTAAACATTGATAGAAATTGATATCTTTTGTTAAGTTCTAACTGCCCATTATGTAACATTTTCACTATATGCTATTAAAAATTTTGGAAAAAAAATCGAAATATGTTTTTTTAATAAAAACGAATTATCTCTTTTTTTTCGCGTTTTTCAATATTAGAGGGGCACTGTTAAATATTGGGCAATATTGAAGAAATTTTTTGTGTGTTGACTCATTACGCAAATTTTGCATTCTTATTCACTTGAAAAAAAAGGTTTTCTCGGCAAATAATACAGTATTTGTATTAAAATATTTAAAGTCACAGATTAACATTACAATTAAAATTGAGCTTTCATGCGGCTGATTCAAGTATTAGAGAAGAGCATTGAATAGTTTTTTATTAGAACATGTTTCAAAAGTTATATCTTGTAAAAAATCGAATTAAATGAATTCCATACATTTTCAAGGAAAAATTGCTTGCATAAATGAAATGATGCGTCCTTATGGCAAATTAATATTTAGTACCATTTTTCAAGACAGAATAATTTTTATTCTCAGATATGAAATATATTTCAGGAATTAAAATTAACTCCCAGCGCCAATTTATAAAAAATTAAATTTTCCAAAGTTAAGGAAACTTTTTTACAATGAAATTTTTGAAGTAAACACTGAACCAAAAATATTTATTCCGTAAATAAAATCAATATTACAGTGTTTGAATGTTTTAATAAAGCAATATCATTTTATATTACGTAAGTCTTTAAGTTGATTTAAAATTACTACTTTCTTTTCATTTTTAGTATTCCGTATTTTTACAATGATAGGGGATAGGGTGGCTAAGTTACTTGACTTACTTTTATGGTACACCTATTTATACTTTTCGAGTATATACTGCTATAATCAATCCTACTTTGTATAGTTTTTTTTAAGTCATATTATTCTTTCAAAAATGATTTTCTTTTAATAATACAGTTAACTCTTTCTCGATGAGAGCACTTTGCTTAATTTTTAATCTTTAACTATTGGTTTTTCAAAACAAAAAATTTTCTGTACTTGAATCACGAAAACGCTCCAATTAAATTAGGTAAACTTTATATTAAAAATTAGCTGATGGGAATAATAAAGGATTCTAAGTATTTTAAATGGCACGTATACCAGTCACTCGTCCCCAAAGTGCTAATAATGTATATATTTATTGTACGGAATCCTCTGACCGCAAGTAATACTCGCACTTGACCGCTTTTTATTTCTCACAATAAAAAAAAAAATCGTTTTTTTTCCCTTGGAATCAAACTAGATTTCTTTTATATTTTTTCTCTATATACTTTTGTTCTACCGTCCTTGTATCGGGATTTTAATATAAATGTTAGGTTATAAGAAAAACATTAGTGATTGGGTGTATAAGGACTTTGAAATAAATATAACATAACTTTGAATAACTTTGAAATAAATATAACATAATGAAATCGTTACATATAATTTCTGATTATTTTTTAAACAAAATTTTCAAACATATCATAATGTCGATATTTAGTTATCTCTCATAGAATTTAAAGATATACTTAAAAATATTCGGATAACTTAGCCAATGCAAGATTTAACATTTTGATTATATAGAGAATATGAAAAATTATGAATTAAGTAAAATGTTTGAAAAAAAAAATAGTTTAAATTCCCTTGAATGAATGAAAAAATTTAAAATGAGATTTTATAAGGGAACACAGAACCAAAATCATTTATTCTGTAAAGAACATGAATGTTACAGTTTTTGGGGGATATTTTACCAAAATGAAATATCATTACAGATAACAAAAGATTTTAAATAGTTAATTAATTATTATACCTTTGATTTTTGATTTTTTCATAAAAAAAATTCTTTTTGAATTTTGGTATTTCAAAGTAGATGTATTTTTTTTAATTGTATTCTCAATGTAATTTACTTGTACAATCCTGCCTATTGGAATTTTAATGCAAAAATTAGATAATAAAATAATTGTATGTTTGAGGAATATAACTGTGTAAAACTTTAAGTTCGGACTGTTTAGCCATTTTTGGAACAGAAGAATTCTGTTCGTAAAATTATGAAATAATTGTAAGAGAATAGAATACACAAATGAATTTCTTAGAAAATAAATATCTGATTTTGTATTTTTATTACAAAATTGTATTTTTATTAAAATATTCTTGTTGCTATTTGCCTGTTTTGGAATTAAAATTAGGTGATTAGACTGTCCAACCATAGCCTTTCAAAGGACTTAAATAATAAATATATCAAATAAAATTTACTTATATACTAAATTTACTTACTCTCATAAAATTTAAAAATAAACTTTTTAAAAAACCAAATACTTAGCCGAATTACTGCAGAAAAGCCTTAGCATTTTGATAATATAGATAATATGAAAAATTATGTGCTGAAAAAGAAGCGTTTAAAAATTTAATTAAAAAAAATATTTAAAAAACAGAGATATTAAATTTCATCTAAAATGTACAGTAAACTGTATAATAATATTTGTAATTCTACAGATGTAAAGTTACATAAATCTGTATACTTACCAAAATTTTATCTGTACACTGTGCAAAAGAGATCTAGAAGACAAATTTGGTAATGCTACAGAAATCAGTAACTTCACAAAAGGTATTTATTGAAATTAGCATAATTCTGCTGAAATTTTATATGTGCCTTCTCTTTAGTTACATAAAATATTTTAGGCATCCTAATTTCCTGAAAAATCTTAGTAACTTTACATATTTTTTGATTTACAGTGCAAAAGTGTACATGATTTTACCGCATTGCTCCATGCCATATTTCTAAATATATATATATATATATATAACAACAAGTTATCGTATTCCGATTGGTCTGGAAATTTATGGACTGACATATTTTGAAGAGATATATCAACACAATGTATCGCTCAATCAAGAAAAAGATGATCAAGTATGTCTTACGAATTTTGTATTGTAATGACGATATTAAAATACAGGTTCTATATTTGTAGATTGCATGCCAAAACGAGTAAATGACTTCATAAAACAAGAAGAGGGGCACATTTTTTATCAGATATCTATGCTACGTAGTATGTAAGTATAGCATTCAGCGGGAAGTGTACTCCAAAAAACCATGCATTGACATTCAGCCAAATCATCTTCATCCGATAATCCAGATGATTTGGCAATATGATTAGGTTTATTTAAAAAAATATTTTGATTATATTTAATTAGTGTTTCTTTTTGTTTTAAAAAACGTAAAAATGTAATGCAACTATTAAATTAATCTAAAAATAATCAAAGGTAGACAAAAGTGCATGCTGAAAAAAATACCTTTTTTGGCGAGAAGAAGGGTGCACTATGGAAATACATTCCTGATATTCTCCGTTTTCGTTTTTAAAGCTTGATGAAAATGAACTCTTTATTTGTCAGTATAAAATCAAAAAAAATTTTCATTGTAAAAATTTGATATTTTTTCCCTCATTCTTTAACTTGACGTAATACAGCAGACTCGGTACCATTTGATTATATATATATATATATATATATATATATATAGAACCATTACATAATACTATAAATCAACATCAAAATATGAAATAACTCGTTAAATAACAAACTATATCAAACTTAGGAGTTGGCAAAAATTGGAACAATATTGAAAATGTGGTATTTAGCTCGTTCTCAAGGGCAATGCTAAATAGACACATTAATTGCGATTAATGTCTGATTAGAAACAGGATAAACCTAACAATGATTTCTAAATTGCTTGATTAATCGCAATGGAAAACATAGTTCAAAGAAAAATATTAGAAAAATAATAAGACAATAATTGAATTATCAAAAGAATAATTGCAATGGAAAACAAACTTCAAAGAAAAATATTAGAAAAATAACAGGACAGCAATTCAATCATCAAAAATATAAACTTACACTATCAATCGTTACCATGTGAGTTAATTTCAAATTTGCAATCTCACTTGGCCAGCAGTTGTAGATGAAAGTTAACAACCAAAGTTAGATCAGAAACCAAAATGATATAATTAATAATATATAATTAAAATAACTATTATTAAAAATAATTAATTACAAATCATTAGTAAACAAAAATGTTATGAACGTAATAAAAAATAGATAAATTATTTTATACTAATAACAAGTTTTAATTAATATCGATAAAAATTTACTTTAAATCGATTAAATATCCATGAATATTTACTTTATGTAAAATAAATACGAATATACTACACAGAGCACCATCTTTTGTTATAAACGTTAGCAATAAGAATTTATTAACAAGTAAGAAAAATCATGCGTTAAGCATAGATTATGAAGCACTTTCCAACACTTAATGAAATCTTTAACAAAACTTTGTTATTTAAGGAAATAATAGTGTATAGCCAAATATACCCAAATATGTATTCCAGTACATTAGAACAGCCCTGTATTTCATATGTTAGTATATACATTAGCTTAGCAAGAAAATACCCAGTAGCTTGAAATTCCTTTTTCAGCAATTCATACTATTAGATGGAAACATACTTGACTACTTTTGTTCAGCCCTGTAGTTTACATTGTGCCTTTATTACACGTCAGCATTAGACTAAAATTTATTGTAAACTGAAACACTTTTAAAACAACTGAAATCACATTCTCATAAATCATCATTCATAGGCGTCCATGTACCGAATGCTTTGCGTGGCCCTGTATATCCCTTTACCTATATTCTGCAAACATTTCTCAGTAAATTGAATGCAGCTCAGCGTAAAAATGCATAGCTTATTTAAGAACCACGTTTAAATAATTTACGCTCATATCCTGAATAAAATTTCATATAATTATTCAGGTGAGCTCTTTTGGGTAGCCCTGTATATCAACTATAACATTTATACACACCATATGATGTGCATATATTTAGCGAAATATAAACGCGAATATCATAATTAAAATGAATTTCATCCCTCCATCAGCCATATACGGTAGACATATACCATAGACATATACGGTACTTCGGAAAGAATATAATATTTGAAATCTTTTGTATGGCCCTGTAAATGCTATGTACTTCATATTATGAAAGACAGTAGCGTATAATTTATACTAAACTTCAGTGACATATATCAATTTTATTATACATGAAAAAGCTTAATATATTTAAAATATGTCACACATAATTCCCCCTTTTACCATTATCTAATGGAATTCTTTTGTGTGACCCTGTAAATGAATAATAGCTACATTTTCACCTTATATTTTATAGGATGCATATTTTAATATGTTTGGCAGGGTATAACATCTTTAAAATTCCTTTGAAATGATTTTTCCCCATAGGCTGTAATGTAATAGGAAACTTTTGATTCGCCCTGTAGATAAACTAATCATAATAGAAACTTCATTTTCAATAGGGTTCGTGCTAGGGTAAACGTCAATAACGTCCTAAATTTTCATGGCAATCCGAGTATATTAACGATTTTTCCCCATAGGCCGTAATGTAATGGGAAACTTTTGATTCGCCCTGTAGATAAACTAATCATGGTAGATACTTCATTTTCAGTAGGGTTCGTGCTAGGGTAAGCCTCAATAGCTTCCTAAAATTTCATGGCAATCTGAGTATATTAACGATTTTTCCCCATAGGCCGTAATGTAATGGGAAACTTTTGATTCGCCCTGTAGATAAACTAATCATGGTAGATACTTCATTTTCAATAGGGTTCGTGCTAGGGTAAACCTCAATAACGTATAAAAATTTCATAGAAATCCGAGTATATTTACGGGAGTTAGAGCGCGGACAGACGGACAGACGGACAGACGGCCATCCGGCCAGACGGACAGACGGACAGACGGACAGACGGCCAGACAAACCGAATGCATAAGCACTTTTCAACTTTGTTGGAAAGTGCTAAAAAGTAAGAAATAAATAATGACGTTCAGATCTTAATATAAAAAATTGAGAATTAAAGATGTATTTTAAATTGCATATAAAAATAAGAAAAAGAAATAAATAAATAAACAAATAAACATAAAAGAAAAGAAAATAGATAAAAAATACATTATTAGTAAGGATATTTTAGAAAAATCAAACAAATAATGGATCTATGTAATTTTAAAGCAGTTAATAACAGAATTAAATTAGCAGTGGCGCCATCTTTATTTTCTAAGTAGGATTAATTAATGCAAAATAGGATTGATTAGTGCCGTAAGAGCTGGGAATTGATAATTTATTATAACATTTAAAAATATACCAGCAAAGGATAGCTCAATTAGATGACTAACTTGTGAATTTAAAATATAATAAATTTAATATAAAATAATATTAAATTATCAACCATTGATCAGCCTCAAAGTACATTTCATATTAAAGCCAGATGAATAAACAAGGAATGTTATAACAAACACATTACCATAAACAATAAATTAACACTTTATTCTTGTTACACTGCACCATTTCCTACCACCCCCCTCTTTTTTATATGATTAAATATATTAACATATGCGCATATATTTTCCAGCAGCTCCTCCCTACCTCCTTAACCTTTGACCTATGTTGGTAGAATTTTCTACCACATAATTTTAATTCCGAAATGTCACAACGGCACGAGAAAATTTGTCCAAATTTATTTGTAAAAGGTTTAATGCTTTTTTTTTTCTCGTGTAAATCATTAACCCTTTTTTTCTTTGCAAAGTACTGGTGCCAATGTGACATTTGGAATTTTGAAGAAATTTATACACCAGAGCTCAAAGGGTTAGTCTAACATCTTTCCATCCATCCGACCTATTGATTAATGGTTTTTTAACATTTTATACTTTTATTTTTTTGTGTAATTTATATATTTTATATTTTTTATTTATATTTTTTATGCGCAAAATGCTAAAAGTAACTGACAATAAATATCCTACTGCAAATTATAAATAATAAAAGTATTAATGTGATGAAAAAATGAATGAATGAATTGAATGATAGAAAATGAATTGTTTAGAAAAGCCGTGATTTATCGAATCAAGTATTATTTATTTAATGTTTTTGTTAATAAGATGAGGGGAACATAAACTTTTGATTTTGAACAAGTGATTGAGGAATATATTTCGATAAACAGAAATATGGATTCAAAATTTAAAATGAGTAAAGGTATTAACTTTAAATTTAAAATCTTTACGTTTGTCATATAGATCAGTATATATATACACTATATTGCCATTGATTATTGGACACTTGCGATTTTAGACATTTTACTAAATATCTAGAAAAATACATGAGGAATCATCTCGAAACTCTTAGTGTATAAATATAATAGTATACGTCATACATCTTCGTGAAGATTTTTTACCGAAACTCCATAGGGGACCGTCAACAAATTAAAAAAGAATGACTATCTTTTGAATAACCCTGTCAAAACTAATGTAGCAAAAGCGCTCAAACTCTAGATTATGATTGAATGCCTTATTGTAATACACTGTGTTCATTTTTATGCAAATAGCATGCATACTCGCAAAGTAATCATCGCCATTACTTTGCGAGTATGCATGAAAGTCGCCATTTTTATAAAAACTAGAGGTTTTTATAAAGATGGCCTTAGTTTTTCCCTTATATTTTTCAGAGTTCTTAATATAAAATAATATTTTTTTCAGAAAATATGACATACAACATTGCACACAGTACCCTGTAGTTAGAATTAAAAAATAATAAAAATTGTATGAAAAATGAGTTTGTTTACTAAATAATTTTTTACTGCGCATGCGTCAAAGATATCAAAATTTCATTTGCATATTATGTTAGCTAAATGTATAGAGAAACTTTTGTAAAAGTCTCGAAATTATAGCTTGAAAATTCTGAAAGTAATAGTCTATAGAAAAAGGACAAAATCCGTTGTTTCCAAAATGAAGCAAAAAAATGAGGGATTTTATCCAAAAGTAGTCGTAACATCCCGTATTGTGTATTCTATATTGACACTTATCAATGAATATATGGATACAACCCCTCTTGTTTTTCCTTCATTTTGAGAATAACTGATTTTCAACTTATTCAATTGACGATTATTTTCAGAATTTTCAAGTTATGATTTTGTGACTTTCACAGAAGTTGCTCTATACATTTAACTAACATAATATGCAAATGAAATTTTGATACCTTTGACGCATGCGCAGTAAAAAATTATTTAGTAAACCAACTCATTTTGTATACAATTTTCGTTATTTTTTAATTCTGATTACAGGGTACTGTGTGCAATGTTGTTTGTCATATTTTCTGAAAAAAATATTATTTTATATTAAGAACTCTGAAAATTATAAGGAAAAAACTTGGAAAAATTTGGGACCATTTTTATAAAAACCTTAATTATTCTGCGAGTATGCATGCTATTTGCATAAAAATGAACACAGTGTATTACAATAAGGCATTCAATCATAATCTAGAGTTTGAGCGCTTTTGCTACATTAGTTTTGACAGGGTTATTCAAAAGTTATTCATCCTTTTTAATTTGTTGACGGTCCCCTATGGAGTTTCGGTAAAAAATCTTCACGGAGATGTATGACGTATACTATTATATTTATACACTGAGAGTTTCGTGATGATTTCTCATGTATTTTTCAGGATATTTAGTAAAATGTCTAAAATCGCAAGTGTCCAATAATCAATGGCAATATAGTGTATATATATATATATATATATGTGTGTGTGTGTGTGTTTGTGTGTGTGTATTTATTTATTTAATTTTAAGGCACATTTTTGGCATAATAATAAATAATTCGATAATTAAAAATGATTTTATCAAGAAATAGCTTGATTCCTTTAGCGAAATAAAAAAAAAAATTTACAAATTAAGTACATTTTAAAATGTATTACCTCGTAAAATTAAAAAAAAAATCCGTTTTTTTTTAAATGTTATTAGATGTGAGCTCATAAATTTAAGTATCGGATTTACAATAAACTAAATAGTTTGGGAAACAAAAAATATGCAAATAAGTTAAATATTACCAAAAATCTGAATTTATTTAGTATTTTTATGTGTAATTTTTTTTATAGTTTTTTGTAAATCCGATACATATTTTTATGAGATATTCTATATGGAACAGCCCCCCAAAATTCCAAGTCAATTGAAAAATGAACATAATTTTTTATCAATTTGAACATGCTAATTCAACGAAAAAACATTCTGATGAAAATCCCTTTTAATTGAAGAGGGTGTGCATCTAAGGGACGGTGAAGTAAGAAAATAGCTTTTAACTGTATTTCTTCATCAGAATATACTAGGGATGATAAAAAATAATTTAAGCAAAAAATTAGAAAATCGAAATTTTCGTTATTTTTCTTAAAATGCAGGGTACCGAGTCCCCTTAACTTAAATGTGAAGAATTTTTGTAAATTATTTGGCGTAAATTTTTTGAACGACGTTATAAAAATATCTTTTTTTGTACCCAATTTTTAATTATGTATACTTATAGGAATAAAAATGTTTACATTTTAAACAATGATTACTTTTAGCTGCATTTTTAAGTCTAATATACTAAAATTAAATATATTAATGCTTATTACTTTTTATTTGGAGTATACCAATAAAATAACGCTGACTATGTAGAAATCTTTTAAGGTTAAAGGAGGCCAAGACTCAGTTCTTTTTGGAGCCCCTTTGTATCTAAACAGTAGTTAGATTTTTTATCTTCGGGGAGTATCCTTAAATTATCATACGGTTTTCAAGCTAACCAAAAATTTTTTTGTTTATGAGAAAATAATTGCAGGAAACTGCAATTTTAAGAATTTTTCAATTAAATTTGGGTTTTCCCTCAGAAATGGACACAAGGAGACGGCTTGTTTGGCATTTGTAGTAATCAGGCTCTGTGTCTATGTAATATCGACTTTGTAAATTGAAAAATTTAAATTATGCATCTCATTTAAGATATAATACTTGTAAAAGATTTTTACGTAGATCTTCATTTATATAACAAGGTTATCAGGAAATTAATTTTAGCCATACAATTATCTATACTTATACAGAGTGCAATGTCTATGATTTTTTTTCGTTTTGTGTCAAAGGAGAGGACCAACTTTGGTAATCACAGTTTGATTATTTTTATATATGTTGTAGGGTACAAGGTAAAAAAAAAAAAAAAAAAAAAAAATCTGTAAAGTTACTATTTTTTAAGTAACCTTGTGTTCCAAGAACTTTTCTTATAACGATAACAAATAATTTCCGAAATGTTGCAATTTCATGCAATTGAAGAAGGTTGCATGAGATTTTGCTGTTACCGTTACATGAAAAGTTTTTGGAATACAAGTCTACTAGAAAATCTTAGTAACTTAGTACTTTTTTTTTACAGTGTAGAGCCCCTTAGTTTCAAGTTCGACGGATTTTATACAACGCTCCTTAGTTGTCGAGAAACAGAGGGTCTAATATTACAATACAACTTAAGTACTTATTTTGTAATGCAGTCCTTACGTTGGCGTAGTTCTTTTGGTAGAGAGTGGCTCATAGGTACGCAAATCTCGGGTTTGTCCTGGAATGCGCTGCGTTTCCATTCTTTGTTTTGTCAATTAGAAATTGTGTATCAATTATAATAAAAAAATACATATGCATATATATATATATATGTATATAAAACAATTAATTGTATTACAAAATATGAACCATTGGATTTAATAGAAAATTACTGCATTGAAACATGGCGGAAAAATAAATAAATAAAATGAAAAAAAATTCAATTTGCAGAACCAAAGCAGAATTGTCAAGCCCCAAATACTTTGGAACTACAAATGAAATGTGTGGTTTCATCTTCGTATTAGCCATGAAAAAGCAAAATAATACGAATTTGGGGCTACCAACACACATAAAACCTAGATTAAATGAAGAAAAAGCATCAAATACCAACGCACATAAAACCAAGATTAAATGAAGAAAAAATATCCAAAACGAAATACAACAAAATTACTAGATTGGATAGAAAATAAAAAATACAAAAAAAATAATAAATTAAAAAAAATTAAAATCTCATTTCGAATGTGTTAACAGAGAAAATATACGATATATTAACATGTAAACAAGATCATTTAATTTGACTATGCTAACCTAAACTCAACCTAAACTTAATATAAAATGCAATAAGAAATAAAAATAGGTAATTAATCTATGCATTAATTATACTTAAAAATAGTATTTTAGGAATACAATTTGATAAAAGTTAGATACAAGTTAATCATGGGACTTAATTAAATTATATAAGTAATATTAATAGAAATTAATGGCTGTAACTGTACAATTATCCATACATTAGCGTCAAATGAACAAACTGTATAAAATGTTTTGCAATTTAGCAAATGCCTCTCTCCTTCTAATTTTTTAAATAAGTAAATAATCATTCCATATTATCCAGACAACACCGCCCACGAATTTACTATCCACATCTAAACATCTAATCACCCACAACTAACATCTACCCACCCAGCCATTCCATTATATATATATATATATATTATGTTTTTTACATTTTTAATTTATTATTATTTTTTGTGTTTTAATGGTTTTTATGCATTTTTTACGCAATGCGTCAATTATTTTGAAGATCATGTAATAACTAATAGCATATTAAAAAATACATGGATTTTTTAGGATAACCATTATTTAGTGCGGCATAATTTTTTTTTAATATTTGCATTAATAAGATGAGAAGAACATAAACATTTTATTCTATATAAATGAGTAACGATTATATTACTATACATAGCAATATGAAGAAAGGATTTGAAATAAGTAAATGTATTAACATTAAAATTAAATTTGTTCCGTTTGTCATATATATCAGTTATTATTTTTTTTCTTTTAATATAATTTTAAGCTCTAAAAAGTTAATGGAATTGTTAGAAAGCAGGTTTTTTGTAATATCTAAATTAGTTTGATAATCTACTGGAAACTGAGATATACTGTTATTATCAGTGTCAATTAAAATTATATCATCAATATATTTATATAAATGTATTTTATTATTAATATAATTAAGTTCATAATGATATAAATGTAAGTCTGATAATAGACTAGATGCACAAACACCTTGTGGTATACCGACTTTTTGAATATATATTATATTATCTTGCATTACAAAATTATTATAGAAAATGAAATTTGTTAAACTATGAAAATAATCTGTATCTATGTTTGTTGATATATTCAAATCATGTTGATACTTATAAACAGCGCATTTTTTATATTATATATTTATATTGATGTATTTTTGTAGAGAGGGGTCATTGCATTTACAGGGGAAAGTGCTATCAGCAGAAGTAGCTTTTGAGAACATATTACAGTTAAATATCTTTCTTCCTATAGTTCCTCGATACTTAAAAGTTTTTGATATTTGAATATTATTAATAGGAAAATTGCAGTTTTTATCATTTATTATAGAATTTATATTTATTTCATTAAATATTTTATTAGAAAAATTTATTACTATTTGAGTATTAGTATTTTAAGTTTCAGGTTTTTTTCATAATTTTATATTAAAAAGATTAACTCTAGTCATAGTAAAATAATAAAAAATATCTGAAAAATGTTTAGAGTAAGTTTTACTCAGAAATATATTTAAATATTGTACAACATGTTTCATTTTAATTGCAAATATATATTTTCGTATTAATAACCCATATATGCAACCCATATATGCGTTATATAAAGTGGTAAATTTCTTAAAATGACCTAAAATGTATTTCATTTATCATTTATCGATGGATTAAATAGTGAATGATTGTGTCAATTCGTGATTTTAAAGAAACACCTTTTATGTATTCCCCTAATAAATGATGAATAAAATGAAAATACTGCATGCTTGATATACGCATCATTTATTTTTTCCTTAATTATTTGTTTAATATACATGCAATTTTAATTAAATGTTCTCATTTTAAAAATTTAAAATCGAACATTAATTACAATTGAAATACCTAATTTTTATTTACCCTTTTTGATTTTTTTATCATTACTAAACTTTTCTCAACATTTAAAGAAATTTTAAAAAATTAGATCTATTATGATTAGCAAAAATTTTAAAATCTTTTCTGGCATCCTTTAGTTGTAGCAAAAATAAATAAATAAAGTAATATAAATGCAAAAAGAAGATAAGGGTGATTTTAAAAGGATTCAAAACTAAGTATATATGTATTACAAAATTAAAAATCATTGATATAAAAAAAGAGGTTGTGATTAATACTTATGCTACCTTTTAATATAATTGTGCTTTTTAACTTGAAAATAGAGCAGTATTATCATCGTATCTACTTCTCTTATTGCGGCAATTCATAAATGATGTTTCTTTAAATTCACGAATTGATACAATTATTAGATATCATTGCATCGACAAAAAATATATAAAATACACTTTACGTGTATTTTTTTTTTAATTAACTGTTAAATAAATATATGAAACTAGCGGACCCGACAGACGTTGTCCTGTCACAGACTCCAGAAAATCAAATAAATGTACATAAATATAATAATACGCACGATAAATATTACGCTCTTAATTTAATTTCTTATTACAATTATGTAAGGAAATTATTTTTTACTTTGCAGTAGTTTTTGAAGTCGGTTCAATTTTTGATATAAAAGTTTACTTTTCTCTTTTTAGTTAAAAGTTAGCGATTTTCTGAGGTCGGTTAATTAAAATTACAATACAGGAAAAAGTATTGTAAATCATACACATATGTCATCAGTGGGGTTCGAACACGCGATCTCTTTCGTCAAGAACCAAAGTTTTAATCTGGCACCTTAGACCGCTCAGCCAATCCGTCCACACTCTACTCAGAGAAATTATTCAACACTTTTAATTAGCGAAAATTCATTAGCTATTAGTTTTTGTCTAATTACTAAAAAAGAACTGAATCAATTTCGATGAAATGTGAATCTAAACGAAATGAGATACGCCCACGTAAAAGGTGTATTATAAAATAAGTACTTAAGTTCTAATATAATATTAGATACACCCCCCCCCTGTTTTTTCAGAACAGAGGTTCGTTGTATAAAATCCAATGAACCTAAGACTAAGAGGCCTCTATATCCTACAACATATGCAAAAATAATCAAAATCTGTGATTGTCAAAGTCGGCCCTGTCCTTGTTAGAATCGGTAAAAAAATATTTTTATTCTTCATTTTCAACTAATGTATTAAATAAATTCCAAGAATTTTGGAAAAATCGTATAATTTTTAACTGCTCAATATCTGATAGATGAATTTCTTTCTCGTTGAATCGAGAAAGATTATCATCCTTATTCAAATTTACAATGGTTTATATTTAATAAAAATCGTAAAATATTCCTAGGAAATAGACAACATCGATTGGTAAGATAGATAAATAAATAAATAAATAAATACATATATATATATATATATATATATATATATATATATATATATATATATATATATATATGTTGCATAAGTTAAAATATGCAGATAATATTTTATGGGAGCTTTCGAACAAAATTTTTTCCAGCAAAACTCTGAAATATATTTTATTTTCAGAATATTGTACCGATTTACATTTGAATATTTCATTTTCAGTCCTTCTTAGATCAGAAAATGAGATTTTTAAACCGAAGTAAAAGTGGAATATGGATTTAAATTTTATTTTGAGTTTATACAACAAAGATACAGAAGCAAAAGTGCATTAAGAACCAAAATTTAAAGAATCTCAAAATTTAACCTCTTCACTCCCTGAGTACCCAAATGGGTACATCAGTTTTGTCCCATTTTATTAATGATACTCAAATATAAAGGAAATTTCGATATAAAAATAATATGTTTAGAATTCTAAGATTCGAGCTAATAAAAATAAAACAAAATTTCGCTCTGAAGTAAAACGCCAGAAGAAATAATTTAGTAATAATTAAAAATACTGTAATAATCGCCAGTAGCGAAGAGGTTAAAAGATTTTAATCAGATTTTAAAAATTTATTGTATTATAATAAACATATCGTATTTTTCTGTATTTATCTTCTAAATATATCACTTCTTTTTGTATTTACCTAAACTTCCTAAGTCCTGATGTCCCTGTAGGTGAAACTTATGAAAACCCTTTAAATTAATTGAATTTTTTCCAGAATTGTTAAAATTATTTGTAAAACGTTTTAATAATTGTGCGTAGAGATCGGAATGCTCAGAAAACCCCCAGAAAAGTTGGGAAAAATACCAGTTTTTTTCGGGTTTTTTCCGAAGGCTTTTCTTTCCAAACCAGAAAAATTAAAATTTCATTTATAAAATAATATATTGAAAATTTTGTAATAGCTACATTCTCATACATTTTATTTTATTTATTTTTATGTTGAGTGTCTCACCTGAAAATTTAATTGTGGGTAATCTGATGTCACAGCAGAAATCTGTTTGAGAAGACTTGGAAGGATCCTTCACATGTTTTGTACTTTGAAACACAAGACCATTCACAAAATTTCTCTTGAAAATAGACATTTCAAAAAAAAAAGTTTAATCTCCAAATTCAATCTTTCGCAAATATAATGATTGAAGTAAAAAAAAAAAAAAAATCATCTCATATTGCAGCTGAATTTTATCAAGTTGTATATTTGTACGAATAACCTTATTTAAAATGTCTAAATAGGAATCTAAATATAGTAATAATTTCTAATTTACAAATTCTGATTATATTTTGTAGAAGTATATACAAAAAAGTTGACAATTTCACAAAAACAGGATTATCTGTGAAAAAAATCTAGATACATAATTAAATGTAACTTCCCTTGTTAAAAATGAATTCATATGCAAAATTATTTAGACAATATTCCGATTAATGGAAATGGTAAAATTAAACATTTACCATAAAATGCATTTATAATGTACCATAAGCATGCATTTATTACTTTCTTCTATCTTTAAAAGAAGTAATTATTAAATCCGTGAAAAATTTTACTTCCAGTTTGTGGTGGATTTATGTTTCAGAAGATCCTGATCTTGGGAAAATTTTTGGAAAATATCTGGTACTCTGTGAGTCTATGTGACAAAACTTTTATGGGCTATCTATCTCAAGAACTGGTGCACTTACTTTCACAAAACTTTAGACTCAGTTACACCTTGATACAAACTCGAGATGTTTAGCTATTGGTGTATATCGTACAACAGATGGCGCTGCTTTCCTGCTTTATTCATGATTTTCACAATAGCTCTATCTCAAGAACTAATGTACAGATTCTAATAAAAATTCAGATTAAGTTAATTTTTGATTTAATTTGGTGCTGAATATTTTTTGGTGTAATTCGCTGAACAGATGTCGCTGCTATGCTGCATCTCAAGAACTAAAGGACGATTTATCATTAAACTGCAGATTCAGTCAATTCCTGATATATATCAATGTTTTTTAGTTTATGGTGTAAATTGCCCTATATGTGGCGCTACTATGCTGCATTTTTCATGATTTCACTGTAGCTAATTAACTGAATGTTTTTTCAGGGTGTTGAATCGAAAACTGACCTCCATTTCCCTCCATAACATACAGTGATGTTGCAAAACATGGGCAGTTAACATTAGATAAGTACAATTGCAATGAAAAAAATCCATATTTTATAACAAGTAGCTATGTTCCAAATTATACTTTCTTTCTTGATTATGTTTTGAATTTTAGTAGTTGTCTGAAGCAGGTAGAAGTTTATCTCTGTGTGTAACTGCCTTTGGTCATTCCTCAAATTCCTAGTATTTTCTATTTGTAGTGTTCTGTTTTCATAACTTTTGAATTCCACTCTTAGAAATATTAAATTACCATATGGAAACATTGAATATGGTTTCTTACTCAAGAATGTGATACTAGATTTCAGAATAAAAAGATAAATTTTAATGTTTAATTAAACTATTTTAAAAGTATTTTCCTGGTTTCCGTAAGTAAAAATCTAACAGTCAATACATCCTGTGTTGTTTTTTAATTACAGACCTGAGTAAGCCGAACTAAAATTTAGTTTTGTATGAATTTAGATAATAAAACTAAATCAAAACTCTTTTTAGTTGATAATGGAAGGCTACACAGTAAAAAAAAAGTCCTGAAATGGGTAAAAAAAAAACCCCAATTTGGGTTGAAAGATTGTTGGGTAGGGGTAACCCAAATTGGGTTAATACCAAATTGGGTCATGATCCATGCCTGTTTTGGTTATCACTGTTTATTCATTTTGGGTACTGTTAAATACCCATTTTGGGTTGAAAGATTGTTGGGTATGGGGTAACCCAAATTGGGTTAATACCAAATTGGGTCATGATCCATGCCTGTTTTGGTTATCACTGCGTATCCATTTTGGGCACTGTTAAATACCCATTTTGGTTATTTTAAGACCCAATCTGGATGCTAGTGAGAATCCATTTTAGGCAGCGTTTAATACCCAATTTGGATACATTAAAACCCATTCTGGACATCGCTGAGAATCTATTTTAGGCAGTGTTTAATACCTAATTCAGACATTCTGGACACCACTGAGAATCCAATTTAGGCATTGTTCAAGACCCAATTTGGGTATCTTAAGAGCCATTCTTGACACCACCAAGAAACCATTTTAGGCAGAATTCAATACCCAATTTGGATATTTTAAGACCTATTCTGGACACCACTGACAAGCCTATTTAGGCACTGTTTAATACCCAATTTGGATGCTTTAAAACCCATTCTGGATACAATCACCAATTCATTTTGGAGATTATTTAATACCCATTTTGTCTATGCCAACAGCTGTTTTCCACAAATTTAAATGTCTTTTAGGGCACATTAGTACTCAACAATCAATTTAGATAAATTTAAATATCTTTCTTCGCACACTTATCTATAATTTTGAGCATTGCACAATCATCTCAAGCGTTTGAACTTTCTATATATTGATTTTATTAAAGCATTACTTTCAAATACTAAAGTTAAAATATTACTTCAAAAAATTATTCATATTTAAAATAAGACAATAGTTGAATATCAGTTATTGATAGATGATTATATATTATTATTGGGATAACAATAATAAATAATTTCTTCAGCAACTTTTGGAATTTTCTGTCAGATTTGGAACTTTTCTGGTATGCAAGAGCTTGATTTGTAACAAATTTAGGACATTTTTATGAGTTAAACTATTAAATTAAATATGTTATGCTATCAAATTTTATTGCTTTGTCATTAATTTTATTTTATTTATTTATTTATATATTTTTTTTGGGGGGGGGGGGGTCTGTCAAATTCTTAGAATATTATTCTCACTGCAAGCAATAAACTTAACAGAAGGAAAACTGATTAGAGCCATTTTGAATATCAAAAGCATAACTTAGGTATTGAATTCTTGGTTGTGATATTTTATATGTGAATATAATTAGGTATTTTGTCATTATCCATACTTAAAATAGAATCTAGTTAATCGAGCATTATAACATTGGAGTTCATTATCGTTTATTCTAATGTTATCTTCGAATAATTATGTTAGACAATGAAGCGGCTGCACAATCATCTTATCGAGGTGAGAGGGCTGAAATTACAAGATTACTTAAAACAAGATTTACATATTAAAATACAACTGGTCTGCCAATTCATATCTTCATGGATAGATCCTACAAAATTGTTTCTAGTGGTTGACTGATAATTTTACCATTGGACTTCCTTGCTTACAGTCCTCCATATTTTTATAACTTTGAGTGCAAGAAAACACAGAGGTAAATCTATCAACCGTTAAATTGGATCTTCAAGTGGTTTCCAAGATACGGCTTGACAGAGCAGTTGCATTTTGATATGCTCATCAAATTCTGTCTAATTTTGGAATATCAGCTCTCAAATGGAGAGATGGTCTGTACAGTCGCCACTTGGTATATGTTTTATTCGTGCTGACAATTACATTAAATCATCAACTGCATTTTTCGTATGTAGTGGTTAAAATGAATGCAAGCATGCAATAAACCAAGAACCAAGCATGCAATAAAATCAGCACACAGAGCAATGTTACTATATTTCAAATCCAGGTATAAGTAAAGTGCAAGAACTTTTTTAATTTGTAAATAAAATAAGATTAATTATGCTCATTTGACAATTAATAATTCACCATTTTTTTCTTTCATCAATATTTTTGTCACAACTGAATGAATGAAAAAATTAAATATCCATTTCTTAAAAAAAGAAGGAAAAAGCAGTGATCTCTTAAACAGAATAATAAGCAATTGAACTAAGACATTGTTATTTGAAAACAGGTTGTTCAGGATTCATTTATCTCTATAACTGTGTTTCAGAAATTAAATTTGTTTTGATGGAGCCAATATACTTTTTGAATTTATAGATTCAATAATTTTGTGACAAGAATAGTACAACAAAGCTAAAACAAACTTTCTTATGCAAAACAACTTAAATTTTTTATGCTTACTATCTTCTGAAAATTAGTGATTTATAAATTTTTAATGATGATTTTTTCTTTATTGCAGTATGCAATTAAAGAAACTACATGATGGCTATATTTTTAATGAAATAGGAATCTAACTTAATTTTTGCTACAATAAGCTTTTTATTTAATTTTTTTCAAATAATATCTTATTCTGCACTTGTTGAACAGTAGAGATATTTTTAAACAATTTTTTTTGCATTGAATAGCCGAGATTGATCTATACATCGGCCTTTTTTTTTACTTTTTCGATTTTGTTTTTTGGACATTTAAATTTCGAAACCGCTTTTGGAAATAAAAGCATCCTCATAAAAATCCTGTAAACAAAAAGTAAAACAGGGCTGATGTATAGATCAATCTCAGCTATCCAATGCAAAAAAAAAAAAAAAAAAAAAAAAAAAAAAAAATTGAAATGCAAGCAAGATATCTTCAAAAATTTCCACCATTGGATTAACATTAGCAAACAGGTGTTTCCACCTGACTCAAATAGCCTCTTAAATAGCTTGAAAACTGTCATACCTGGAAAAAATAAAAAATTGAGAGAGATTTTGATTACAGTGACAAAAACAGTCAAATCAATAGTTTTTTTCAAAAGTGGTAAGAAACCTAATAAAAAAAAAACATGTTTTTCCAAAGATGGTAAAAACCATCAGGCAGTAAATACTGTTCAACCCTGCTATACTTTGATATTTTGTTTCTTTTTTTGATTTTATAACCATAAAGATTCTACAGAAGCTGCCAAATATATTACAGTCAGGAAAAAGGACTAAAGAAAATGTCAAATATGTGTTACAGATGTTTGAGGTGATTAAATCTTTAAAAATTCATTATTAGCAATTTCTTTTACATCTTTTTTTTCAAACATATAAATTAAAAACAGATCAGTTTGCTTAGGAAGTAAAATACATGTCATCTTTCCTCCTTGAAAGTCAGCACATGTGTGGTTTAAAAGTCTCAGGAGCCATCATGTATTTCACATTTTTAAGTAAACTGATATGTAGAGGGAAATTTGCATTTCAAAAAATTCTTACTTGTGAAAAATGACTTTTCTAAGAGACTAAATTTGAGATTTAATCTTTTCGACTTTAATTCACATTTTAAATAAAAAAAAAACTGACTATTATTATGAAATAATTTTAAGGTGCAACAACTATACACAACATTTGGAATTTTTACTGGTAACCAATCACATCATAGTGAAATAATTTCTCCAGTTTGATTTATTTTATTTTAATTTTTTTTCTGCGACTCATACATATTAAAATTGCATATTGTTTTTAACATGTTTTGTCTTGCTTACAAGGTAAATTTTATTATGTGCGAAATGATCTTGCAAATTTTTATTTTTAGGTTTGTAAAGATCTTCTACTGTAGTTATCACATTTTTTATACTAATTAACAGTAATAAGATGTTAAAACTGACCTTTTTCGATTTTGTAGGAAAACACTACCATTGAAAGCACAATGCCTTAAAAAACTGATCCACCCAGGTTAATAGGAATTGGGAATGAAGAAAATTTATGCTTATACTGCTATGTGGATGGCATTCCTGTATTCACGACGAATGATATAACGAAAGCTATGTTTTTACTCCTGGCAACATATTAGATTTTTAACATCCAATTTCCTGCAGAAAGTAGGCCATCCTTCTTGCTTTTAAGCAGAGTATTGTTGAAGGATAAATTTAACACAAAAATGTTGCAAAAATGTGGAGAAGTGGTTGGTCTGCTGAAGCAATTGAATTTATAATTCTATTGTATATTTCTTATGAAATAAAATTGCTGGATTCTTTTTTGTATGTATGTACCCCCTTTTTTTGTACATGATTACAATATTTTCAGCTATATCTTGATTTGTTGTGTACCATACTTCATGTCAGTGTATGCGTAACAAAAGTTGTGTAGCCGGAACTAATTGGATTTACTAAATGATTTTTGAATTAAAAGGATATATATATATATATATATATATATAAGAAGTTTTTGAATTAAAAGGATATATATATATATATATATATATATATATATCCTTTTAATTCAAAAATCATTTAGTAAATCCAATTAGTTCCGGCTACACAACTTTTGTTACGCATACACTGACATGAAGTATGGTACACAACAAATCAAGATATAGCTGAAAATATTGTAATCATGTACAAAAAAAGGGGGTACATACATACAAAAAAGAATCCAGCAATTTTATTTCATAAGAAACATACAATAGAATTATAAATTCAATTGCTTCAGCAGACCAACCACTTCTCCACATTTTTGCAACATTTTTGTGTTAAATTTATCCTTCAACAATACTCTGCTTAAAAGCAAGAAGGATGGCCTACTTTCTGCAGGAAATTGGATGTTAAAAATCTAATATGTTGCCAGGAGTAAAAACATAGCTTTCGTTATATCATTCGTCGTGAATACAGGAATGCCATCCACATAGCAGTATAAGCATAAATTTTCTTCATTCCCAATTCCTATTAACCTGGGTGGATCAGTTTTTTAAGGCATTGTGCTTTCAATGGTAGTGTTTTCCTACAAAATCGAAAAAGGTCAGTTTTAACATCTTATTACTGTTAATTAGTATAAAAAATGTGATAACTACAGTAGAAGATCTTTACAAACCTAAAAATAAAAATTTGCAAGATCATTTCGCACATAATAAAATTTACCTTGTAAGCAAGACAAAACATGTTAAAAACAATATGCAATTTTAATATGTATGAGTCGCAGAAAAAAAATTAAAATAAAATAAATCAAACTGGAGAAATTATTTCACTATGATGTGATTGGTTACCAGTAAAAATTCCAAATGTTGTGTATAGTTGTTGCACCTTAAAATTATTTCATAATAATAGTCAGTTTTTTTTTATTTAAAATGTGAATTAAAGTCGAAAAGATTAAATCTCAAATTTAGTCTCTTAGAAAAGTCATTTTTCACAAGTAAGAATTTTTTGAAATGCAAATTTCCCTCTACATATCAGTTTACTTAAAAATGTGAAATACATGATGGCTCCTGAGACTTTTAAACCACACATGTGCTGACTTTCAAGGAGGAAAGATGACATGTATTTTACTTCCTAAGCAAACTGATCTGTTTTTAATTTATATGTTTGAAAAAAAAGATGTAAAAGAAATTGCTAATAATGAATTTTTAAAGATTTAATCACCTCAAACATCTGTAACACATATTTGACATTTTCTTTAGTCCTTTTTCCTGACTGTAATATATTTGGCAGCTTCTGTAGAATCTTTATGGTTATAAAATCAAAAAAAGAAACAAAATATCAAAGTATAGCAGGGTTGAACAGTATTTACTGCCTGATGGTTTTTACCATCTTTGGAAAAACATGTTTTTTTTTTATTAGGTTTCTTACCACTTTTGAAAAAAACTATTGATTTGACTGTTTTTGTCACTGTAATCAAAATCTCTCTCAATTTTTTATTTTTTCCAGGTATGACAGTTTTCAAGCTATTTAAGAGGCTATTTGAGTCAGGTGGAAACACCTGTTTGCTAATGTTAATCCAATGGTGGAAATTTTTGAAGATATCTTGCTTGCATTTCAATTTTTTTTTTTTTTTTTTTTTTTTTTTTTTTTTTTTTTTTTTTTGCATTGGATAGCTGAGATTGATCTATACATCAGCCCTTTTTTACTTTTTGTTTACAGGATTTTTATGAGGATGCTTTTATTTCCAAAAGCGGTTTCGAAATTTAAATGTCCAAAAAACAAAATCGAAAAAGTAAAAAAAAAGGCCGATGTATAGATCAATCTCGGCTATTCAATGCAAAAAAAATTGTTTAAAAATATTGAAATGCAAGCAAGATATCTTCAAAAATTTCCGCCATTGCATTAACATTAGCGAACGAGTGTTTTCGCCGGACTCAAGTAATCTCTTAATATCACTACAGTAAACTCTGAGGCGGAATCGCTCAGGACAGAGAAAATTTTTCGTAGTAGACAACATTCCGCCTTAGACAATTTTCACTCTATGTATATGGGTTCACAAGGACTTGAAAATATTTCCGAGTTGGACAGATTTCAGCCTTACACAGAGTCAGGCTTAGATTTTACTGTATTTCCATTTAGCAATGCTCACCAGTTTTAGTTTCTGATTAAGTCAGGGGTTGATCCAGGAAAAATTTGGGGCCTAATATGGTCCCCTTCATAAAAATCAATTTAATAAAACAGGCCCCCTTTACAAAATTCTTCTTAATAAGATGGGCCCCTTCACAAAATTACATTTCATAAAAACATACTCTACATTAATTACTTTTATTTTGTTAGGTTTTAAATGTGCATTTTGTAAAGAAAACAAGTTCACTAGAAAGCAAAATTTTAGCAGAGACTTAAAAGTAATTGTTAATACTTCAAATTTGAGCAATTGGATTTCATTATAAAATGTATTTTTCACAAATATAAAATATTTCACAAAAATAACTTTAATTTTTACAAAATGGGCCAAGAAAGAAATCTTGCATCGATTCCTGTAAGTAAAAAAGTACTACACAAAAATAGTGATTTTTAAGGAATAATCATTAAATCTAAAACTTGTAACTATTATGAGAATGTACATTACATTTATTTTAATGGAGAATAATTTTTATTTGTGTTAGAATACCTCTCAAGATGAACATGTTTTGTGTCAAACACGCGAACATTAAAATAAACATTCTTATTCTAACCAAGTGCTGTAACCAAGATCAATTCAACCTAGACTCACTAGATGGCAGCACTAAAATATTATAAGACTAGACTGTCATGTTACGAAGTAAGGAAAGTCAAAAAGAGAAATGATTCTGCATGTTTCTGCAATCTTGCAATTTTTCTTTGTGCATGAAAAAGAAGTTTCTCGTCGAATTTTTCTACGTTTCATCAGAAGCTGCCGTGGGATTCCGTGTGCTGGTTCATTTAAAACCAAGCAACATCGCGGACCTTTTAAAACATTCTTTAAATCCGTTTTTGTATTCATGTTAAATCCTTATCATAATTATATAACTGTATTAATCAAGTATCATATTTTTAGTGTTTTTATAGTATAAACAAGTTAACCGGTTATTCCTTGTGCCATCAATAAATCCTATTTAGAATAGTGTGACGCTTCTCAATAATGGAGTACTCTCTTGTCTTCAAATAACCCAATTTTTTCTCCAGCTGGTTTCGCGTCGATACGCAAGGATTACCTGACTCTTGGCTGGCTTACCAGTAAAGGTAAGCAGACATTTGACTATTATCTTTTTTTATTAAGTGCTATACTGCCAATAAATATAATAATATTACTGGGTATTCGGAAACTCCACCGCTTCATTTGTTGACATTAATTTGTTAAATGCACTTTTCGTCAGATCATGAGACGTGACACAGAGGAATATTAAAAAACCCAGTAAAATAAATTTGTGTATAGCACAAATAATTAATAATATTTCTTATATTTGATAAATAAATTTGTGTATAGCACAAATAATTAATAATATTTTTTATACTTGATATATATAGATATATATATATATATTTGCATTTATATAATTAAAAAGAAAAATTCCCGAAACTTCTCATACATATAAAACGCCGAATAATATTGGTATATATAGATATACAGTGCATAATAAAGATATATAATGTCAGAGCATAATTAACTCAAATTAAAAATAAACATGGCAGTAAATAGAGACATAGGCTCTATAGATAAGTTGAATGATACTAACTACTCCAATTGGAGTTTTAAGATAGAGAATTTGCTTATTAAAGACGATCTCTTAAAATTTATCAATGAAGAACCACCCAGTACGGCTGACGATGCCTACATGAAAAGGTCAGCCAAAGCTAAAGCCACAATCTGCTTATGTATTGAGGATTCACAGATTGTGCACATACGAAATCTCACATCGCCAAAACAAATCTGGGAAAAACTGCGAAATGTCCATCAAAGAAAAAATTTATCTTCTAGGCTGTTCTTATTAAGGAAATTTTATTCCCAAAGGCTCCCGGAAGGAGGAGACCTCAGCCAACACATCAATAAAATTCTCACGCTCCGCGATCAGCTTTCAGCTATAGGTGAGAATATAAATGATTCTCATGTAGTGGCAATCATGCTATGCAGTCTGCCACAATCCTACGCTCCCCTAATAACTAGTATTGAGGCGAGGGACGAGAAGGACCTAGATCTCGAAATGGTCAAAAATAAATTATTAGATGAATATTCCCATAGAGTGGAAAATAAAAATGCTTACTCCCGTCCGAAGGACACCGCTTATAAAACAATCAGTAAAGGAAACAAAAGCAAAAAATATTGCTCGTTTTGCCAGCGTGAAGGGCACTACCGTTCGGAATGTTATAAATTGAAAAATCAGCAAAGAATCAACTATCAAAAATATAAAACTAATAAAACAAAAAGTTACAAAAACAATTCCGATACCCCTAAAAAACAAAACAACTCTACTGGTGACTCATCGAACTTTTGTTTTAACAGCAAAACTACCAAACATGATGATTCAAATGAATCAATCAATGAATCAACCATTCCTCTCTTCCCAGTAGAAAATAATTTCAAAAATGAGTTAATAGAGGTGAACCAAACACAAACAACAGATCCAAACACCTACATAATAGATTCTGGTTGTACGAGACACGTCACCTCCACGAAAGAAAATTTCGCCACATTCACAGCCGGTAATTTTGGCAACATAACTATCGCAAACGGAAAACGGCTTAATTCACATGGGATGGGGGACGTAAAATTAAGAACAAACAAACAACAATATGTTACACTTAAGGACGTATTATATTGCCCAGAACTAAAAAGCAACTTATTATCCGTTAAAAGAGCTACCGAAAATGACATAAAGGTAATATTTGAGAAAAACGAATGTTTATTTGTCAAAGATAGTAAAATAATCTTGACCGCTAAACTAAATGATAATCTTTATGAATTAAACCCCGAAGATGAATATGGGTACACAATATGCGCTCAAACATTTTGTAATAATCCAAACTGCGTATCAATGTGGCACCGGAGACTCGGACACAGAAATTTTGACGTTATCAAATACATAGTCAATCACAAATTAGCTGAAGGGATAACAATTAATAACTGTAAACATGATATACGATGCACCAAGTGTATTCAAGGGAAACTTTCTGTTCTACCCTACCCTAAAGCAGCTACCAACAGAAGTACAGAAATCTGTACTCTTGTACATTCAGATATATGTGGCCCTATGCAGACAGAAACGATAGGAGGTAAAAGATACTTCATAACATTTACAGACGATTATAGCAGGTACACCCTGACATACTTAATCGCGCATAAATCCGAAGCCGTTACCAAATTAAAGGAATACATAGCGCTGACGAAAAATAAATTTGGCAAGTCGGTAAAAGCAATCAGGTCCGACAACGCAAAGGAATATATCGGTGACGAATTTGAAAACTACCTGATCGAGAATGGGATACAGCGCCAGTTAAGCGTTCCCTACTGCAGCCCCCAGAACGGGGTGTCTGAGCGAAAGAATAGGACTATAATGGAAATGGCTAGAACCATGCTATCAGACGCTAAATTACCCAAACAATTCTGGGGAGAAGCGGTCATGACCGCCACATATCTCCTCAATCGACTGCCAACGAAAGCGAATGAAAATAACATAACGCCGTACGAACTTTGGAATAACAAGAGACCGGATCTCTCGAATATCAAAACTTTCGGGTGTAAGGCATTCGCCTACATCGATAAGCCTAAAAGGGGAAAATTAGACGAGAAAGCCGTCGAGGGAATAATGTTAGGTTATGACTTCAGGAGCAAAGGTTACAGGATTTACACGGGTGAAAATAAAATAATGATATCTAGAACCGTAAAGTTTTTTGAAGACGGAATTAAACAAGAGGAATTTAAATCTGATAAAGAAAATAACGATTACGAAACACCCGCCGAAAATATCCTAATCGAACTAGGAGAAAATAACAATGATCAAATTAGTTCCCCAACCAAGGAACCCCCTGAACTTAGAAGGTCGGAAAGGCAAAATCGCGGGGTACCACCAAACCGTTTCGGTATAAGTGCAAATTTATGCCAAATTCAGGAGCCAAAGTCATGGGCAGAACTGCAGGACATCAATGACGTGAAAACTAAAAATAAATGGATAGAGGCAACAAATGAGGAAATAGAGTCCCTAAAACAAAATAATACCTCGAGACTAATAAAGCCAATACCAGGAAAACGCGTCATTGGGTGTAAGTGGACGTTCAAAGCAAAAACGGGAGCAAACGGGTCAATAGAAAGATATAAGGCGCGGCTAGTTGCTAAGGGATACGCGCAGAAATACGGTAGCGATTACGACGAAACCTACGCACCCGTAGTTGCTCATACCACCCTGCGAGCATTCTTAAACGCAGCAGTATACAAAAACCTCGACATAACTCACTTAGACGTTAAAACCGCTTTTTTACACGGCGAATTAGAAGAGGAGGTTTATATGGCTCAACCCGAAGGATATGTGAAAAAAGGGGAAGAGGATAAAGTATGCAGCTTAAACAAAGCAATTTACGGTCTTAAGCAGGCAGCTAGGGCGTGGAACTTGAAAATAAGCAAATCTCTAAATGAATTAAATTTCAAAGAATGTGCGTCAGACAAATGTCTATATAAAAGAGTCCAAGATGGAAAAGTCGTCTACATAATCGTTTATGTGGATGACATCTTGGTCGCCGGAGATAAAGAAGACACGTGCGAAATATTTACTGAACTTTCAAAACAATACGAAATCAAAAACCTGGGAAAGGTTTCGCAGTATCTAGGAATTAATATTAAAGAAACAGAAAAAGGAAATCTAGAATTAGATCAGACGAACAAAATAGTGCAAATTGCGGAAAAATTTAATTTGTTAGACGCAAAACCAACATATACACCTATAAGCACTAATTATTTCAGCCTAGACCCAAATGGAAAATTACTGGGAGATAACAAAAAATTTAGGCAGGCCATTGGGGGGCTGTTATACATCGCAACCCTAACTAGACCCGATATAGCATCGGTTGTTAATATACTGGGAAGGAGGAATGAATCACCCAGAGAGGTGGACTGGCAAGCAGTCGAAAAACTAATCAGATATTTACTCACCACAAAGGATTTAAAGTTGGTCATTGACAAGTCAAAGCCGCCAGTGTTAACAGTTTATAGTGATGCAGATTGGGGTAACGACAGGGTGGATAGGAAATCCACCACAGGAAATTTATTTAAACTAGGAAATAACTCCTTAGCGTGGTTGTCAAGAAAGCAAAGTTGCGTATCACTCTCTTCTACAGAGGCGGAATATATTGCCGCCTCCAGTGCATGCCAAGAGACCATATGGCTATTAGAATTACTAACTGATCTCGAATTAAATCAACAACTTCCAGTTACCCTCTATGAGGATAACATTTCAGCCATAAAACTCTCTGAAAATGAAAAGGCGCAAAGCAAGACCAAACACATAGAAATAAAATTTCACTATATCAGACATTTGTGCCAGAACGGAACTATAAAAATAACCTATTGCCCATCAAAGTTGATGCTGGCTGACGTGTTAACAAAACCGTTGCCAAAACCTCACTTTGAATACTTGAGAAACCAGTTAAACATTGTACATTCATCGGTTTGTCACAAAAAGCGGGGGTGTTAGAATACCTCTCAAGATGAACATGTTTTGTGTCAAACACGCGAACATTAAAATAAACATTCTTATTCTAACCAAGTGCTGTAACCAAGATCAATTCAACCTAGACTCACTAGATGGCAGCACTAAAATATTATAAGACTAGACTGTCATGTTACGAAGTAAGGAAAGTCAAAAAGAGAAATGATTCTGCATGTTTCTGCAATCTTGCAATTTTTCTTTGTGCATGAAAAAGAAGTTTCTCGTCGGATTTTTCTACGTTTCATCAGAAGCTGCCGTGGGATTCCGTGTGCTGGTTCATTTAAAACCAAGCAACATCGCGGACCTTTTAAAACATTCTTTAAATCCGTTTTTGTATTCATGTTAAATCCTTATCATAATTATATAACTGTATTAATCAAGTATCATATTTTTAGTGTTTTTATAGTATAAACAAGTTAACCGGTTATTCCTTGTGCCATCAATAAATCCTATTTAGAATAGTGTGACGCTTCTCAATAATGGAGTACTCTCTTGTCTTCAAATAACCCAATTTTTTCTCCAGCTGGTTTCGCGTCGATACGCAAGGATTACCTGACTCTTGGCTGGCTTACCAGTAAAGGTAAGCAGACATTTGACTATTATCTTTTTTTTATTAAGTGCTATACTGCCAATAAATATAATAATATTACTGGGTATTCGGAAACTCCACCGCTTCATTTGTTGACATTAATTTGTTAAATGCACTTTTCGTCAATTTGAATAAAAGAAAAAAAGCACACTTTCATCATGCTTAAAAATTGAAACATTTTAATCAAACACTTACAAATATTAATCATTACATAATGTGGTTTTGTACAAATGCCAGAACAGTTTACCAAAGTATGTCCCTGTAGCTAAGTCCTGCATGGTTCAGGTTATACCAGACCTGCAAATTCTATTTGAAGAGCATCTATTGTAGCCTTAGGTTAACATTTATTTTTGTCCCGGTAAAAAGCAACCCTTAAGTAAGGTAAACTTCTGACTATTTCCCCTCCTCTTACTCTTTCCTAACTTTTTTTTTCTTATTGGAATCTTAAATCTTTGCCAGCTTGGCTTACAAGTGCAGGTATATTTCGAAGTTAAGTACTAATTTCACAAACAAAAATTACATTAAGTTAGAGTTAAAACCCAGTTTAACAATTTTATCTGGACACTTTTGAAGAGTATTGTTTTCAATCATATTTTATTAAAACCATGTTGTGATTATTTCATTAAATGAGCCACACATTATTTTGAATTCTGACTTTTATTAAAAATTTTATTCAACCAATGATGCGTTTTGATTGTCTTAGTGGCAGATTAATAAGATTTTTTTCTTTTTTTTTTTTTGGGGGGGGGGGGTCGGAAGGGTTAAATAAAAATAATTTATTCTGCTACATTGGAGTCTTTTTATACTGCGAAAACTAGGTGCTAACCTTTCTCTTCATACTAATATTTTTGTTCTTACTTTTATTTGGAAAAAGCTTTTAGTTTCGTTTGAAGATCTTCTATAATCAATTTGGTTTTAGCATTGTATTTGCCGCGTCACTTCCGCTTTATTGCCGCTACCGATCGTATGCTACACTAACTTTAAGAAGTCTACTCTATTTTCTTACATTTCCAACTTTGATTCATCGAAAATTCATTCATTTTATCTTGCTTCACTATAAAAGGTTTATTTTTACTATCAGAAATAATTTCCCCTCATTTCATTTCAGATAATGACTCACAATACCGGATATTCTTTAAGAGTCTTAGTTGGTGGTTTTATAATGTAAACAAATCGCGAAAGAAACGCAAAATATCAAGTGCATTGAAAGCTAAATGTTTTCTATTTTCATCCTTTATCTTCTTGCTTAGTAAAAGCCTGTGTCCCGAATCAAATTAGCTGGACTAAATATTTTATTCAAAATAAGTTTTGTTTTCAGCTTATTAAATTTGTTTCAATTTAAAACTCATATTATTTTTATTCCATAAGTCAAGCAGCAAAATGATCGTACGATCTGCTCTTGCGGCTTGCCGTAATGATTCTATACTATATTATTAATTCCCCCCCCCTTTTTTTTTTTTTTTTTTTTTTTTTTTTTTGCAAGAGCAATTTTGCTATTGGAAGTCTCTTTTAATTATAAAAATGATCCTACGAATGTATCAACCAATTTGCGTTGCTAAGTGCAGAAAAAACTACTGAGTTGTAAAAAAAGAAAAATCAAATTTTTTTTACCATCACTGTTAGAAAGAAAAAAAATCCATATTTCCTATGTAAGTTGACCAATTTCTTTCAAATTTTCAGCAAGTTGAAATGATAAGTTAGGCAGTGTAATAATTCTGTGTTAAAATATAACCAGTTTTTAGAAAATTACAATGCCTGCCAAAAATTTCCACTATACAGAAACTGCGAAGAAAGATTTGTTTATTAACCTTGCTAAGTGAAATCGGAAATCTACTGTTGTTTACTCAGATTATCAAAACTTTGGATGGATAATGTTTTGCTGTGCAGAAAAGAACCATGACTAGATTCTTTTTTATTTATTTTTTCTCTTTTTAATTAAGAGGTGATTTTGAGGCACAATTTTGAGTAAAAAAAAATATTTTTTGAAATTTACAGCAATTTTTCTGAAAGGTTGCAACAGTCTGGGGGGAGGGGGCATCCACTCTCGGCACAATGGTTTTTTTTTTTTTTTTTTTTTTTTTTTTTTTTGCTTTTTCTCGCAATCCTTTGACAAAATTTAGAGTTTTTAGCGCGATTTTGATAAAATTTGCTTTTTTTTTTCGACGTATTTGCTATTTTTTAAAAAGAAATTAGTATTTGTTTCGTGAACTATGGATGAAATTTGCGATTTTTTTACGATAGTTTGATCCCGTTTTTTCCGCGATTCTTTGACGATATTATCAATTTTTCTTTGAACGATTAACTATTTGTCGAATATCGCGATGGATTTTATATTCAAATTTTCGGGATTATAAACCTTTTTAATTTTTGGATAATTATTGCCTTATTTTTTCAGAAAAATTGGAACAGAATCGCTCCTTAACTAAAGATATTTTTATAAAAAGTTGTATTTAGCTTTCATAAACAAAAAAATCTCAAATTTACTTTTTACTTCAGATAACTTCCTTTTTTACTTTTTTTTCTATTAAAATATCTGTTTTAATATTAGCATTTTTTTGTATTGAAAATGCGCTCTTGACATACATCATGCCCCCCCTCCTTTTTTTTGGGGGGGGGAGTAAAAAAGGGGCAGTAGAATTTTTTTTTTTTTTTTTTACATAAATAGAAAATAATCTGAAATCCGGGAGGTTCCGGATTTTGGACTTTGTACTTATAAGCAAATCAGTCCAGTTCTGTTAAAACCTAAACATTAAACTCTTTCTTTCAGTGGTCTTTGTCGAAAAATGGAAAACACTATTTGATTAGTTACTTATTTGATACTACTGATTTGATTAGCCACTTTCATAGTTAGAGCATCACTGCACTTATAAGTTAAAAACAATTAAAAAAATTATTTGAAAGTAGTTTGAATTTGAGAACAGTCTTAAGAAAAATGCCAGTACGACAAAGTAAAAATAAATTTTCAAACGGAGCCGTTAAAAAAATAAAGGATCCGGGGCCAGCTAATAAAAAAAAAAATTCCACATTAGTAATTTTATTTAATAACTTTGTTTGAAAATAATCAAATTGAGATTTTTCTGTCAATTAGTTGTTTTAATTTTTGAAAACATGGAGCAAAATTAAGTGTCTGAAAGATTTTACGGATGCAAAGTAAGCAAAATAAGAGTATACTACGCTGTCCTGATTTTATTGCTATTCGAAGAGAAATCATACAAAAAGTACTGTAAAATAGCAGGACACTCCCTTGTTCTTCCCCACTGAGAGACTTTTTCTGAATAGCAAAAAACTTCCCCCACACTCACCTGAAATTGATGTTTCCCCTTCTCCCTCCCCCTTATTATGTACACAAAATATAAACCATTTAAAACTCTTTAATTTAAATTATTTTATTTTATTTAAAATCTGTAATAAAATAAATAAAAAACAAGTGATTCAATAGCTGCTTAAAGGAAAAAAAAACTTTCTTTTATTTTGATTCTTACCTCATTAAGTCAAAAATCTTTCAAAGTCTTTTTTCTTCTTTTTTAATTGTTGCTTCATCTTGCTATAACAATGAAAAATCGATCATGTAATTCTCCCCCCCCCCCTCCAATCCATGATAGAATATTCCTCTGCTCCTCTACCTAACATATAAAATTTGAAAAATTTAAAACTCTTATTATTATTGTCTTATTTGTAAATCTTTAGTAATTGATCAGTCATCTAATAAACTCCCCCCCCCCCTTCTCAAGAAAATATACTACTTTTCCTCTCAGTTTCTACTAATTTGTAAAAAATCGTATTATATAAAAGGTAAACAACTGTTAGTTTAAATAACAATACGGTAGGGAAAAAAATGTAAGCTTGGCTTGTAGAAGGAAAAGTAAAGGAAGGTGGGACTGGGGGAAATATAAAATTCTAGAAAGGGAAATTAATATGATTATTTTATATTGTTACTGCAAAGTGTGAGGGGAGAGGGTAAAGGGGGAGAAGAAAATACTTTTTTAGGGATGGGGGAAGTTCGATTATTTATAATTACATTAATGTGCCCCCTTTTTTTTTTCATCGTGTCCTTTTATGGCAAAGTGCGCCCTGCCTGCCCTTGATCCTAGAGTGAACTCTGGTGATATATTTAATTTTGAAAATGAATCTTCGTTGACACACCTAGTGAATAAATTTTTTTCATTTCTTACTTTATAGAAAATAAGTTATGAATTTCATAAGAGCCTTTTTTATATGTGCATGGAACTTGTAGACATTAATAAATATTCGAGCGTTTTAGAATAAGGCAGTGTTTTTATATCTTGAATTGTAATATATCATTCTCTAATGTTGATATTTCCCGTACAATTAAATCTCCAACTTGGGCAGCATTTTCTATAATATCACTAACCAGGGCCCGACTTAGACAGTGGGGGGCCCCCTTATATCTTAAAATTGTCAATTATACTCAAGTGACTAAAATTAAAATATAAACCTATTGTATGTATGCATAAATTTCGCACCAAGTACTGATTTCAATATTCATATTTCACATCTTTATACATAATAACAGAAGATAGATAATTTTAACTATTAATTTTTTTATGATGTAACTATTACTTTAAGGGAACGTGGGGCTCGGAAACAAAGGGGGTAAGAGAAAAAAAAGACCATTTAAAATTGAAAAAAAAAGAATTTTGGTAATATTTTGTTATTTTATATCATTTGGCCCTCTTTTAACAAGAAACTTTTCTCTCCTTGGGGGGGCCCCCCTCAAGCCGGAGGGGCCCGGGGCAACTGCCCCGCATGCCCCTGCCTTAGTCAGGCCCTGTCACTAACTTTTATAGAAAATACAGAAAGGCTGTATATTTTTTAGTATCTGAATAAATCTATATTTTGTAAGTAAGAGTGACAATGACTTCATAAATGAAGTAGCCAATTTGGATTAGAGAAAAAAAAAATGCAAGAATGAAATTCTTTAAATCCGAAATTTATTTGGCAAGATATCTTTCATTATTCGGTGAGATTTTAGCAGTATTCGGCAAGATATCTAAAACATTCGGCTACAGGTATTCGGTCAACAAGCCTTCAATATTCGACCAACCGAATATTCGACAAAAGGGCCGAATACCGAATAGTGGCCGAATATTCGTCCCATCCCTAACATAAAGTAAATTAAAAATGTTAAATATGTTCGCGTACAGTCAAATAATGTTGCAGCGAATTTAAATCTACATTATCGTGGATCACGGGTAAATAAAAATTAAACATTTGTTAGGACGAAAATTAGAGAACTAAAATTAAGATAAAGTATCAAACAAATAAATACCTGAATAAATCCAGTGACGGTTAAGCAACTCGAGATTGTCTATGCGATCTCCAGAAAAACATGGCGCTGGCGCGTGCCGTGCAGCTTCGTTGCCATTTTTCAAAATCAAAATGAACTGGGAGCAGCGGCGTCCTAAATCAGGTGCCATAGAGTCAAATTAGTCGTACCGAGGATCTATTTAGAAATGGGTTTGCTGAAGGACCTGTTTTGTGTTGGATTTTATGACATTTGGGGATACTGAGACCCTTAATGTGCCTGAAACTCATAATAGGTGTATTACAACCCAAATTAGAAATAGGAAAGCTATTATGGGTGTTATTTGATTTTGGGTAACATCCTGAAATAGGTTTCATTTTTTCCTGTGTATATCAAAACTAAACATATTTTTTAAAGGAAATAAAATTATAATTGTAAGAAAAAAGTGTAATATTAAAAAATATACATTTTTTAAACAATGGAAATTATGAATACTGATATTCATAATAATGACAAAACTGCAATAATTTGTTTCTTTAAACTAGTATCATTTACTTTAAAAATACTTATGTAATTAGGATGTATAATTCATTTCATTCCACACTGCAGAGATATGTGCTCAGGTATTTTACATTAGGTCAATTGGCAATTAAACATGTAACTAAAAAATACTAAAAAAAACAAACAATAGCGTTAAATAAAACCTGAATGTTACTATGAAAATTCTGAGATTCGGAAAAAAAAAATTTTTAAAGAAGGCTTTGATTCTTTTTTTTTTTTTTTTTTTTTTTTTTTTTTTTTTTGTAATATAGTCATATAAAATGAAAATAATTTTCTTTTAATACAATTAATTGAAAAAAAAATATTTAATATTATATAAGAAAAAATTATTTGGGAGAAACAATTTTGAAAAATCAATTTTTCCAACTTTTCCGAAAAAAAAACCAAGAAAAAACCGGGTTTTTTCCACCACTTCATTTTTTCCGGAAAATTTACATCTCTAATTGTGCGCATATCATAAGCATCAATTTACTGAGTGATGTTTTGCAGTAATTTTAAACTGATTTTAGTGGTTAATCGTAATATATGTCTCAGGACTGAGGAGGGTAAGAAATCATTATTACTCAGTTGATCACTTTAAGCTTGAAATATATTAAAATGACGTAAACTAAACGTTTTTACGTAAACAAAAATACAGTTATTTTACAAAAAAAAAAAAAAGTTTATAAGTACATTAATATTTAAAAAATAGCTGAATTTCAAACCTTAAAGGTAAAAAAAAAAGAGGTGGAATTTTTCATGATTTCCGACTTACATTTTTTTAAGAATTTACTGTAAATTTTCTTCACAGGATAAAAAGTGAATAATTGACTTTTCAATACGCAATACAAGTATGTGTTGACTTTGCCCAAGTCAATCAAAGCTCTTGTAAAACACTGATTTTTATGAGAAATATCTGTATTTAACCCATTAGTGCCTAGCGTCCCTTTTTAGGGACGCTTCAAAAGGTGCATGTAGCACTGTTTTTGACACCGGTAAAAAAGAACAACAATTTTTATTTTATTTAATTGAAACATTTTCGTAATTAATGAACTAAACTTAATTCTTTTAAAAATAGTGGTGCCAACCGAATAAAATTTGCGCAAAATGTCGTGGGCACGAATGGGTTAAAAACGAATTATACGTTATTTTATTAAATTTTGCTCGTAGGATAAACAGTTTACAAATTTCCGCACAAATAATATCTGTATTTACACGAAATTATCAGGTTTTATTTGTCAAATGAACATTTTTACTAGCGCTCTGTGTTGAAGATTTTTTATTGCAAATTTAACAGATTTCTTCTGCAATTCAAAAAAAACTTGTTCTATTTATTAAATGAACATGTTATTTGTTAAGAATTTTAATATGAATAAATGATACATGTTTAATTTCAAATCCAAATATCACTAAAATAGTTAGGGTCGAGAGGGGCAATTATGACCAGCTCATGCATTTGCAACTTTGTTATTTCTTTTTTCTTTTTACTTTTTTTCTTTTTTGAAAAAGATTTATTGTTAGTACATACAAAGAAACTTTGACCATTTAAGAACACTCTTTAAAAATTTTATTTCTCACAGAATCCTTTCTTGTTAAGATAAAAGGATGTTTATAATTACCCCCTTCAAAAACTCACAATAACATGAGTTTGAGGGTAATTAAGACCACTGGTGGGGAAATTATGACCGCTATATTTCTTCTTTATGCTTATCTACACACATTTGTTTGGGGTATTTAAGACTATTAGAACATCAAACTTACAAATACGTTTATCAGACATTTCCGTAGGAGACCGTCAATAAACTATAACAGAACAAATATCTTTTGGGCAACCCTGTTAAAACAACTGAAGAAAACTCGCTCAAACTGTAGATTATGGTTAAATGGTTTATTGAAATAAATTGTGTTCATTTTTCTGCAGATAGCATGTATACCCATAGAGAAATTGAGGTTTTTATATTAACAGTCCCAAATATTTCTAAGTTTTTTCTTATAATTTGCAGAGTTCTTAATATGAAATAATGTTCTTTTCCGAAAATTTGACAAACAAAATTTTTATAGCACCCTGTAATCAGAATTAAAAATAATAAAAATCGTAAGAAAAATGAGCAGATTAACTAAATAATTTTTCCCTGCGCATGCGTCAACGATATCAAAATTTCTTTTGCATATTGTGTTAGCAAAATGCATGGAGCAATTTTGGTAAAAGTCTCAAAAACGTAGCTTGAAAATTCCGAAAGTGATAGTCTATAGGATAAGCTCAAAATCCGTTGTTTTCAAAATGAAGGAAAAAAAAAAGAAGGAGTTTACCCAAATATAGTAGTATGTGCCATTTTGTGTATTCTATATTGACACAATTTAATGGATATATGGATACGCCCCCTTATCTTTTTTGCTTCATTTTGGGAATAACGGAATTTGGCCTTATTCTATTAGATGATCACTTTCAGAATGTTCAAGCTATATTTTTGAGACTTTCAAAAAAGTTGCTCTACACATTTAGCTAACACATTATGCAACTAAAATTTTGATATCTTTCACGCATATGCAATGAAAAATTATTCAGTGAACCTGCTCATTGTTCAAACAATTATTATTATTTTTTAATTGTGATTACTAGGTGTTGTGTATAATGTTGTTTGCAATATTTTATAAAAATAAAGTTATTTTATATTAATAATATTATTTTGGAAAAATTCGATACAGTTTTCCTAAAAACTTGAATTTCCCTAGAGTATGCATGCTATTCACATAAAAAGTAACACATTTTATTACATTAACCCACTTAATGATAATCTACAGTTTGATGGCTTTTGCTACATTAGTTTTGCAGGGTTGTCCATAGATATTCGTTCTTTTACAGTTTGTTGACGATCCACTATAGAGTTTCGGGAAAAAAACCTTCTCGGAAATGTATGACCTGTACTATTATATTTACACATTTAAAATTTCAAGATGATTCCTCATGTATTTTTCTAGATATTTAAGAAAATGCCTAAAATTGCAAGTGGCCTGTCACGTTTGTCCATATAATGTATCTAGAACTTTCAAATATCCAATTCTTTTAGGCAGAAAGTTATTTCACTGTCATTCCCTTTCGAAAATATAACTGCAATTAGTACCTTTTCCTGTAATTGTAATGAACTCCCTCTGCAACAATACATTAACAATGATCATGGTCATATAATCACTGGAAATCTTAATATTATCAATGACAATTATATTAAAAAAAATCAATGGATTATGGCACTAAATATAGACTTTCATCCAAACTTAATCTAAATTGAATTTCAAAACATTTTATGTGTGATATTGGTTTATTTATACATAAAATTTCGTTTGTTACAATAAACCTATTGCTTATTTTAAATAGTGGAAAATATTAGTTGTAGTTAAGTTAACTAAAGCTCTTATCAAGAAAGTCTCAGAGCATTTTAAAGATCATACTAAACATATTTTCAAACAAATTAGTAAATTGAAACAACAAAACAATGTAATAGCATATAAAGACAAATCCCCAAGTAATTATAAACTTATTTGCAAATCGAATTACCACTATCTTCTAACATCATCGATTTCATTCAAAAATACTTTCAGTAAAACTAATGATGACATAATACTAAACAACATTAAGATTAACAGTTACTATAAACTACTACATAAATTTAACTTTCATTATCCTTATTTAGTATTAATTCTTAAATTTCACAAGAAATCAATTAAATTTATAATTGTTACAATAGGCTGTAATGCATATAACAATTATGCTAAGAGTATTTTATTAAACATTCTCAATCAAATTTATAAACTCGCAACATCGATAGATAATACATATAGTATAAAACACAGTTACCAACAGGTAAGTACACTAAAACATCGTAAATGTGTAAAACAATATCAGCACTTACGATTTTAAAGATCTATTTAATAATTTAAATTTCTTAGACCTATTCAGTATAATTAATAATCTATTTAAACAATGCCAAAATAAATTGCATATGGGAAGCCAAATTTAGTGGTTGATTAGTAGGTTTACCATTGTGTTTCCTACGGAACCTTCCATATTATTTTCTTTTTTTATGCAGGAAACACAATGATAAACCTACCCCTGAATCACTATTTTTTCAGGTGTTTTCCTCCAAGAAATGTTTTGGTACAACAGTTGCATTTCAGAATGCGAATTAAGTATTAATGAATTCGGGAATTTCATCCGTCAACTAGATGAGGTGATGGTTTGTGCAACAGCCTCCAGGTCTAATATACATACATATGAAAAACATAAGATTGTTTTAATTAAAATTCGACAATTATCTTTTCTAATAACTAAATTTTATTTTATTTTTGCACTAATTGAAAGTCAAACATTTATTAGTCAAGATAAGCTTATATTTTTATCCTATTAATAATTTATAATTACCATTTGTTACGTTTTCTTCTTAAATAACGAACTTTCAATTTTCTTCATAAATAGTGATAGAGATTCTTTATATAAATATTGTTAAATCCTTTAGATGCATTTGTGATCATAAAAAAAAACTACTTGAAGAAAAGTAAAACAACCAGATTTTTTTACTTATTTAGTGCGCCCAATCTCTCTTTAGAATTTTTTTTATTATTAAATGATTTTTTATCTTAACAATTTTGTGAAAAATAAATGATAAGAAATAGTATCCGGATAAAGGGTTTACAAACTTTTAGCCGATTTATTCCTTTTCAATAAATCATTTCATTATTTTAAAGCAATAAATTTTTATAAATCTCAATAACGTTTCTGCTAGGATATAATACAAAGAGAAAACAAAGATTAAAAGAAGATTTTGTTTAAGAACAGAAAGCTGATAAATTTGAGTCCCTTTTCTATGATTTTATCTACTTCTGTAGAAATATATCTTTTTTATTTTATTCATAGTTATATCTGAAATAAATAGTTATGAATTGGAACGTAACGAATTATTTTAAGTACAATTTTTGCAAATTTATTGATAATAAAAAACAGAAAGTAAAATCTTGCATGCAATATAGAATTTGAAACATTTTCCTTTACTTTCTCAGTACTGTAACGAAATTTCACCATTTAGTAAATTGAATGTATTTTAAATAAAAATCATAGAAAACACATAACACACTTGAAAAACCAACTTCATGCATGTTCGGTAAAGTACTCGAATTATTTTTAGTAGTCTTGTATAAAATCTATATATTTAGATCTATACTATTGTTTGCTAAACTTTAGTCCTTATACTAAACGCAAAAGAAAGTTGAAAATTCATCTTGAGAAATTTACGAATATACTCTTCACATGTCAACAAAATAATAAGAAAATGCGGACATTCAGTGCAAGATAAATTTTTCTTTCATATTTTTAGTAGCCGCAGTGTTTTGATAGAATAGCGTTAAGAAGAAATATTTTCCACACACATGAAAATTGGGAAAGTTAAAATACTTTTTGATTACTAATTATTTCAAAAAGAAATTTTGAATTCCTTTTCAACCCTATATCTACTGCATTATGAACTGTTTTATTTTTTTTTTTTAATGTATTTTTTAAATTACTAAACTAAAACTTAAAGAAATTACATAAAAGAAAATTTTCACCCGTGTACAATTTAAATCGTTAGACGCAAATAATTAAAGTGGTACTTCAAGCTCTGTCAACACACTGTGCCTAAAATATTTGTAACAGAAAAATCACACGATATTTCAAATAAAATTTAAACTTTAAAAAATGCTAAATAACAAAAAGATACTCGCATGTTAATAATAAAAAAAGTTAAATCGATATATTTTTATTTTACAAATGAAAATTGAGTAAGAAATCTAATTTGAAAATAAATAATTATTGAATATTATCATTAAATTTTATTAATTAAATTTTAATTGAAACTTCAAAAAAACTTTTAAATTAATTTAAGACGTTTAAAAAAATCTTTTTTTTTTTTTTTTTAGTTTCGATCTTGTTAGCAGTCTTTAGTTATCCGACGCTTGCATTTCACGGACATGTTCACTCTACATATGCAATCTATGAATTTACATGTGTAATTTCTAGCACAGCAAATAAGAGAAGGTGCAAAAACTTTTTCGATTTCCTATAAAAATAATAAAAGAAAATGGAAAATAAATACTAGGAAAAACTTTACTACACAATTTAATAATTACATTATAAAGCAGATACAAACAATGAATAACTATGTAAATGAAAAGCAAACAAATTTTCTTTCTCCATCACCTAGTGTACAGGTGGTACTTATACATATCGCCAAGTAATTCAACTGTTATATAAAAGAAATACAGCGATTGCAAATAGTATCCGAAGATCAAATTGTAGAATCCATATCTAAGATCCAATCCTAAGTCCAATCGTATTCGAAGATCATAATTAACTCATAAAAAATCAAACGCTTATATTATGTCCTTTACCATACTTGCAGCACTTAAAAAGACAAGAGTGCCATCTGTTCAGATTGTGGGTATAAAACACATCAACTATTTCAAAGATAGCCACTTTTCTCGCTAAAATAAAGAACCTAAAATTACTACCCATGTATATTCAAAACGTGAAGTTGAAAGAGTGTCATTTCAACGATTTGTGCATTAGTAATATTCCCTATGGGTTAAAAGTTTAATGTGGGTGGCACTTATATATACCTTATATACTTATATACATATATATATATATATTCTTTCTTCAAACTTATTAATAAACTTATTTAATGCAAAAGTATTTTGCAGTGGTGTGATAAATCAATACAATCACCTTGTTGTACGTATATCTTTCACATAAGCTTATGAATCCTTCCTTTATGAATCACGGTACTTCAGAAAATAGATCTCAACGTTTCACTCGAATTGATTGTTAGGTGAGAAAATAAATCTTCCACTTATACAAACGGGCACCATCATTATTATTATACTAGCGAGCTACGCCCGCTAGCTGTTCCACATTTTCCAAACGAACCTCGATATTAAGCAGTATATAATAAGCAAAAAAATTCATTTAATAAGCAAGTCTTGGTGTTCGAATCCTCACAATAAAAAAGTAAATTAAAGAGCTATGGTTGTTATGCGCCCATTATCCCGTTAAAAATATGTGATTTCGCACAGTGGGCGCTACGCGCCCACCGGCCTACCACCCACCGGCGCTACGCGCCATGGTCGCCATCGTCCCGTTAAAAATATTTGGTTTTGCACGGTTGGCGCTGCGCGCCCATAAGACATTTTCTCGTGTTTTTTGGTTCATCAGAAGAAGACTTTTACGCAGATTTTGAATATGTAATCTGTTTTTTCTACTTTAAAAACTGTCTGCATGATGGTATAAGAAAAAACGCGCAAAAAAAAGTTTTCGGTATTAAAAACTGCAAAAGACTACTATTAAAAAGAAATAAGTAATTTCATTAATATCACAAACAACATAACTAAAAAATAATTTTGGCAGTTCGTTTTCCGTTTGTACTAACAGAAATTAGTATTAATCGCGTAAATCTTAGGTTACACAATATTCGTGTATGCTACCAAAAAGAAAAAGTATGAAAATAAACCGTGTTTAACATTTTTTACCAATTAATTAGTTCTTTTTCAAAGAACCGAAACGAAAGAAAAAGTCGTTTTCCCGGGAGAAAAAAAAGGTTTTCGTCTGCTTCTTCTTTTAGCCAAAGGGGAAAAGTTCATGTTCTTCACCGCAAGGTGGGGCAGTGTTCTGCCTCAGAGCTCCGTTTGAGCTCCGTTTGGGAAATTAGACGTTTTCCGTTCCGATTCCCGACTGGTTTTTAATTTATAACTTTTTTAATTTTGGTCCCACGGTCTCGAAAATGCCCGAAATGACTTTCCCGGAATTTTTCGAATCGAAAGACACCTCTCGCGACTTCCAACTCGCCCGCGTTGCAAACTGTAATCGGCTTCAAGCAGACAGACAGAGGCGCACGGATTTTATTAGTATAGATATATTTTTAACCGACTTCCGAAAAGGAGAGGTGGTTATCAATTCGACGCGTATGTATTTTTTTTATGTATGTTCACCGATTACTCTGAAACTATCCAACCAATTAACTTGATTTTGGTGTTAAATGAGAGAGCTTGCTCTCGAATTGGTACCACTTCCGTTTCAAAGAAATTGGTTCAGTACTTTTTTAGTAATTAGGCAAAAACTAATAAAATTAGTGATTTCTCGCAAATCAGTAGTAATATGGATGTCGAATAAACTTACCGATGCCGGGATGGCCGAGCGGTCTAAGGCGCTTAATTTAAGATCTGATTTTCGAAAGGCTGCGTGGGTTCGAACCCCACTCCTGACGTACGTGTATATAATAATCTTTTCCGTATTATAATTTTAAAAAATATATTTAACAAGTTAAATACTAATTATGCTATTAAGAATATTATGTATTTAACCGTTACCACAGATTATCAGAGATTTTTTATTAACTCAACACTTTATCAGTGAAAGAGTACTCAAAAAGAGAATAGACTTGCGAAAAGTAACATGACATTGAATAAGTTCTCTGAAACGAATGAAGACCGGAGAGCCGAGCGGTCTAAGGCACCGACTATACTCTCTGGTGTTGAAAGAGAGTGTCGGTTCGAACCTCACTCCTGACATATGTGTATAGTATACAAAAATTTTTTCCGTGTTATATATATTTTTAAGTGACTTCAAAAAAGGAGAGGATGTTATCAATTCGGCGCGAATGTATTTTTTTTCTATGTATGTTCACCGATTACTCCGAGTTCAAAATTAAAATTAATTATCCAATGCAAATCGTAACAAAACTCGTAGATACTTGGATGCGTGTCTATTGGAAAATTACATGTAACTTGGCTTGACTGGCACCGACTTCAAAAAATCAAATTAATCTACATAAATATAATAATACGCATGATAAATACTACGCCCTTAATTTAACTTCTTAATACTATTCTGTAAAAAAATTATTTTTCACTTTGCAGTAGCTTTTGAAGTCGGTTCAATTTTTGGTAGAAAAGTATATTTTTGTACGTAAGTACTCCCACAGGACTAGTAAGAAAAAAAGGCCACTGAATCACAATTTCGCCGAGCTAGGTAGCCCATAATAATTTGCCATAAAAATGTAGCTCTACACTACTTAAAAAGAATATACTATGATTCTAAAGTATATATTTTATCAGAGAAAAATAATGCTGTGGATTTTTTTCTCCTCGTGAAAAAAATCCTTTTTAAAATATCGAGTGACATAGGTGAATTTATACAGCTGTAAACGTAAATAAAAGTTAGGTAAAAAATATTAAAGAAAAAGTATTAGTTTACAAAAAATGGCAAAGTTAAATTTTACATTTTATATCTACTTTGATTAATTCAATTTTAAAAGATAACATCTGAAATTCAAACATTTTATATTTTATACATTTTTAAGAATATTATCGCAAAATTAGTTCTATGAACTTTGATCCCTTTATATGTACGTAGCAAGTTTTAAATTATTCAACGAAAGGATGTATTGGTCTTTATCATGATTTTGTGTCATAATGACTCTATACTGCTTTTTGTTGCTTATTTTAAGTATGAAATTTATTTTACACAGTTTAAAGAAATGAAAATATTTATTTATTCATGTCAAATGTTAAAAGAATATTTAAAAAGCGATAGATATCAGTACTGAAATTAAAATTTACAGAAGTCGCATCTATTTTTAAATTTATTTTTAACTTAGCAGAAATAAAAATACTTTCTTCAAATGAAATAGTAGATATCAAATTGCATATTGATTCATAGATAGATTATAAAATTTTCGAGTCTACTTAAAGGAAATATCCATTTTGCAAAAATAATTTTTTATAAAAAATGTACGGTATTAATTTGTAATATACAAAATAAAACTGGTTAATGTATTTGGATTAATGTATTGGGATAATGTAACATTGGTTAATGTATTGCATAGATTTCTTGAAACATTCAGAACTAAATAATATCGTTGTGACTGTTATTCTGTATTAAATGAAAAAGTACTTCGAAAGATGTGTGTTTTTAAATAGATATAAAATAATATTTGTAAGAATAAATAAATAAATGAATTATGGATATATCTGTGTGTAATTAGTACAACGAAATGCAGATTCCACTGTATATTAATAGCAATAAATATCAGAAACAGGGCACACTGAAAAAAAGGTACTCAAAAATGAGTAAGTCGGTGTACTCATATCGAATTGAGTATGTTTGAATCAAAAATGAACACATTGCTTTATCAATTTTGAAACAGCATATGATATCAAATCCAAACAAACGATAATTTTGTACCCAGTATTGGTTTATATCATTCATGGCGGCATAAAAAAATTTTAATGTAAATATTACATTATGCAGCGTATTTTAAAATAATTTTAAAGTATACTTGCAAATAATGCTCTTGTCATAAAAATGTTCGATTTGGGTATTTTACTTATAATTTTGCTATTTTTAAAAAAATAAATAATCATTTACATGTTTATTGTTCATAATTTTGAGCAAGAAATAAATACCGGCATATTTTCATTTTAATTTGTTAATTCAGGGGGCAGATAATAGTGATTTATATTTGAACACAACCATGGAATCAAAAATGAGTACGTGTGTTTCTCAGTTTTGAGAACTTTTGGATCTGAAATATTTTGAGTATGTGACGTACTTAAAAGTGAGTACTTTTTACATAATTTTGAGAACCCATTTTTTTCAGTGCACAAAATGGTGCTTATGATAATGTTTATGTTTTAATTGCGCATGATTTTTCTTTACTATCACGGCGTTGTAAATAGAATGCATATATTTAAAACTCTCTTATAACAAAGCTAGGAGAGGTCGCGCACAAAGTGATTCAACAAGAGAGAGTAGAATGCGTGCGCAGCGACTTCAAGTAATTTCACGGCAGTATTAGTGCATTGTCCACATGAATGTGCACATTGATTGTTCCGAACGTTTTGGATAATTCATTATTATTTTGCTTTTACGAAAGTAAGTGTTTGAATTTTCATAATTGTTAATCGGAATTTTATAGAATGTCAGTAGTGCAAATTTTTTTGTATTTAGACGAATACATATAAGCTACTAAATTAGACTAAGAATGCGAACACCAACACTTCATTTTAGAATTGGCTATATTTAAATAAAAAGCTACGCTATCCCTACACTGTAAAAAAAAATCTGGAAACCTACGAAACTAGTTTTTGTTAAGCTACAGAAATCTGGAAGCTTACTAAAATTTTATATGTAGCCTGGTATTATTTTTACCACTCGCATTGTACAAATACATGAAATATCTTAGCTTCACCTCTCAGCCAATCAGAAAGGGCTTCAATGGTGACGTAAGGACTATTCACGCAGCCACAGAGCCGAGTAATGCATCCATCTTGAATCTGGTATCGATAAAAATATTTCTAGTTAGTAAGTAAATTTTTAGTCTATATGATTTAAATTTTATTATATAATGTTTGATTTTTAGTTATTAGCAAGCTAATCTTCCTAATTATTCGTTAAATCAGTGTTTATTACAATTAAAAAATTTCTAATGTTTTATACAATAAATCAAATTTACCTGCTCTTTTTCTGAATTTCATTTCTCTTTTTTGCCCCCTTTTCCGCAGTACCAAAATTTAAAGTGTTTAAAACTTACTTTTAAAAAAAAATTATTATTCTATTTGTATTTTAGCGAATAAATTCCATTAAACATTCGTTAAATCGCATTAATTTCATTAAAACTTCATATGAATTTTACCCTTAAAATTTTGTTCCCGAACTTTCTTCACACAGTAACAGTACTCAATATTTAAAACTCTTTAAAACAGCTTAAATTAAAATAACATAAAATACAATATGTGTTCTATGCGTTATTTTATTGTCATAATAAATTATCAATTAAGGCATTTCTTCCCCCCCCTTTCCAAAAATATCATTTCCCCGTTCATCCACACTCCTTGCGAAACTTTAAGAACACACAGAAAGTCTTTAAAATTCTTTATAGCCCAGTGGTGGAGGAGGGGAAAAAAGCCGAAATCGGAATTAGTTAATTGAAAGTTGGAAATTATTTAAATTCATTTAGTTTGGGTCTTGAATGAATGTATTAAGTGTTCCCCTCTTACTATGTGCGCTTAAAAAAATGGGTACAAATTTTATAATTGAAAAACACGATTTTATTGATTACCATAAAATATCTAACGAAAAATAAACTTATCAAAAACATTGTTAATGCAAATGTTTTAGAATTTAAAATTCTGAATAAAATGACAACCGATATTTAACATTTTTGTTGAATTTTCATAATTCAACAACTGGATTTAACTATTAGATTCAAATATTGCCTAAATCACTGAACAAAAGCTTTCAGCGCGAACAAACGATGTTATCAGTTTATACGTGATTGTTATTATGTAAATGTAATTTTTAAATATTGATGCATTATTTAGGATGGATATATTGAGAATTGTGGCTTAACCTCTTGCTTGCGGGTTATAGACCAGAAATTGTATATGAAAGAAAGGACGAAGTCTGATTTAATTACGAGAAATCTAGAAATTGTTTTAATTTCCATCGACATAGAATAGAAATGAATCTACTGTGTTTCTTTCTTTTGCTAGATGAGCTACAAATAAATTAATTTAAAAAGAACATCCTTTTATAATTTTTAGAATATTTCAAAAATGACTCGTAAATGATGGCAAATATTGTTTATTATTTCCAGTATGAAATGGGTGTAGCTCTTAATATAATGTACATAGAGTGAACAACAGTGCGTGCCTATTAGAATTAAGGAAATTGAAAATAAAGTGCAAGGATGGGAGAGGGGGGGGGCGGTAGAGCGACAAATGAGTGTGCATAAGACTTTTCCCTATAGAAGTTCAAAGTCAACGAATAGCGCGATTTTAAACTTTATATTTTGTGTTAAGGACAAAGATCGCTCTAATTAAATGGTTTTCGACTAGTATACAAGAATCTTCATTTAAATTCATAAAAGTTTAAATCCTTAGGAATATTGAAAAAAAATTAGTCTTTAAGTAAAAAATCTTTCATTTAAACCAATGATTTAAGTCTCGGGGTGTGAGTTGAGAAATGAAATGTAAAACATCTATCATTCATGCACCATTTTCTCAATAGCTACTAAATTATAATTCTCAAAATATGCAAAATAAAATCCTTACATAGTTACAAAAACATCGTGAAGGCCTCAAAAATTAAAAAAATGTACACGTATGTAACAAATGGAGACATAGCGGATGGATAACTTGATTTCTCCTAGTTTAGAGCTTTGGATTAGCGATTAAGATAAAATTTTAAAATAGAATTGAGCCCCCCCCCCCCAAAAAAAAAAAATTATCGCGAATTTCAAACTTTAAGAAATTTGTATTCACAATGGTTTCTATAGACTTAGTTGTTTTAGAATATAGTTAAAATATTTTTTAATAAAGTATATTTTCACTATATGTACATATTTTCTAACGTTCATCTAGTATGTGGGAAAAAAGTCAGCACATTAATTCTAGACCTAAACTGAAGAGATCAAAACAATTTCAAGTTTTTCCCTAATTATTTTAAGATAAACCTCTTGACCACTGCGGTTAATTTTTGAAATAGAATTGTGCCATTAATGTTCAGCAAAAATATTAAATGTAAGTGCTCATTTTACTCGGAATTTTAAGCTTTACAACACTTATATTAATAGTGTTTTTGATAGTTAGTTCGAGATATTATTGTGGCATTAAACTGTAAATCTAATATATTTCTAACGCTCCGCTAGTATGAGAATAAAACTTACTATATTCATTGTAGATCTAAACTGAAGAGATTAAACCTATTTCCTACTTTCCCTTACTATCGAATTCTACCATATAATCACTGGGCTATTAGTACTTTAAAAATTTTCATTAATGTAAATAAGTCATCTAATACTCCCCCTTTCTAAAAAGAAAAATAAATCGCTAATTTTTTTGCCCCCTCAACATATAAAATTTAAAACCTTAAGTCATTCTTTAAAAAAAATTTCTGATCCGTTCCTTTATTATAAGAATGAATAATAGGTCATATCCATAAAATCCAAATAAAAATCACCCCCCCCCCCCCTCTCGCCTTACAAGCATACAAAATTTAGTCTTTTACCCTAATTAATTTTCATTTTTTTCGCTAATTGTAAGTGTTCAATAAGTTATATTATCAATCGTTTGAAATATCCCCTTCCCTTCCTTCAATAATAAAAGAAAATATGGTTATCTTTGTCTCTATTCTTACTCGTTGAATTAAAAATCTTTAAAAGTCTATTTTTCTTCCTGCTGTATTTGTTACTTTACTTTGATAGCAGTTAAACACCTTAAATCTTCCCTAAATCCCTTAACCCAAGATTTTGTTACTTAATAAGGGAGAGTGGGGTGGTATGGGACAGTATATTTTTCTTTTTATATTCCATTATTAAACATTTCATCAGTTACGTATTCCATTAAGCAAAAGCATTCCCAATCTTCAGTTGAATAAAATAGCTGATTTACATATGCTTGCAATTATAAAAAGGAAAAGAATAATTTAAGAATAAAAAGTAAATTTGCTATATATTTTTATGCTTTCTACTATTAACACTCCGTCGGGCGCGCCTCAAAAGTTGCACCATCGGCCGCGTTGTATCTGACAGATACATTCTGTATTTCAGCATCATATATTGTTTAAAAGTGAGTTTTAAAATATTACTCATCGTCACTTTCTTCAAACTGTTCAGAATCTTCATTGTCATCGCTAAATAAAATTTTATGGGCAATTTCTATGCTTTTAGGGTTATTCAAATCCAAAAACCGTTTAGTATTTATCATTTCGAAGACGAAAGTTAAACAGGAGAGACTGAGGTATTCACGTATTCTAACCTAGTATCAGTGGGAAAGTAACTACAAACGCTATCGGGCGCATATATCTAATGGATACTAATCCTTAACAAAGCGCGAAACCGAAAATTCCTATCGACAAAAATTTGAAACCACTGCATTCCAGGGACGGAAATGACCGGAAGAACAGATACTGTGAAGGTCAAGGTCGTGAAACTCCCTTTTCTTTTCGAAAACGACGAATTTCTCTCAGATACTGCGCGCCCGATGAAGTGTTAATGACTTGTTTATGTAAATAAGTAATTGTTTTTCTATTTATAGAACATTATACTGCTAATCATCCATAATTTAAACTATATCTAATAGCAGCATTTATGTCTATACAAGAAGTTTAACATAAAGTACAGGGAGGAATGGGACATACCAGCAAGGGAAGGAATGGGACAATTCCAATTATTTTCACTCTTTTTTTTCTCTTAGTTGCAGTTTCGTTAATTATAAAATCGTTTCTGAAAATTATGTTTCTCCCATAATTTCTTTTATATTCCGGTAATTTCAGAGCTTTAAGTGAGTAGTTCAATTGCATGTCTGTTAAATTTGTTTTATTTATATTATTTTAATTACTCATAGAGGAAGTTTTTATTTTTATGTAAAATTAGCCGTAAAAAAGGATGAAATCTTTATGTTGTTTTAAGAACAAATTAATCTTTGGGGTTGTTCAAATATAATGTTATCATTTCAGGAGGGAAGAGATTTGTCTTTTGATATTAATATCATTTCTGATCGTCAATTGTTTCTCTTTTTATTTGTAACGTGGTCTTTAGTACAAAGTAGTACGTTATTTTTATAGCGTGTTACATATTTTTTTTTATACAAAGTTATTAAAATCGCTAAATTATTATAAAATTATTTAACTCTAAAATATAATATACTCTAACGTTTAAAATTCTTATTTTTCTTCATATGTGTATGCATATTTAATCACAGTTCGAGAAACAGTATAAAGTGTATTTGAAATTAAGCTTGTGCTTACTAATAAATAAAGAGAAAGAATGTTGTCTTCGTTTTTTGATATGAATTTCTATATGCTCCCCACCCATCTCCGTTCGGTGCAAGTATAATAAATCTTTATTACTGTTGAATGCATTATGTAACAAAAAGGTATCATGAAATTTATTTAAATGGTATTGCTTTTAATTGTTATGTGATATAAAGTTTTTTCATATGAAAAATGATATTTTATCAACTTCTCATCATTTGATCATAAAAGTATGCGGAAAATAAATGAAACAAGTTTTGTATGTCTTTTCGAGCAAAATAAGCTATAGGAATCCAAATTTTCTACACTTTGATACCGACATCATTAATGGGGGGGGGGGGAGTTGAAGTATTATAACGTATGAATCGGAAGGAGGGAGGGGATCCAAAATTAACAAAAAGTTGATAAAATTATATTTGCACAGCCCCTTTCGAAAGCGAGCTCTACGCGATACAGATTAATTAAAAAATATTTCATGTTTCAAAATTGTTTTTAAAACCATAGACAATCGGTAAGGGGCTATGCAACTATAATTATAGTTATATTGCATAAAATCAAGTGTACGAATTTATTTAAAATGTACGTAATATGAATTGTACAGTGACATACACAGATATAGAGAGAATTTTAACAATTTTTTCAAAGATAATTTTTGAATATTTTATTTCTTCTGTTATTACGAAAAAAAAAGTATAGGTTTCGTAAAAAGTTTCGTCACATTTAGATGTTTTAGGGGCCAGATTTCCCGTTTTTACGAAATGTGAGCCTGTGACTCTATTTGCATGTGACACACATTTCGTGGGTACTCTGTCACAGGATTTAATATTTAAAATATATATGTTTAATATAGAAATTATGCCCATTCTGTCTCTGATATAAATTGGTGATGATTAGTTTTTAATGTAAATTCTAGTTTTCAACGGATTTACACGTTTTAGGGGTCAGATATACCAAAAAACTTGTTTTTACTAAATGGCTGTATGTATGCGACCTAAATTTCGTGGGTGCTCTGTCTGAAGAACTAATGTTCAGCTTTCAATAAAAAAATATATATTCAGATAGTCCTTGATATAAATTGATTCTTTTTTTTTTTTTTTTTTTTTTTTTTTTTTTGCGTAAACCGTTCAATAGATTTTGTTGCTGTTCTACTTTTTTTGAGTTTTCTGCAACAACTCTACCTGAATGCATAATGGACGGATTTTCATCAAACTTCAGATTTAGTTTGTCCCTAATATCATTTGGTGTTTTTTATATTTTGGCGTAAATCGCTCAATATATGGAGCTGATGTGCTGAATTTTTCACAATTTGCACAATAGAGGGGGGGGGTCTGCATAATTTCCGCAAATTCTAATCTTATGAACTAATGCACATATTTTCATCGAAATTCAGATTCAGTTATATGTTGACACCAGCTATTGGAGTGTCACCGTTGGAGGTTTTGGTGTAGATCACTAAACAACTAGCGCTTTTAGGGTGCATTTCTTACGTGATTTTACCGATATTCATATCTTGAGAACGGGAATTTCATATCATTAGAATTCTCATGATGGGCATAGATTGTCTTTTAATATTGGTACTTCGACGAATTTTGAAATAGTATTATGTATGAGATAGAAGAAAATTGTGGGATTTGGAGTTGTGGTACAAGGTACTTATCGCTCAATATATGGAGCTGATGTGCTGAATTTTTCACAATTTGCACAATAGAGGGGGGGGGTCTGCATAATTTCCGCAAATTCTAATCTTATGAACTAATGCACGTATTTTCATCGAAATTCAGATTCAGTTACATGTTGACACCAGCTATTGGAGTGTCACCGTTGGAGGTTTTGGTGTAGATCACTAAACAACTAGCGCTTTTAGGGTGCATTTCTTACGTGATTTTACCGATATTCATATCTTGAGAACGGGAATTTCATATCATTAGAATTCTCATGATGGGCATAGATTGTCTTTTAATATTGGTACTTCGACGAATTTTGAAATAGTATTATGTATGAGATAGAAGAAAATTGTGGGATTTGGAGTTGTGGTACAAGGTACTTCCGCTATTTTACATCCTTAAAAAACTTGACATTATCAACCAAACTCTGAATTTTTTTGGTGTTAAAAACATATACGAAGCCTGGGTGAAATAAATATTGATATTTAGTGGAAAAGGACTGGTAAGATTATTACCGCGATAAAACTCTCAGGTTTTAACAAATTTTGTCAAAATTTTCACACATTTTATTTTGTAAAAAAATATTTCTAGTTGTCGGAATTTTTCGAAATTTTCGTAGATAATGCAAGTATGGTCTATTGAGGTGCTCTAAGAAGATGTTCAAATACGGAAGTTTAGTTAAATTTATGATGAAGAAAAGTATATATAATAGTAAATAAACATAGTTTCCTTGTGGCGTGAAGTGATCTGCCTTCGCCAGTGTATTTGAGAATTAAAATTCAATTGATAATTTTTATACATGTAAATATAAGTGGTATTTCATATGGTTTTACGTAATTTTGACAAAATGTTAATATATAGGGGAGAATGGTGTGAGATAGTGAGAGGAATGGGACAGTAGGTTTTTCTCTTTATGTATCATTCTAAACATTTCATCAATCGTACGCTAGATGAAGCAATGGTAGCCAAATCTTTAGTTGAAAAAATATTGTTGGTCATTATAAGCTTACAATTGTAATAAAAAATTATTTCAAGAATCAAAAGTAAATTTACTTTTTATGCTTTCTGTATATTAATGATTTGTTATTTATCGGTGTAATAGTTTCATTACTTATGGAGCATTATACTGTATATTATTAGTTATTTAAAACAAGTCTAAAAGCAGCACTTTTGTTTATATAATAAGTTTAACACAAAAAAAGAAAGTGGGGAGGAATGGGACATGCCAGTAAAGGGAGGAATGGGATATGTCTTTCGTTTTTTTTTTAATGAGATGAATGTAAATTCCTAACGTGCAAACATATTTAGAGGGTAATATATTAATTATAACATTGATAATATATTCATTTACTTCAAAATGTAAATAATTTGAATTGATATTTTTTAATGTTATCTATGATTAACAATCCCAAATTTCCATTTACGTTATGAAGATCCTGGAATTCTATACTGTGCCACATACATTATAGCAATCTACAATAGATTATATATTTATCCGACACTTGATTAGTAGTGCCTTATAGCTTTATTTTATTGCAATTCGATATATCTCTGATAGTGGTGAGTTATGGGGCAGATTTTGAAACTTACAATTTCCTTAATTATAAAATACCTTTTGCACGTTTTGTTCCTATATTGTTCAAGAACATTAAAAGGTGTTTCATCTTGCACTCTATAAATTGAAATTTTTGTTTTAAAGTTAAACAAAGTTGATTCTCTAAGTTTTATAAAAAGTGTCGCACCTCACCCCGATTTCCTCTATAATAAAAAAAAATTGTAAATACCCAAACATTCTAATAAATGGGCCTGTCAAATGATGGCAGTTTGCATATATTCGAAGGTTAAGCTTTTGTATTACAATCCATGCCTATTGGCATTATTTATTGGGTAAGAAGGCGGGTTGTGTTTCAGCATTATTTACTTAAAATACATGCCATCAAAGGACAATGGCAGCATACAATGCTGAAGATTTTTGAATCCACAACGTCAACATTATGGATGCCTTCAGGACATCATTTTAAAAACAGTTGAGCTGTTTTATTGATATATATTTAGCATTTGTAAAGCATAATCAATATTTTTTATGTGTTACAATTCCACCTTTCAGTAGATTTTTGTATTTTTATTTCATAAGTTACAAGAATACCAAGCCTTTATAAAAAAGACCTTTTCAATATGGTTTCAAGAGCTCATTTTAGATGAAATTAGTAATGAAGAATGAGATCAATTTACGATTTATTGATGCTATGTCAGTAAATGGAAAAAACTCAGATGAGAAAATCCTATGACTGCGTATGCGACTTTAACTCTTTTAAAATGCCGATCATCAGTTTGAATTTAGAAAGCATGGTTTTTCTTCATCTAGTTAATTTTTAAATAATTGTAATATTCAATTATTCAATACGAAGATGAATATCGGCTTTTCTATAATATTATATTCATTGTAAATTTTACTAAATTTTTCTTTCTTTTTTATGTTAACATCTAACTTATCATTTTAGATGCAGGAAGAAACTGAAGTTCAATTTAAAAAACAATGCAAACCTCTTTGCCGACGAAAGTAGAGGGAAAAGAAGCGCTATTATGATTGAGAAAAATCTTGCGAACCTCATTCTGCAGCACTGAATTTTTCCAATTATTTTATTGCAAGACATCTTTAAATTCATTTTCTGATATTATCTCCAAAAATAATCTTTAAAAAGTATGCAATTCATAGGCATTTGTACTAATTATGTAATATTTACAAAATGTGAGCCACATTAAAAATATATTTTTTATTGTAATGAATTAAATAGTTATTTAATAAAATTTATTCATATTTCATTGTATTTTGTTATTTAATCATATTGCATTTATTGGTAGTACAGATATCCATATTACATGTTTAAGTATTTAAAGTGTTTATTCTAAAAACAGTAATATTGATAAACATCAAATTACTTCATATTTCAGAAGTGACATTAATTACATTAACTGTTTACTTTAAAGCCATAATATTTATAAACTATAAATTAATCCATTATTCAAAAGTGACATTAATGAAATATTTAATATCATTGTTTATTTAAACATTTCATAAGTGGATGATTGCACAGGATTGCGAAATCATTTGTGTTGATTACTTCAAGGACAACATTTTACTGTGAACGAACTCAGTTCAGTTTCTCTTATGTTTTTGTAAAGCACACACGGTGCTTATATTTCTCTTACTGTGTCGCATACTTGGATATGTTAATCCCGCAACCGCAGCAGGAAACTGCATTCCTGTATCTTGTTTTTTTCAATTTACTAAATGTTTCTTTAAGTTGTTAATATAAAGCAAAAAAGATATATTAGTGCGAATTTATTTTCACTTGACAACACTAAAGAACTGCTTCATGAATCTCGGACACCAACATTATGGAGGCACCACCGGCGAGATAACCTGCGCACATCGCTTTTGATGAATTACGCCGTCTCAAAGTCGCCATAAAGGAGTACCATTCATCCCAGCTGTTTCAGATGTACCTGCACACATCGCTTTTTTTGGATTACAACGGTTCAAAGTCACCTTAAAGGAGTACCCTACAGCCCAGCTGTTTCAGATAAGTACATTTTTGGTTTATTATCAGTTTGGCTTTGTTTTTTAACTTGGTTCCCTCATTATTTTAATAATGAGTCAAGAAGATTTAGAAAAGACAGCAATAAATTTACGTGGCAGAGCTAAATCTGCATTAACACGTATCACGAACTTCATTGACGCTGATCAAGTTTTTCAAAAGAATGATTTATTGAATAAATTAGAAAAATTAGAAACAGCTTATTTCGATTTTGATAAATATGATGCACAATTACCAGAAGAATCCTCGGAAATGGAGGAATTTGAAACAAAATATTATGAAACCAAAGCCAAACTGCAATCAGAACTTGAAAAATTTTCTATAAATAGTATGAATGCACATTCTCAAGTTGTTAATGAACAATTTCCTATAGTTAATACAACTAATAATTTTAAATTACCCAGATTGAATATTGAGCAATTTGATGGTAATTTCAAAAACTGGATGTCATTTAAAGACTTATATTTATCGTTAGTGCATAACAATGCCAGTATAACAAACATTCAAAAATTTCAATACTTAAGAGGTTTGCTCGGTGAAGAGCCATCGTCAATTATAAAACATATTCCCATTTCTGAAACCAGTTATGCAGAAGCATGGGAAAAATTATTGTCAAGATACGACAAAAGAAAACAAATTGTCGCAGCTCTTATCAAAACATTTATGGATATAACTCCCATTATTCATGCTAATGCACTTAACTTACGCAATATATCAGATATCTCTGACGAGGTAATTCGTGCTCTCAAATCAATCGATGTTAAAGCATCAGAGAGAGACATTTGGTTAATTCATATTCTTCTTCAAAAGGTTGATAATAAAACACGTGAAGAATGGGCTCAATATTCATCGAAGGATGATTTTCCTTCTTTTGATCAATTTATTCAGTTCATTAATGACAGATGTTTATCTTTAGAATTGTATAATAATGATTATACAGGGTTACATAAAAAAGAGAAACAATTTAATTTTCACAAAGCTCCCGCCAATAACGTTATCAAATGTTTATTTTGTAAAGCTAATCACTTATTGTACAAATGTATTAAATTCAAGGAATTAAACGTAAGAGATAGAAAACAATTTGTGAGAAAAAACAAATTATGTAGCAACTGTTTATCTGACAGACACTACACATATCAATGTAATTCTACATTTAGCTGTCATCATTGCCAGCTTAAACACCATACGCTATTATGCGAGAATAAACTACAAAATTATGCGATGTCAACTTCACGTCCGAATGAAAAACAGAGTCGGAAAAGCAAATCTGATTCAGAGGACCTTTCGATTCCTGATGATAATAAAAAAGAAGTTTCTCCTTCAATAAATTCTGTTCAAACATCTTTCGCACTTTTGCCCACTGCTACAGTATATATTTATGATTGCATGGGTCAAAAGCATACGTTAAGAATTATGTGTGACAGTGGCTCAGAATCTACGTTCGTTTCAGAATCATGCATGAAAGTGTTAGGATTCAAAAGGAAAAATGCCCGATTTCCCGTGAAAGGTCTTTCTAATTCAAAAATCGCAGTAACAAAGGGTTACGTAATGATTGATCTTATATCAATTCATAATGCTGACAGTAAGTTGTCAGTGAAAGCTTTTATTTTAGACGAATTAACAGCTCCATTACCTTCTGAGAAAATAAGTGAAGAGCATTATTCACACTTAAAAAATGTAAACTTGGCAGATCCACATTTTGGGACTCCAAATAAAATCGATGTTATTTTAGGATCAGATTACTTTTTTTCTATTTTGCTTCCTGGTCAAATAACATGTGCTCAGAGCAGTTTAATTGCACAAAATTCCATCTTTGGCTTTCGCGTATCGGGAAAAATGCCGCATCTTAACACAACTCCTAATTCAATGCATAATTTACATATTTATGAACTTAATATTGATAATGAATTAAAACGGTTTTGGGAAATGGAAGAAGTATTCAATAATAATGCTCAAATTCTGTCTCCAGAAGAACAATTTGTTGAATCACATTTTCAGAAAACTTACTCAATTAATTCCGAGGGTCGTTTTGTGGTAAAATTACCTTTTGTTAAACCTACGACAGAATTAGGTAATTCTAGACCTGCCGCAATTTCTCGCTTGTTGGCGATGGAAAGGAAATTTAAAGAAAACCCAGAATTCGAAAAGCAATACAAGGATTTTATGCGCGAATATATACAGTTAGGCCATATGGAATTAATAACACAAAATGACATTAACGATTCTGAAAATGAACAATATTTTCTTCCTCATCATGCGGTTATTAAACCTTCTAGTACTACTACCAAGTTGAGAGTTGTGTTTGATGCATCATGTAATACTTCAAAAGGTAATTCCTTGAATTCAATTTTGGGAGTAGGTCCTAAATTACAAAGGGACATATTTGAAATTTTACTTAATTTTCGAGTTCCGAAAATTGTTTTTTGCGCTGACATAGAAAAGATGTACCGCCAGATTTTAGTTTCTGAAGAAGATCAAAATTATCAGAAAATAGTTTGGAGGTTTAACTCTAATGAGGAAATAAAAAATTTCAAATTAAAAACAGTTACTTATGGGCTAGCTCCAGCGTCTTATCTAGCCACTAAATGTCTCAAACAAATTGCTGATGATTATACAAAAAATGCTGTTATTTCTCAAACATTAGAGAAAGATTTCTATATGGATGATCTTCTTTCAGGCTCAAACACTGTTAGCGAGGCAATAGAAACTTGTAAAGAAATTAGCGATGTTTTGCACGCGCATGGTTTCCACTTAAGAAAATGGAATTCAAATTCAAGGGAATTTCTTAGAGAGTTTCAAGATGATTCCAATACCGAATCGAATTTTGAAATAATTCCTAGTGATAACGGAAGCTCTAAAGTTCTAGGATTAAGCTGGAACTCTTCTTCAGATACTTTTATTTTCAAGGTTTCACTAAATCTCACTCCACCTCTTACAAAGAGGCAAATTTTAGCAGAATCGGCTAGAATCTTTGACCCACTGGGTCTAATTTCACCATGCACTGTAACTTTAAAAATATTTTATCAAAAACTGTGGTTGACAAAAGGGGACTGGGACACTATTATTCCAGAACATCTAACTGAGGAATTATTCAAATTTCAAAATTCATTCAATGAAATCAATCAATTTTCGATACCAAGATGTGTTACGCTTTCATCCGAGAATGCCTTCGAATTACACGGATTCTCCGATGCGTCAACACTAGCTTATGCTGCCGCAATTTATTGCCGACAAACTTGCAATGGAAAATCCAATGCTTTTCTTTTGGTTTCTAAAACAAAAGTTGCACCAATCAAGCAAATTTCTGTCCCTAAATTAGAACTTTGCGGTGCTCACTTATTATCTAAATTATTCCGCACAGTTATGGACACACTAAAGAATTACAAGTTCGATATTTTTGCATGGACTGATTCTAAAGTAGTCCTTTCATGGTTATCCGCACACCCCCGCAAGTGGAAAACATTTGTCGCGAACAGAACCTCTCAAATAACAGAAGTTTTACCTACTAAGCACTGGGGACACGTTCCCTCAAAAGATAATCCCGCAGATATCGCTTCTCGCGGTATCGACCCAAAGTGTTTGCCAGAATGCGAGCTATGGTGGAAAGGGCCAGGCTGGCTACTTCTAGACCCATCTAATTGGCCGAAAGATGACTTAAATGTTGATGAATTCGATGAGCAAATCAAATCCGAGCAAAGGTCGGATCCCATTTTTTCATTTCACACGCATGCTTCAAATGATGTACTAGATAATTTGTTTCAAAAGCACTCATCACTTTCAAAAATTATCCGCATTCTGGCATATTGCATAAGATTCATTAAAAAATGCAAAAATGCTAATGAATATCAAATCCCTTCAACAGTACTTACATTTAACGAAACAAAATCTGCTGAAGAAATGATCGTTCTTTGGATTCAAAATTCTTACTTTAAAGAAGAGTTAAATTGCATCAAAGAACAAAAACCTCTAGCTAAGAAAAGCAAATTACACTCCCTATATCCGTTTATTGATGCTAAGGGTATCTTACGGGTGGGAGGACGCCTGCAAAATTCACAGTTAGCATTTAATCACAAGCATCCGGTAATACTTCCATCACAACATAAAATGAGTGAACTATTGATAATACAACAGCATATTGCCACTTTACATGCTGGACCTTCTCTACTATCGCACATCATAAAACAATCTTTTTGGATAATTGGTGGAAAAAAGCTCATCAACAAATGCATTAATAGATGTTTAAAATGTTTCAGATACAAGAAAGCTATTACAACTCCTCCATTAATGGGGAATTTACCTAAACCTCGAGTAAATCTTGAACGCCCCTTTTTTGCCAGTGGAATTGATTACGCAGGCCCCATATTCATTAAATTTAGCAAGGGTAGGGGTGCAAAAACAACTAAGGGTTACATTGCCTTATTTATTTGTCTTGCTACGAAAGCGGTCCATATAGAAGCTGTAAGTGACCTAACAACTGAAGCATTTATAGCAGCTCTTCGACGTTTTAGTGCAAGAAGAGGTACCCCACGTCACCTTTATAGTGACAACGGGAAGAACTTTGTCGGGGCATCAAGAAAAATCGACCAAATACAGAGGGCATGGTTGTCATTTCCTAAAAATGAAATCATGTCTCTATATTTAACTGAAAAATCCATTGAATGGCATTTTATCCCTCCTTCTTCCCCTCACTTTGGCGGAATTTGGGAGGCTGCGATAAAATCCGCCAAACATCATCTAAAAAGAGTAATAGGAGAGACACTCCTGACATTCGAAGAGCTCGCCACCCTACTTAGCCAAGTCGAAGCCTTGTTAAATTCGCGACCTCTCATACATTTAAATGACAATGATAGTGACTGCATAAATGTTCTCACACCCTCACATTTTCTTACAGGTGATGTAATCTTCTCAATACCGGAGGAGACCTCATCCATCACATGCAACCCTAGAAATCGCTGGGAGCTGCTGCAAAATTTAAAAAGAGGATTCTCACAGCGATTTAAGAAGGAGTATTTGATCTCGCTCCAAAAAAGAAGCAAGTGGAGAGTCGAGCAACGTAATCTTCAACCTGGACAAGTTGTGCTACTCCTTGATGATACCCAGCCACCAGACTCTTGGCCATTGGGCCGGGTAACAGAGGTGCACCCAGGAAAAGACGGACATGTCCGTGTTGTGACCTTACAGTGTAGAGGATCGTTTTTGAGACGACCTGTACACAAATTAGCGCTCCTTCCTATATATCAGGACTAAGGCCTGATAGGGTGGGAGTGTGTTTAAGTATTTAAAGTGTTTATTCTAAAAACAGTAATATTGATAAACATCAAATTACTTCATATTTCAGAAGTGACATTAATTACATTAACTGTTTACTTTAAAGCCATAATATTTATAAACTATAAATTAATCCATTATTCAAAAGTGACATTAATGAAATATTTAATATCATTGTTTATTTAAACATTTCATAAGTGGATGATTGCACAGGATTGCGAAATCATTTGTGTTGATTACTTCAAGGACAACATTTTACTGTGAACGAACTCAGTTCAGTTTCTCTTATGTTTTTGTAAAGCACACACGGTGCTTATATTTCTCTTACTGTGTCGCATACTTGGATATGTTAATCCCGCAACCGCAGCAGGAAACTGCATTCCTGTATCTTGTTTTTTTCAATTTACTAAATGTTTCTTTAAGTTGTTAATATAAAGCAAAAAAGATATATTAGTGCGAATTTATTTTCACTTGACAACACTAAAGAACTGCTTCATGAATCTCGGACACCAACATTACATTTATATCAAAGACGACAGCTCATAATATTTTCCAAATCAATATGTATTTCTTTTTGTTTCCATTCTAGTTTTCTACTTTCAGAAAGATTGCTTAGTAAACTCTGATTATAACATACTGATAAACATTAAAAAGTGCGAAACCTGCCCACAATTACAGTTGATAAGTCAAAGATATATTTTTGTACACATATGTTAAGATGTGTATATTATCTCTCCTATATGTAACTATTTGAGTTAAAGATTCTAATTCCAGAGCAATATTAACCACAGAAGAACTCTACTAAATTCATACATGTTCGACCCATTCTTCCGGATCTTTAAGCTAGTTTAGAGTTTTAAATTTGTGTCCTATAAATAATTAATTTTTTCTTCTTTAATATTTTAATTTAAAAAAATTCTCAAGCATATAAAGTATTAAAAAATGCATAATGTATTAAAGGTAGGTGGTGAAAGAAATTTGTGAGGAATAAGTCGAGAAAAAAGACAATAAAAAATTGAAGATAAAAAGATTCTAGTAATTAGTAAGAATTGTACGGCATATCACTCTAAATAAGAATAAGGTTTAAAAAAATTCTTAAATGTGACATTCAGATAAAGACATCAAATTCTTTGCAGATCTCTTATCTGTTTTGAACCATTGAATTAGTTATTGTGTAGTGTTTCAAAAATATGTAACAGAAGACACTTGTTAATGAAATTCATGTGACCATAGAACTGAATAAAACACCTTAAATACAAGACTACTATATTTTCACTTCTAGCATTCTAATTTAGAAGCATATTCGGATAAAATGAACGGACAATGTATTTTCATGATATAAAGATTTTCCAATCATGTATTGGATTAGGTGAGGCTCAGTGCTTTATATGTATAAATTAAGCACTGTGCTTCATCTAAAATCATAATATTTCTTTTAGGCATATTTTAAATCTGTTATGATACTTCATTTGCATTATAGTATCTATTTGCTTTTTTTAGTTTAACTAAAGACCGTAAGATCTGCTTCAAGTTATCTCCTCATTTAGTGCTATTGTTATAATGTTCATTTAATAAAAAAATGATTTTGCACCTATTTAAATATCTACAGTGAAACTTCAGTGAGTTTTCTCATGCGTAACATTTATGTCAATTGCTGTTATAATACTGAAACACATGTTAGGCCATATTGCTTATTTTACATTGAAATATTTTGATACATGAGGAAAACTCCACTCTGGATATTTAAAACTGTAAAAATTTAACTTCATATTGAAAAAATACTATAATAACTCCAATTAATTTAACTATTAGTGTAAAAAAACAATTACGTAAAATCTTTTCGGAATACTGCTGTAAAAACATTAATAATAAAACTGCAAAAAAATGTGCAGTTAAAAATACATTTTGATAAGTGCAAATAAACTATTTTAAATTCAATACTAAAAAAGCATTGACAAATTTACCGTATTAACACTTGTAATATTGCAAAGAGCTTTCTGGCAAGAATACAAAACGTGGTTTAAATACAATACTAAAACAATTTTGGTAATGCTTCGAACGGCACCTTATTAAAGCTACTTTTTTTTATAAAGTACATAAAAGGTTTAAGATGCAAGCATAAAACACCCATAGTAAATGTGCCTTAAAGTCCCTTGCAAATGTACAACAAAATTCTCAATAAATATACTACAAAAAGTTTTCTAAGAATACTAAAAATTATTAGAAAACTCCCTAAAAATTCGTAAGTACGTTTTCTAAATAATACTCAGTAAATTTACCAATATATATATAGTGATCACTCTAAAATATCGCTAGTAAGCTTACTAAATAATGTTTAGTACATTTACAAAAACTAATATGAGAACCTCCCATACAAATCATTAGTAAATTTACTAAATACTCAGTAGTAAGTTTACAAAAAAAACTTTAGAGAACTCCCTAACAAATCGTTACTGCTTATACAATATAATCACTGGTAAACTTACAAAAAATTCCTTACTAAACTTCCTGAATAATCATTAGTAAGTTTACTAAATAATATTTAGTAAGTTTACAGACGATTCTTTAGGAAACTCGCTAAACAATCGTTAGTATGTTTACTAAATAATATTTAGTAAATTCACTGACGATTCTTTAGGAAACTCACTAAAAAATCGTTAGTATGTTTACTAAACAATATTTAGTAGCAGTAACTAAAGAAACTTTTGTAATTGTACATGATTTTCTTTTGTTGCGGTTACATGAAAAGTTCTAGGCATCCTAGTTTCCTAGAAAATTCTTAGTAACCCTGCAGAATTTTTTTTACAGTGTACTACGAAAATAGGAAAGTTTGCGCATCTACTTCTTAAGAGAGATGACGCCATTCCCGAAAAGTTTCAGCACAAGGAGAGATTACGCTGCTTGTTGGTAATTTTTGATGAATTTCAAATTATGAATGCAAATATATAAATGAATCAATTTTGAAACAATTTTGGAAAAACACATCATTACCGAAACTAAATTTGGTAACAATTTAATTTGGAAAAAAATACATTTGTAAATTTAAAAAAATAGTAAATTAGTAACACTATTGTTATTAAACTAATTTTATATAATTATTTTTATTAATTAATAATGTACTTTTTAATAAATTAATTAGATATTTATATATTTTTTAATTTATAAACTATTTATTTGCTAATAATTTTATTTTGCTAATTAAAATAAATTATCTGATATATATATATATATATATATATATATATATATATATATTGCTAATAAGTAAATTTTTAGAACTTTTAATAGGTTTTTCAAGTCACAATGTCAAATACTTACTGAAGGAAATCGAAGTACGGATTAGGTACCATAGAATAACTAGAGACAACCATAGAGGAAATACTTAAACTACATACAGCCTTCTAGGAAATTCAGGATTCCGTAATCCCCCAACTTGAGAGGTTGGCTGGAGCAAAATGACTTTGAGAAGAGTAAGATGGGCTCAGAATCGTAATTAAGTGTGGCAGCAGGGAAGAAATAAACTGTTTATATACATAAACTGACTGGATTTAGGCTGCGAGCACACACAACTACTTTTTGCGGTTAGAAGTCTGCGTGTTTTATGTACAAAGGCGGCGTGTTTGATGTATAATGACTTTTCCAGTTCAACTTCAATCCGGATCAATTCAATTCAGGGAACTTTCCCTTAAGTAGGGTTGAGATAGCTATCTCCTGGACCACTGTAATCTTCCCGTTTTCTATTGTCAGTGAACCGCAGAAGGGGAGAGAAGACAGAATTTCCTCCAATTCAGTTGAACTTGAGCAAAATACACATGTGCTCGGATTCTTAATGCTTCGCTTGCAGCAGGCGATCATAAGAAACCGCATGATTTGCAACAACAAAAGTGTCGATTGTGGGCAAAGTCAACTTCGGTTAGCAAGCAAAAAACAACTGTGGAAATTAAAATGAATAATTTTCGATTTAAACATGTTATCAAAAAGATTCGTGTTAGCTGTGTTTTCTGATAAATTATTTTTCTGCTTAAATTATTTTTTTAACTGCCATTAAAATGATTTTTTTTTTTTTCAAAATTAGGTTGAAATATTCACTTTTAATGCAATAATATTTATTTATAAAAATCTTACAACAAAGTTAATTAAGTGTAATGATCGTTGTTACAGTTTAGCTGGAGTTATTATAAAGAAATGTCTTCTAACCATGTTCGCAATCTCTCCTACTTATGTGCGGGATGTCTCTTCCCTGTAATGAGAGATTGCGCAAAATAGTTTTTTTCGTTTCATGACTACTGTTTTTTAAATTTACAGCATAAAAACAAAACAACAATAAAAAAGCATAAAAAACAAATGTCGAAATTATTCATGGATAATTAAGCGAAAATTTTATATTTAGTTATTTTTATTATTACTCTTTTAAAATGTGCACTGACTCTTCTAGCTTTATATACGTTATTTTCTGGGCGTTGCAATTTACATTCTTTTCAATCTCAAGTGTACATATTATCTTACGCGGGAATATTTTTTTATTTGAGGAAAGTCTAGTACTCTATTTTAATCCATGCTGCGGCATTCTTGCATTGACTTCATCATTTACACGAGAGTGGTGTTATATGGCCACCTGGTGTTTCAATGATATTGGAATATAAAAATTTTCATTGATAATATATGATTTAGTATAATTTTCATGAATAAAATTGTAATAAATTGCTGATTTATGCTTTCCAAATTTGTTGAAAAATGTATCTGAATTCTGCTTTTTCATCTGATTGCTTCCGTTTGTGCGTATGTGATTCAACTCTCGAATCGACATAGAATTCTAATATGTTATTAAATCTTACTGTGAAATGTTCTGTTTTGAAAATGATGTGTGTAGTTTTTATAATTCGTTTACATGGACACACCAAAGAAATCATGTCTTCCTATCTTCTGCGTGGGAAATCATTTGTAATGAAATGAGTATGGCTCACTGAGGTGGAAGAAAACACGCTTTTTAATAATTGTATATCAAATGTTATTTATTGTTTATCATTTGCAGGGTGGTGCAAAATTATTCTATAACATTTTCGTGATATGAGAGAAAATCCATTGAGATGTATTTTAACAAATGCGAAGATACTTCATGTACAATGAAATTAAAGAGAACGATTGAAATCTAAGAACATCACGTTATTTTTTATAAATTAAGGACTGCTTTGCATTTATTTTCATAAGGACACACGAAACTGTTCAATTACTCTTTTTTGTCGGGACGAATTTATGACCTTTTTCATCATATCTAAAAATGAGGTTTCTTAATAATATTATGTTTGTGTTGGAAAATGATTCATAATCCATGGTTGCAGCTTGAATTATTTTTACCGATATTTTTTCTTCTAATTACTGTCCTAATTCTTACAATCCCTTTGTTCTGTTACTTCTGTATTTTTCGTGACTATGCATTGAAAAGTCATGTTCAAATAAAACACACTGAGAAATAAATGTGTAAATTTACACATAAAAACAGGTGTATCTATGATAAAAAAACATGTGTATATGTGTGTATATATGTGTAAAGTGTGTTTAAATTTCCAAAATACACATTTATTGCGTAATTTGATGATAACAATTAGTGTGTAAAAATTACCCAATTACTTTCTGTATGAACACATTAATGTCTAAATTGCACAAGAATGCAATTCTTGTGCAATTTAGACATTAATGTGTCTAAATAAATTAATGACATTAATGTGTCTAATGTGTCTAATGTGTTAGACATTAATGTGTCTGTATATATGTAATATTCTTACAAATTTATCTGTGTAATTTTCTGTAATTACACATATTTTGTTGTATTATGCAGAAAACACAATTCTTTGTTTAATATGCAAAATACATATATATTTGCGTAATATGCAAAATACATATATTATTGTGTTATATTCAATTCTTTCATATAGTTTTTACCAAAGCATTTACCAAACACAAAATACAAAACAGCAAATACAAAACAGATTTGTTTAATATTCAAAATGCATAGATTTTTATGTAGTATTCCAAACATTCAAAAATTTTATGTAGTTTTTTTAACCATTATAATTTTTAATGTTTAAATTATGAACTAAATATTTTTCAGTTGCATAATTGGATATATTCGTTCTTTCTAGTATTCTGTTTTACGACCGGAAAACAGAGTACCCACGATGCATTTTTGAAATTAATTTAAATTTATAGACAAATTAATTTTTTTTTAATCATCGATATACCTATTTTTACGTAAATTCAGGATCAACAAATATACAAAAGAGAACACTAATACATAATAGATTCGTTTAATATTCAAAATACATAGAAGTTCATATAACATTCCAAACATTCAGAATTTTTACACAGTTTTTTCTTAACCTTTATAATTTGGAATATTTAAATTCTGAACTAAATATTTTCCATTTGCATATGTTGGATCTATTTTTTCTTTCTGATATTTTGTTTTACGACTAGAAAACAGAGCACCTACAATGTATTTTTGAAATTAATTAAAATATAAAGACAAAGCATTTTTTATCATCGACATATCTATATTTACATAAAACAGTATCAACTAAAGCTATAATTATCACAAACTACTTTTTGTTAGAGTGGTGTGGAATCCTAAAATTGTATAGTAATAATTTAAGCGCAGAACCTTTATACTCTGAATTTCATATACAGTGTAAAGGCTGTCTTATAAAGTAATAAAAAAAAGAAAATCCTCATTTAGTCTTACAGCTATAGCAACTCATTTTGTCTTTATTATATTAAAAACTTTTCTTTCAGAAAAGTTATGCATCTCCTCCCCTACTTACTCACTGAAAACTCATTAGTTTCAAGTGTATTTTTAAATGACACGGAATGCTATTTAAACATAGACTTTTTTTAAAGAATTATTCTGAAAATGTATTGCATCTTTTATAAATGCTTCGTGAACATAAGTAGAAGGAAATAACAAAATTAATCTATGATACACGTCAGAAATAATGATCATACATTATATGGCCAAAGATGACCGACCAGTTACGATTTTAGACATTTTGTTCAATATCTAGAAAAGTACATGAGTAACTATCCTAAAACTCTAATCGTGTAAATATAAAATTACAGGTCATACGTTTCCATGAAGATTTTTTCACGAAATTCTATATGGAACCGCCAACAAATTGAAAAAAAACGAAGAACTTTTGGATAACCATGTCAAAACTAATGTAGAAAAAGCGCTATAACTGTAGATTGTGATTATGTGGCTTATTATATTATCTTGTCTTCGTTTCTGGTGTAAAATTCATCAAGACACAAAACATTAATTCCTTCGTTTTGATGTTAATTTGACTTCACACAATTACAATATTACATTTATGATATTTTTAGATCCAGCTCCGTTGCTAAGTAAAAATTAAAATTAATTTAAAACAATGAAATATAAACATCCAAATAAAGTAATTTTATTAAAATGTAATATTTTATATTATTGAAACACATAAAGATAATTTAGTTACAAATTCAATACATAAACGTAAGTTAAACATAACAATAACACTCTTGCTAATTTACACCGAATTTAAAAACTGTGATAGATGAATTGACAAAATTTTAAAGCAATAGGAATAATGCATGGTTCTAATTAGGACTTTTCATGATCCATAATTTACCATTTATAACCTTCAATGGTATGACCACATAAAAATGGAAAATTCGTCTGTTCGCCTTAGAAAAGTATTATTGCGCAAAATAATATAATCTATATTTTTCGAACAAATGAACCAAATGTAACTAAAATACTACACAGCTAAATCCGGGAACCTCACAAACATACACACTTAATTTCAAGTTAATCGGATTCTTTTTACGACAGTTATCGCGGAAGAGACCGAAAGACGGAAAATGTAATTTGTATGTAATTTAGATATAATGTAGACGTAATATAATGCATAAAATGTAATGTAGAATGAATTTGTAATATTATTTTGCTTTTAAGTAATGCATAAATTCCATTTAAAAATGTAGTAAAACTCTAACTTAATTATCGCTTTTTCAGACCATATGCTATGTTACTTTTTATTTAGAGAAGCAAAAACCATTTAACTGTATATTTATTTTGATACAAAACATAAAACTCTAAATATACTCAAAAACATTTGATAACTTAGTGCGATAATTTTTTTTTCATGTCAATAACAAATTTAACATCTGTAATTTTATTTATGTCTTTTTTAAGCGGTCTTTCATTGAAGACAGAACAACAACAAAAAAAAAATAATAATAATCATCTAACTTCGCGTAAGGAAAAAAAAATCTAATTGACGATGTTTCAGGTTATTCCGATTTGAGTGCTTTGAATGAGACATGTTTTTTATATTAGCGTTCATTAATTATTTACAATCATTGACGATATATTATATTGTGTATAAAAATTTGTTTAGCAAAAGTGTTTTTTTTAATGATCAATCGCTCAGAAATAATTAGTACAATTGTTACATTTATATATGTATTATTTACAAACTGGTTTTGTTTTCATAAGTAAATTCTTTGAAAGAAAATTTATTATTTTTATTTTTTAATATCATTTTCAATACTACCACAATTTATTTAATAAAAAATAGTCTACAGTGCAGAATTTTAACAAGGTATATAAATGTAAATCTTCTTAGAGGCAAGCTAATTAAGTTGTTAATAGCTGAAATGTTTAAATGGCATCATTATTTACAAACAAATCTTCTGAAAGTAAATAAATATTTTTCTTCACTCGCAATAAAAAAGCAAAATTTTATTTAAAGAAATTTAAGTGCCATTTGACGGAAAATTAATTAAGTGGTAAAAAATTGCCCATCAGTGCTCTAAAAGAGAAAATTCCTGTCGGCTTGGCGAATAGGCGGAGGTAGATTTCGAAGAGTTTTGATCTCAACAACAAAAAATAAAATATTATTAACGATAAACCCAATTTAACTACTTTATTTGGCCGCTTTTGAAAAATTTTTAGTTTCATTTTTCTGTAAGAACCGACTTTATCAAAATCCTCTTAAACGAAATTCGGCTCAAATGCCCATTTTGAAAGCATTTTTTGAATATATATTCTGACTTTATTAAAAAATAGACCAATACGCACATTATTTAATTCCTAAATAACAAAAAAAAACTGTCAATTGAATGCGATTGAGAGCAAAATTGAATTTAAAAGTAAGTCATAACATAACCAATTTGTTATTTGAATGCATCCACAATTTTTTGATCAAGATCGCTTTGGGAAATTTTGTGCGACGTGCCCAATTTAGCAGCTTTTTAAAAATATATTTTTAGCCTTTATCAAAAAACTGACCAATGCGGCCCATTACACAGTTCCTAAATAAAAAATAACTGTCAACTGAATGCGTTTGAGAGCAAAATTGAATTTAAAAGGGAGTCATAAAATAACCAATTGTTATTTGAATACACCCTCAATTCTTTAATCATCATCGCTTTGGGAATTTTTTTTTCAAAGATTTACTTAGATTTACTACTTATTTGATTACTCTAATAAATTATATGCTAAGCATATACTTAATTTACATTTCTGTATTCTCAATAGTCTATAATTTGCACCCGATATTTTCAAAAATGAACAGGAACATTACACAGTATAATGTGAGAATTTCATGATTCCATTGAAAGTAATTGTGTTCAGTATTCTTAATAAGAGTGTATGTCTTAGCATGAATACTTGGTACGTGGAAGAATGTAAAAACTCGATATAATTAAATATGATACGAAAATAAATGATTACTTACAAACAAAATTGATTGATCTGTATAACATTAAATTAAATGTTGTTGAAAGAAATTTCTCATGCACAAATTTATTTCAAATATATATAGCAGCAAATGATTAATTTTTGATTGTAAAAGAAAAAGACTTGGAAAACAAAATTAGGGTAGACTATATGATTATATTAATATTATTTGCTATTATATTATTCTATAGCAAAAAGAAGTAGAATAGAAAACTATTTTAGTTTTCAAATGTATGTAAAAAAAGGTAAGAGAGAATTAATTTATAATAAAAACTAATAGTCAAGTTTCTTTTACAAAGAATATAAAATTAAATCATAAACTATTTGCACAGCAAAAACATTAATCAATCCCCAACTATGTTATTATCAACACGTCACTCATTCTACGTAATAGGCTTTATTACGATCTGATTGAACAAACCATAGAGGGTATTAATTTAAGAGAATTTCATCAGACAACATGCGCTTTTCTCATTATATTCCACAAAACATTAGATTGTGGATTTGATATTTACATTGCTTGTGTATGCCCAACAGGTAAGAAAATAGTTTCCATAATTTTGAAACACCTGTATATGTAAACAATATTTGTTAATTTTTTCCAACTAAAAAAAAAATTGCATCATTCTAGTATGTGGAAAATGTGTTTACATTGTATTACAATTTCAGAAACAATGTTTTAACCTAAAACTCCTAAACCCACCTAAAACTTTCACATGTTCACTTATTTTTGGGTACAAATTATATATTAATAGGCTGTAAGAATTATTTCGAATAAAAATGTTTTCTATCATACGATACCTTATCTATATCATTTTTTATTATATACTAGCTGACCCGCCCGGCGTTGCCCGGGTCCGTAATATTAATCTTAAATGAACTTGAAATTTTTATGATTTTATCTTTAACTCGAAATATGTGTAAATACACTATTAAAAACTTGACCATTTTGCTGCATCGTCACTCCACCGCTTTTATAGAAAATGTTTACTTAATGTAGGACTTAATGTAGGCTGTAACCCTACATTAAGTCCAATTAAGTGCCAACAAAAGTACGTGCTTTGTCACGCCTATCAATTGAAACAGGTTTAAACCCGTATTTTTTGCTCTTGTTTCTTAAAAAGAACTAATCTATCGCTTCACCGGTAAAAATTTATTAATTATTTTATTATATGTGTTTTAAATATCAATATAGAAAATTATTTTAACGTTTTGCTTGAAAATATAACATTCTTTTGTTAGTACATTAAAATCGTCTGCAGTCAGAAATCTATATTTTAGATTAATATTTATTACTTAAGTTTTCATACATGATTTTAAAAGAATTAATTTGATATTTAATTCTTGCTAATTTTCCAATTTCCTTCATTTTAAAAGCGAACATTTATTTTAATAAATAATAATAGAAGAAAGACCATTTTAAAAATTTGCTATTTCCTCTTAAAATATGCTTCAATTGTAATTCATTTCTTTAAGTTCGTCTTATAATACAAAATCTCTTCCACGTCCTCTTGTTTGGCACATTAAAATTTGAGCGATAAATGGCTTCATATTGCAAAACTTTTTTGAGGCTTACTTCACCTCCACTTATCTCATTCCTCTATGGATTTCTTTAATTCTGTCTCAGCTTTCTTATTACTTCTGCGAAAATTTTTACACAACCAACCAACCGTAAACAAACGAAAGAGAAAAAAATTGGAAAAAGATGATTTTTTATGAGAGTGACCTCTCGATTTTAATTAATTACTCAGTTAATAATTAGAATTTGAAAATTCTGAAGCTCAGGTGCATCAGGAGGGATTTAGGGCTACTCTCAAAAAATTTTTGAGCTTCGTACATGCTGTAGATTTTGCTAGCCATCGCAGACACACACACAGACACACACACAGACAGAGCGTTTTGTTCTTTTATTAATATAGAAGATAGGATCATTCCATGGTAACTAACGTTACATTTAGAACCATTTTCATTAATTTTAGTAATATAACACATACAAAAAATATTCAAAATGTAAATTTGATTTGTTTTGCTAATAACTTATTGAAAGACCTATTTAGATGAAAAATACCTAATTTTAGTGTCATATCATAAAATTTGATATTATATTCATTATGTTAACTGACATTACAGAAAAAGGAAAGTTATCATATAAAGTGTAATTCTCATTATCATGATTTAGGCGATTTTCAACCAAACTGACACTTACATACTTTTCATTGACAAATCATGTTAATTTCACATTTGAATTTTACAAAGTTATATTACAAAAAATATTGCTGTAAATCTTTCTAAATTTAACGTAAGTTACCATTGAATGACCCTATATATATATGTGTGTTAATTAAGTTAGTATAGAAATCGATGTTTGTTAACAGGCAATCTTCTAACAAAATCATGTGGCGATTCGGTAACTGTCGTTGTGAAAACGTTAAGATGTTTCTCCTTTCGTTTGACCTAAAGCAGGGCTCTCAAATTGCCTGCCAACTGAACATCAAAATTTTCTTAAAGAAATTTTATTTTTAGAATTTTCTTGGAAATTGCCCAGAACCCACCTTTGAAGGTTATTTCTAGCGCATATTCCGTAGAAACCTACAATGAAATTTTCTTTAAAAAATATTGATGCTCAGTTCGCGGACCATTTTGGAGCCCGGCTTAAACGGAAACAAAAAATTTAATAAAAAATACAAAAATGTACATACATAAATCAAGTTATATCAATAATTTAAGTATACTGTAATATAATTTCACCCTTTAAAATCTACAGACGTCTAATTTTACATTCAAAAGTCTATACAGACATCTAATTTTACATTAAAAAAAGCTTAAAACTCATATGAAAGCCAAATTTCAAGAATTTAACCAGAAAAGGCTTTCGAATTCATTTGTGCATCTATGTTCCTTATCTATAAATATGTGTATACGCTATGTAATGTGCTAGAATATTGCTTATTTACAAATCATAGAATACACAGAAAAAAATCTTTTTTCCTTTTTGCTTCGACTCCGCGATATATGCTACAAATATAAATCTTTCAATAAGGAGGAAATTTTTTATATATGCGTTTTACTTTGTTTCCAAATAGAATAATTTATAGAATAATATAATAGATATAATTGTTTACATATATACTTGTGTGACATAAATTGAAAGTTTATAAAGTTAACTTAAAATATTTTTTGAATCTAAAAACATGAACTTTTATACATAAATAAATTTAATGGTTAATTTATTCTCCAGGACACTGGAACTGAAAAAGTAGTTTTTGTAGTCCATTATGTAACATCTAATGTTATTTACGAAACTATATCATAACGAAGTAATACAATAATATCTTCTCTATTACTCAAGACTTTGAATATATTTCCTCATGTTAAAAAACCTCAGAAACAGATATTTATTTAAAATTTAAAGAAGCATTTTTAGAAAACATAGTATTTACCTGATATTCATTTAGAAACATTTCTGAGTAAATTTTATATTGTTTATATGAGTTTTGTAAAACTAGAATATTGTATTTAAAGATGCTATTATTTGTCAATTAAACAGTTTCAATTGTATAACTGAATTTTGACATGCAAGAGTAATAAATTATTGTTAGGGAAAGGAGGGGGGACCTTGGAACGTTTTTCAGTAAATAATTTTTCTAAGTTTTATTAAATTTTTTCTTATTTTAGAATCAATAAAATATAAAGTATAAACGATTCTCCATCAAATGAACCTCATAATAATCTAATAACTCTCATCAGAAAATAGTGAAAAGAAAACAAAAAATCTATAAAATGTCGCAACCACCTCAAACGTTAGGACAGGTTGGGATACTAATTTTAATCGAAAATATATATACAATTTTATATTTAATTGATGAACAAAGCTTTATTTCTAAAGCTTTAGTTGAACATGAAATAATTTAAGAAATGAAATAGTTTATTAACTTAAACTGTAACACATGTTTTCATTAACAGATCTTGTATTTGATGCGAAAAGAATGATGCTCTTTGAATTCTAATAAAACACATCTTTGAACTATTTTATTTTTAGGAGTATCATGTTTTAAAAGAATATCTGTTTAATGCACAAATGAGCTATTATGCTTATCAGGATCAGGATTTTAAAAAAATGACAACTTTAGCTATTGTCTTCTCAAAATGGATCCCTCATAGTTGTTGCTGTTTTCAACAATCCATTGTTTTCCTGCAAACATTACCAATGTACACTATATCATAGTAGATTTGCCTGTACATTTCTGGACCTATTTTGAGCAAGCTTGCCATCTGTAGAAAAACCATCATTACACGAAAAGTTGAATTCACCACTACTGTTATTACAAAAACCATTTGTATTCTTTTTCATTCCAGGGGCAATTTTCTCCAATTTTGCTAGTACAAATGCCTCATCCTCATTTTTTGATGAAAATCGTAAATTGTTGTGTACTTTTTTCCTTCTGTAACCTGTATTTGTTCTTTTCAGCATTTCTGGAATGTGCCAACGTTCCCCATAACTGAGTGTCCCAACCATCCCCATCTCGCCCGTTAAATAATAGAAGCATTTATACTGTTACGCGTAGGATTACTGTTTATTATTTACCATTAATAAATCTACGTTTTTTCATCACAATATTCTCCCACTTGTAATATTTCATTTCTTTCATAAAATGTGTATTGTTGAAAACATACATTAATGTTACTCAACCTCATTCAAAACAAGAATAATGGTGTAATTTGTTGCCAGCAAATACTATGGATTCCAAAACACATGACAGAGTAGACTGTAGTATCGTATAATGATACTTATGTGTGCTAAATTTTTGTTGCAAAATAAAGCGTGAAAATTGAGATGTCCAAAGGTGGGACATGTACCAATGTGCCCCACCTTCCTCTATAAATGTTAAAGTTAATGATGTTAACTTAACATGATTGTTTGTAAAATACGTTGATTAAGATGAAAATGATTACTTGCGATTTCATCGCATCAAAAATATGCTACATTCAAGTTTGAGAAACGATGCTATTGAAATTTTTTGTAAATTAAATAAGCATTGACTCTATATTTTACACTTCTTTGACCATTTTTTATTTTTTTTTAATGTTGCCAAATCACCATGAATTTCTAGAAATTTCCTTCGACGAATGAGAAAAAAATTATCGTGCAACAGTTATTCATAAATTTGTGTTAATGACCGTTATTTTACATTTATCGTGGAATCCGGCCACCAATGATAATGTTGCTTGGATTTATCCCCGATAAGGAAGATTGTGGATCAGCCGATGGCAACACTAAGGTTGAACTTGTTTGTTTATCTTTTCTGGCGCGGTGAGAGCCTAGAATTATACAAGTTCCAATTATTCTTTGATCCATGAGTGAGAGAGCCCTTTGATCTGATAGATGAGTTGGATGAGTTGTTCAAATGTAAGTAAGTTATCCGATTGTATTTTTTTTTTTTTTTGTTTGTTTTTCTTCATGTTATATGATTTATTAAAAAAAGGAAGTTGAAATCTACACATTTTCTTTATAATCATAGCATAAATATTTATTTTAAGGTAGTAAACTATTTCGTATTTTTACGTTAAAAAAAATCAACCCCACTTTTCCCAAAATACTTTTGTACTATTTCACACTGTGTGTGCAATCAAATCCCCCTCCTATTTTTGAATCGGACCCCCTCCCCTACACACACACACAACTGCTGGAACTGAGTAAAATTTTCCTGCATGTCGTTAGGAATATTAAAGAGTGTCTAATTTTAAATAATAAGGGATTTTTCCAAAGAAAAAAAAATACTTTTTATAAGCTTTTCTTGTAACTTTTTTAAATGTGTACTATTTAGAAGTTGATAAAGGGTTTTATTTTAATTTTTGAAAAAAAGATCATATTTTTGGAGAAAATATTTGGTAACAAAAGATGAAACCCAATTACTCTAATTAGAATCAATCAATTAAAATCTGTTTTAAATAAGTCCTTATGTTATAGTTTTCATTTCTTCTGAACTTGTTTTGTTTTAAAATTATTCATTTTAAAACCTAAAAAAATAAAAATAATTTATGAAGTTTGTTTTTTATTTGATGAAACTGCATGACGAGATGAATTTTGTTAAGACGAATTTCGTGAAGATGCCTGCATTAATGGATTTTGTGGCAGCCTTAAATATATTTAATAAATATAAAGCATAAATAAACATAAGAAAAATTGTATCAACCTTGATATTAAAATCAATTTATTTAACTCGAGTATTTTATTTTTACAATATTAATATTATTGAAATTTCTATTATTTTTATTTTATTGTTTATCACTTAAAATAGTGGCCATTGATGAATTTAAGTATTGATTATCACCAAGCGTTCAATGCAGGATTATTTTTTCTTCGGAAACATTTTGTGAAAAATTACATATAGTAATAAAAATCAAATTTCATCTAAGCATTTTTTGATAACCTATTTAAGCTCTTCTGCTAAAGTTTTCCTTTCTACTGAACTTCTTTTTCTTTCAAAATCAACATTTTAAAGTTTAAAACACGTCAAAATAAAAAATTTTAAAAAGTATGATTTTATGAAGGGGTCTACTTTAAACTGAGCTTGTTAGGGGAAGTTAAATAGCCCACACATTTTTATCAGACTTAAACCAAAACACTTAAATGAAAAACTATAACATTTATTTAATTTACATGATATATTAACCCTTTATTTCTTATAGCTACATAAGATGAGTTTGATCCATTAAAGATACATGTAAAACATGGTTAATAAATTAAATCAAGTTTTTGTTTCCTTCAGATTATGGGCTAAATCATGGTCATTTATTATATTTGCGCATTATTGTCTTTGTCTTTTTTGATGTATTATATTGAAAGAAAAAATAAAAGAGTTAATGTTCTTTCAGTTAGAAAACGCAGACTATGAATCAGTAGCAAATTACAGACATTATATATGTTTCGAGAATTTCAATTGGATAACACATAGTGCCAGAGAAAATCTCATTGATTCTCAATAACCAATAAATTTTATACTTTGTATCTTATCTTTCTATCATTTAATTTGAAGAAAATATTTTATTTTTATTTTAGCATTTGTGTTCGATAATTCTAAACAATCCTTAAATAAAGATACATTATTTAATTATCTATTTTCATAATATAAAAATATTTATAGATAACATTAAACTTAAAGAAAGTTGATTTTTTTTATATTTTTATAGTACATTTTTTTTTCAACTACAATGACGTATTTCATATATATTTTTCCTTCTATTATGTATATATGAAATTTAAGCAATTTTTTATTCCAGAGTATTATACCTATCTTATACCTATTTTTAATGGAAATAGAAAATATAGTACATGCCAAACATTTATTTTAAAAAAATTGTAAATTTTTAACAAGATTTAAAAAATTTCATAATATTGTGGTCAAATTTTGCTCGCTTTTTAATTTCAATCCTGATAACATACCCACACATACTTAATTAGATAAATTCTATGTAAAAAATCCATACATTTCACTACTGAAAAATATATACTTATTTATTAAATTTGGCATATTTTTCTTTGTTATCTTAAAAACACGACATTTTTTTTCTTAAGGTAATTGTTATTTATTGAGTAATGTTTAAAAATGAAATAATTGCATAAATGTAATTATTTTAAAAAAATTGATAGAATTGAAATATTCGATGAGTTTAATATTAGATGCATTATTTTGAATGACAATCTGTGACCTTAAAAGTGAATTTTATGTTTTCACAAGTATAATTGTGGGTGAGAATGAACATTTCATCCTAGTTGCGCTCTAATGTTTAGTCATTTGCGGATATGCTCAGAGAGGTGTGTTATTTTGAGTAAATTATGTAATATTAATATTAAAGTTTCGGTACGTGGTTGTTTATTGCTAAACTCTGCAGCACCGCTTAATATGAAACACCTGTTTAGTAACACTTTCTTGTACTTCAATCCCTGATAACATCATGTGAAGTGACGCGCATTTAACAAATCTACAAAAATGTTTTTGAGGCTTGACATTCGAAATATTTACTCGTAAATCAGAAAACAGAATTAAGGACTTCCCTTTAATTAAGTGAAACAAACGGTTTTGAATGTTACACTTTTCTTGATAGTCGTTTTCTAAAGAACTTCATTGGATTTAGTGATACTTTTTGCACCACAGAACAGTTATTCTGTATGTAACCCTATTTCTATCCTGGTATCAAAAGTTCATTTAAAGATTAAAGTGATTACACAGATTTTTATCCATTTATTTAGAAGCAGAAAAACTGTATTTTGCTTGCCTATTGCATCATATATTCCAAATGTTCCAAATATTACTGAAAAAACAGTTCTTGACATCATAGAGTCTACCTGACCCTTTCCATTCGAAACAGCCTGGTTTGATCTAATATACCTCTAGCTTGCCGCCCAAGCTTAACCTATCGGAGACTGAGTCAGGCTTCTTATTTTATTCTACACGGATCCAATCGTCAAAGACCCAATCATAATATTCTGTACGCCATGCAATATAGAGCGCAGTGGTGGTCTTTATGAAATTTCACTCTTGTGTTTTCTGCATCTGGATGTAGCATCTGCATCTGATTTTGTAGAGCGTACACTGTTCAAATTGTCTACCAATATCATTATAACTTTGTGATTTAGTCACATGCTCACCCGAGCGAATAGTTGCTGTTATGAATTTCATATAATATCATGAAATGAGATAGCAAGACGGAGATTTTTACATAATACTGCGGTACTCTAATTCAACGTCACTTCAGTATAAGTTTATTAGAAGTTGAATCTACGAATCTATCTCTTTATGCACCTAATAACAGCCACGGTATCGCCTCACCAGAATGATCCTATATCTAAATTTCGAACGAAAATTGTTAATTCTGCAAGAAAATCCCGTTTATATCATTTAAGGGGAGGGGCATGCGCCCCCCCGTTCCCCGTGTTGATACTTATTCAATGAACACCTAATAACAGTCACGGAATCACCTCATCAGAATGATCCTATATCTAAATTTTGAACGAAAACTGTGAATTCTGCATGAAAATCTCGTTTATATCAATTAAGGGGAGGGGCATGAGCCCCCCGTTCCCCCTCTTATACATATCGAATGAACTCCAAAAACTAATTAGGGAAGCGTCATATCAGGATATACCTATATACAAAATTTCAAGTGGATCCGATATTTTTATCATGAGTTATCGCGTTACGCACTCGAGATAGCAAGATGGAGATTTTTACATAATATTGCGGTTCTCTAATTCAACGTCACTTCAGTATAATTTATTAGAAGTTGAATCTACGAATCTATCTCTTTATGCTTTGTAAACAGAACAATCTTTCCGTTTATCCTTCTCTTTCCATTTTACACTTGATACTATGGTATGAGAAAAGAGCATTTTTTTCCGATGTTTCTGATATTGAATGACCAATGCAATTAACCCATATAATTCATCTTCTGCCAGACTTCTAAACTACACTCTTGTCTCATTATGTAACATCAGTTGTTTAAAAAGGTTTATATACATGCTATTAAATATTTAATTTGCGACCTCATCAGATGAGACAGAAAAACGGTAATTTTGATAAAATATTTCTTATAATTTGCATAATAAAACTGTAAAATAATTATCCGTAAAGTGTAAATTAAGTATCTGATCTTCAATATAAAACGCGAGGATGTTGTCATAACTTTTGAGCGGTTAATAGTAAGCTCCAGTACTAAAAACAAGATTATCTAAAACGCTCTAGTTTCTGAGAATTTAAATTTATTTTTTAATATTTATTAATTGACTGTTCACTGAAACTTTTCAGCATCAGAATAATGAATGTCTAGTATTTATGTAAATTTTAGATTTAATGACAATATTCTGAATTTCCGTTTTAATAATATTTATTGTTTGAACAATGTGATTCAAAAGCTAATTAAAAAACTTGTTATTTTTAACGATTTGTTTTACGTAAAATATCACACTAATATTAGAGGAATTTTAAAGTTTTAAATTATCCACCATGAGTAGCGATGAAAGATTTCTATACATTTTTCTTATTTTTAAATGTATTAAACTATGACAGACGTAAAGATAAAAGGTTTTCTGATCTATTCTTTGCGTGCCTCTCTTTGAAATATAAGTATGGCCTTATATATTTAAGAAGTATCTAAAATTTTAGTGATATGCAGAAAAGTTATTATTTGTTTTATATTGGAGTATTGCAACATTCGGTTTCATTAGATATTTTTCTCTAGTAAATAAAAAAATATCTTAATAATTTTATTTTTTCATCATCCATGAAGTTTAATTAATATTTTGAATAAAATTGATTCATTTATTTGGATAAAAATATTGCACTTGAATCAGTGGCTACATTTTTTGAAACTTTACTTTATTTCATGTTGTTTATATCTTATTTTTGTCAACTGCAAATTTAATAATTTCCAATAAATTTTATCGTGAATTTCACTGCAGACAATTTATGAAATTAATACTACTTTAAATAAGGGCGATTCCACAGAAAAATATCATTTTGTGGAAAAAACAAAATTAATCATATGTTTAGTTAATGTGTATGATTAGAAAACTTGAAACATATATTTTTATGTTCTGTAAAAAAATGTCTAATAATATCGAAAGTGCTGTCCTTTATACGCAATGTAGATTAAATGAAATTCTCTTGCAATTTCTGTACAAAAAGTGTATATGTTTGCAGGTGAAAGCAGCAACTCCATGAAAGTCTATGATTTTTTTCCCTTTACAAGAAAATAAGTACTTAAGAGAATATTTGAACTATTTTTTTATAAAATTATTTCTTGGAATAAAGTGACTGTTAAAAATAATTTTTTTTCTATTACGTCAATTAAAAATTTAAGTGAAAAGTTAAACCTACTTAGAATTTTTTTTTAAAGAAAATTTTTAATTTATAAGTCTTTTGAAGCATTAAATATCCTTTCAAGCAAAGCATTAATTCTGAATTTCATATGAAAAAAAGACTGTCTAAAATGTGTAACTGACGTAATATAAAAATATAACTAACGTAACGAAACAATGGTTACATAAATTATACACTTTCTTGTTTAGCTTCTGTATAAGATAACCTGCCCACTGGATACGTTTGAGATAAAAAATTAATTTAAAAATGAGTCCGAAAATAAGCAGTTTGGAACTATTATTTTATCAGTGGGACAGTAGTTTTCGTTTCCAGCATTATCACTTCGGAAATATTCGGTTCAGAATGCCCAATTTTATAACATTTTATAAAATATGTTCTATTCTTAACCAAAATCGACCGATAAGACATATCATAGTGTTTTTGTATGAGAGAACCTGATAATTGGATATATTTGGGATCAAAAATGTATTTAAAAATGAATCGGAAAATTAGCAGTTTTCAACAATTATTTTCTCAGTAAGTCCATATATTCCCTTTCTAGTAGTAACACTTCACGAAATTTGGTTCCAAATGCCCACTTTGCACTATTTTTGAAATATATTCTGTCTTTAAAGAAAATTATGTTTTGAAGAAGAAAATTAAATTTAAGAAAGTTATGTCCTTATATGATTTCTAAAAAAGAGAATCTGCCAATTGGACGTATCTGATATCAAAAATGAATTTTAAAATAGCGGAAATTACGCAGTTTGGATGTGAGAAAATCTTAATGCCATATTTATTCCTTCCACTATTTAATTTATTTTTGCTGTAAGAATTTGTGCTATCTAAAATTTTTTAATGTAAAATTTTTAAATAATATTAAGAAGATCTGTAACAAATACATGCGTATTTGACATCTTGTGAGCTGACGAACATATGTTTTTTCTTCTTCGCCCCCTTCCCGTTTTGTGTTTGTTTTCGTTTTTATCATTTTTAATGTAAAAGTTGATACTATTAAAATCTTGTCGATATAAAAGCTGTAGATAATACTAAGAAATTTTTTTTATATATTTAATTGGATTTAATACCTTGAGTACTGAAGAAGTTATCGTTTTTTTTTCCTCCTGAAATACCATTTTTTTCTCCTTTTTTCAACTTTTGAGCCCATTTTAAATTTTATCAAAAACCTGTCATACATAAGTTTTTCGCTCTTTTAAGTTTATCGATATGTACCGTAACTAAGAAGCTATGTTTTTTTTCTATTTTCGCAAAACCCCTTCTTATTATTACCGTCTTTGTCGTATTTTGTCCATTAACGAACTTGACCGAGATTTTCCGTCCTTTAATCTTATGTATCCATGGCTACCACCGGTGACTATTTTTATTCCATTCGCACCAATGTTTCTCTAATATATATATTGAAATTTATTTCTCTTGCTAATGTTGACAAGGTGTCAGTTGAGGATCTCTCCTTTAAAAAAGTGGTGCCAGTTACAATTAAAAAATAGTCGCCTGGTGGCAGCCTTATGTATCAGTTAGGATGAGATTTGTGCTCAAATTATGTTTAATTTTTTTTAATAGTGATTTTTTTAAAGTATAAAACACTGTTACACACGTGTCGAAAGTATTAGTGTAAACACTATTAATAAAAAAACTAGTAAAAAGATTATAATAAACATTTTAATTTTAAACGAAATTTCAAATCTTTGTTTTTGTTACTTTTATTTTACTACATTTATCCTTTCAGATATTGTCTTTAAAAATAATTCCCTTTATATATATACAATAACATTACTGTATTATTACCAGGTGCCAATTTTTTCTTCATATCGCACAAAAATATTTTACATTGCTATAAATATGAAGATTTTAAAGAAAAGGAATAAGGAATGCATTGTAAAAATTTACTTCTCTAAAGCTACGATCAATGAAAAAGAAATAACTGAAACATTTTTCATGAACCTTGCCAGATTAAACGCTATTCTTTATCATCTTTGGCCGAGATCCAAACATTTGTATTCTGTACATGCTTTGTATATGAAAAGGAAATTTTCTTTAATCATTCATGGAGGTAGAATGAATTGATGGGTACCTTTGACGAAAACTTATTGTTTTCATTTTGAGTAAGGATTTTGGTCTATTTATGTAATTCTGAAACATACGTTTTATCAGATATTTGTTTTTAAGCATTATCTGTTATATTGTACTAAACAAATTGTAGTTGTACTGATCGCGGCACTTTTACACACTTTTTTCCAAAAAATTTTCTAATTTACTCATTGTATTGTTATATTGTTATTGGTATTTATAAAACTCGTGATCTTTGGCGTATAGCTTGACATCATCAAATTTAGTGCAGTGCCATTTTAAAAATTATGAAAATCGGATTTAAAAATTTATATGGCGTGTCTAAAAGTGCCTCATAACGGATCACGTATACACAGATATGTAGATCAGAAATACATCATAAAATTACACAAATATTTACATTCTAAAAAATAAAAGTGTAAATTAGACAATTTCACATATATATGTGTGTAAATTCCTAAAATTACACACCTGACATGAAAATTACCGGCTTTTTGCAAAATTGTACCTGTTTTTATGTTTATTTTAGCTTACAAAACTAAGTATGTATTTTGTTATCACTTGAAAATCATAAATAAATGTTTAAATGGTAAAAAATGCCTGAATTTACACAAATCTGTACGTTATTGTAATTAACACTTAATGATATACACATAGGTAAGTGTGTAAATTTCTAAAATCATCCACTTGTCATAAAAAATATTCGACAAAAAATACTTATCTTAATGTGTATTTAGTTTATGGCATTAAGTTTGTAAGTTGTTATCAGTTCATAAACTCAGAAAAATGTGTGAATGTAGATAACACCTGAAATTACTCTAATTAGTGTGTTGCAAAAATTATAAATGCGTGAATTTTAAAATAGACGTTACGAAAGGGATGGGAGACTTACATATTATTCAGAGCTACACTTTTTATTTTAGTAATCCCATTCATAAATAACATGATGTCATTGCATTGCTGTAACAGCATTTTAAAATAATAAACTAATATATTTATTTATTTTTATAGGACTCTGACCACCTTTCTCATCAACCCCGTTTCAGCAGCACGTGAACAACTAAAATAAGTTAAAAAAAATAATCTCGACAACATGTAACGATATTTCGTTACATGTAACATAAAATTTTATTCATTTAATTTTATTCATTACCTTTTGAAATTTGAACATCAAATATAAGAATGCTTGATTTTATATTTCTAGGTTATAATTAAATCGTAATTTTTTCAGCCGTCTCGCAGACCGCTGTTTTTTCACAATTTTACTTGTAATTTTCAGTAATTGTGTTAGATATCATTCTTAAAGCGAAATTAAGAAGACTTCATAAAGAGGCTTTATAATAGAGATATAATCCCACTTTATACTTATTCAACAAATTTAAATTACATTTTTTTTGTTAATTTTTCTGCTGCCCTCCCCCACCCCTTAATTTAGAGAACAGTAGTTTAACCTTTAGTAGAATCTAAAAACTATTTCGAATTCATTTAATATGTAACATAAAATATAATTCATGCAATTAAGATAATTCTAAATTCGTATCCTGAGTTATTTTTACATTTTGCACATCGAATATAAGTATGCCTTATTTTACCCTAAATTATTTTAGCCGTCTTATAGCTTGTAACATTTTTCCCATTTCAAAGTTTAACTTGTAATATTAGTTTAACTTTAGTTCGCAGTACAATTTATGGTCTTATTAGCGAACTACTTCGACCCCGAGATAGACGCGAATCTAGCATCGAAACCTAAAATCGTAATCATGGTTGACTTGGCTTCATCAGGTTTAAGTTGAAAACTAATGGTGGGTCCAGTGGAATGCTAGCGCTCGCGTTGAGAAAAATATAGAAGTTATTCTCCTATAAAATGTAAGGTATGTAATCTCATACGTTCGTATTACCTTCAATTCTTTTTATCTGATTTGTTTATATTTATGTATAAATGTATATGCTATATGTTGGATTGTTTTTTTACATATAAGAATTTTTTATACGAATAATTTACTTCCCTTAAAAAATGTCAACAGTACCTAACTCCTGATAAATATCTATTAAAATAACAACTGTTGTATCTAAGATTATTTTTTTCTTGAAAACTTTTCATCTAAAAAGGAATTTAGGAATGCATTTTAACAGTAGCAAAATAAACGTTAACTTGATTTTTTTGGGATGGGGAGGGGTTACGGTATTAAATTTTGGGTCGGCTGTGTGAAAGTTATTATAGTTTATTTAGAAACTACTACACAAATGTATATCATATCTATAAGTTATATGTTCTGATTTTCAAGTTAAATAGTTCATCTGAGTTTTATTTATTTATTGAAATTTCTTTGTAAGTTTTTTTTTTAATTATGAAACTTTTAATGTTAACTAAGTTTATCATCGATTAAAAATGTAGCTTTGTTTTTATTTTCCCCGCTACATTCTCCAATTTTGATAAATTTGGAATATTTGCTTATCCTAATTACAGCTGTAAAGTACAGCTTAATTTTCAGCTGTGTTTTAATTTGAATATATTACATCAGAGGAACTATGTTCCACTAAAATAATCATAGTAAAGAGCACACAATTTTTGCTTGTTAATTATAGATTTAATAAAAATACACAGAAGTAAATTGCAAAAGGGCACAAAAATGTTGATTTAAAATAAACTTAGACTAAAAATTCTGAAGAAAATTTATATTAAAGTAATGGCTTTTTATTCAAATAAACATTTTCCCATTGCAATTTTGCCTATTATTACAGAATTTATATGACCTAAAACATATGATTGTATGTATATAAAAAATATGTAACAGTTGTGTCTTAATGAATATTCAAAATCGAACATATTAACCCCCCCCCCCTACAAAAATATCCCCCGCCGGGTAAGTTTTATACACGTAAGACACAAATGTAATTGCCAAATAAATTATACGAGCATTAATTTCGAAAATTTATAAGAATCCATTGATATTTGGATATAATCACAGTATTTCTTATTTTATTTTTTACTACAGCTGATAAATAAAAATACTCATTAATTTGATATCTAAAATTTTAATTCGATTTTCTGAAATTTTCATTTATGAAAACACGAGTCATTTCATTAATGTTATAATATAAGGTGGTCTGGTGTAATAACGCCAGGCGGAGTAATAACGCCAAGTGCTAATATTATGCATAATTATGAAATAATCTGGTAAATGACACCCATGTGCTCTGCGCAGAAGGATTTTGAGTTATATAAATCGCAAAAAACAACTTCAAGTGAATTTGTTTCATTTTTAGGTCTTATTGTTTTTACAAGCAACTAAAATTAACGCTTGATCTAAAATTTGCGAGATACGTTTTGTGATGTGAAGACTATTTTTTTTATCCGGAAATACTTTGTTAATTACATAAATTTGTAGTACATTTCATGGACTTTCAAAATGTTGTTGAAGATTTTGGATATCTTCTCGAGATAGTTTGTAATTTAAAATGTACAGCGCAATAACTATAACGGCGTAATAACGCCAATCCTTCGCATTAACACCTCGGTTGATTCCCTACAGAGGCCGATTTACATCCTAAATACTGATTCGAATAAACACAGTTAAAACTGTGCAATGTTTCTAATAATTCTACTTAAGCGGTCCTTTTTAAGCAAAAGGAAGCTCACGGTCTGATATTCTTTTGCCTCATCCTCCCCCCACACCACACATTTATTTTTCTTACACTTAAAAAAAAAAATGAACATTTTCAATAGCTTAGAATGCAATTTGTCAATTTCTAAGTTTGTAGAATTCGTATTTTTAGAATTGGGCAATCTACATGCCATTATTCCATCTTATTTCATAGTTTTGTTTGCATGGCGTTATTACCCATATAGGTGGGTAATAACGCCAAATAGCATTGGTCAAGAAATCACGTCATTACATTTTATGAAGACATATCTATTAAATTATTTTTTATATATAGATAGTCAATGAGTTGCTGTATCAAATCACATATTTGTTTGAAAAATACAATCTAAAACTGAGCCGTGAAAATTGGTAGAACCTTAATGGGGCGTTATTACCCCAGGGTACCTTATTTGTATTTTTTTTTTTTAAAAAGACAAATTTCTAAATATAATTTTAAATGCAAAAGATGTTATTTTAATTATTCAACAGCCTTTTTGATAATCTTGGTAATTTTTTAAGGTAAATTCTTAGTGATGATGAATATTTTTAAAAAGAAAACAATTCAACGTATAATATAGGTGATTTATGTATAATCGGCTAAAATTTTTCCAGGTAATATGTGTATGTGTGTGTGGGAGATGAAGATTGCATACCTTTTTCTATTTTTTATAGTATTTAAAATTTTACTTTTATAACTGTATGTAACACAGTACCTTGAGTATAATTGACTTTGTATCTTGAGTCTGAAAAATAAAAAATGAAAAATTGAGTCTGAACTCTGAAAATAAAAAGTGTGGAGATCGCAAGTTTACAAACTATAATTATTGCATCTGACTAGTCTGAAATCTATCATTAATTAATTATTTCTTTTTCTTTATCTCAATTTTTAATTGCATGTACTGAATAATATCTAAATGACGGGAAAACATAAAATTCAGAAGCAAGGTAAAATATAAAAAGTAAAACTGCAATTTTTATGTGTATATTTAGAGGAGAGTGGGGAAGAATGGGACACTTTTTACAAAAAATAATAAAATCAACTATATTTGACACAAATACAAAAATTTTGATTTATAGAATACAAAATGAAACACTTTCTAATGTCCTTGAACAATACAGAAACATAATTTGAAGAAACAATTTTATAGTTAAAGAAATTGTAAATTTCAAAATATTTCCCATACTTCCCCATTAACAGAGAAGTAATATTTGTACTACGATGGTTGATGAGGAATATCAATAAAAATAATATTGCCCAGTTAAACTGATGGCATTGAGCTCACAGGCTACGCATACTAACTGTACATTACAGCCTTGTATTTTTGTTAATTCCGTTCGAAAAAAAAAATTAGGAAGGGGAAACGGATCTCCCCTTTTTCCTTTTTCATACTTAATCATTGAACCTCCTAAACTATCAAGGACATGCTTTATCATATAAAGAATCTATATCCAAAATTCAGAGCAAATCGGATAATTCTTAACAAAACCCATTTAGCATTTATATATTTTAAGAGGAGTTATTCCCCTCTTTTATACTTAGCCATTAAAGTTCCAAAACTATTCAGAGATTTGAACGAAATCTGACAATTCTGCTTGAAAAATCCATTTATACAAGTTAAGGGAGGGGCATTAGAACCCCCGTTCCCCCTGTTTATACTTATTCAATGAACACCTAATAACAGCCAAGATATCGCCTCATCAGAATGATGCTATATCTAAATTTCGAACGAAAACTGTTAATTCTGCATGAAAATCCCGTTTATATCAATTAAGGGGAGGGGCATGCGCCCCCCGTTGCCCCTGTTGATACTTATTCAATGAACACCTAATAACAGTCACGGAATCACCTCATCAGAATGATCCTATATCTAAATTTTGAACGAAAACTGTTAATTCTCCATGAAAATCCCGTTTATATCAATTAAGGGGAGGGGCATGAGCCCCCCGTTCCCCCTCTTATACATATCGAATGAACTCCAAAAACTAATCAGGGAAGCGCCTTATCAGGATATGCCTATATACAAAATTTCAAGTGGATCCGATATTTTTATCATAAGTTATCGCGTTACGCACGAACGTAGGAACGTACATACAGATCGGACGGGCACATAAGCTCTCAGGCTATGATAGCCTCTGAGCTAAAAACTAATTTCTTAAATAGCTATATGCTGAATTTTAGATCCTTAGCTGCTATAGTACCATAGTTTTAAAGGGAGGAGTAAAGTTCTAAAAACCTATTTATAGGGAGTTTTTAAGAGGAGGGGGGTGAGAGTGATAGGCTGATTTGGAACTTATGAGGCTACACTTGTGATAGTGGATGAGATGTGGGTAGATCCCGAGTCCAAACAACAGTACTTTTATCTCATCCACTGTCACAAATCTAGCCCTCGTAAGCTAAAAATCAGGCTTTCAACTACACCCCACTCCGATTTTACTCCTCCATACAAAACTATACGAATATTGCAACTACGGTTCTGAAACTAAGCATAAAATCAACTAAGACATTAGACTTCTATATTATACATTAACCCAATGCAGTACAGATATTCTATATACACTAGACACGATAGTTATTGAATCTCCATTGAATATGCTTATTTTACATACTACGCAAAGAACTGTGTAAATTACAGTAACACAATAATATGTGTTTTTTGCATAATACACATTTATACATGTAATCACAGAAGATTACACAGATAAATGAGTAAGAATATTTCACAGATATATGTTTATTCTTGAGCAATTTACACATTAATGTGGTATTTCATGAGTGATCATTATAACTTTTACACACTTAGTGTTATCATCCACTTACATACTGGAATGTATATTTTGAAATGTACCCATTAGGCGTGTATTTTGGCAATTTACACACAAATTTACACATATAAACAAATCGTTTTGTATCATCGATTTACACAATTTTTTGTGTAAATTTACACTTTTATTTTTTAGAGTGTAGAACAATATTCACCAAGTTAAGCAATAAGCTGCAAATTATTGAAATTAAAAATTAAGTAGATAAATTAATTAAGTAATTAAGTAATTAAGAATTAACACAAGCCATCATCTTTATCACTATTACAGTTTATGTAGACAATTAATTAAGAATGTAATCTGATTCATTTTGCGTAAATACATCACTTACATTTTGTGAATTTTACCACTATTGCTTTAGAATTACTCTATGGTCTCATACAATAAGCACAGACACATTTCTTAATAACTTCATCTGAATATCTGTTAGAAAGTTTTTTTTCTTCCCGTCTTTAAATTTCCTAGAAGATTTTTTGAGTAAATAGTTCTATTTTAAAAAAGATTTCAAATAGTCCCAATAATTAAGCTCCATTGAATATTTTTATTTCTTCTAAAATTCGTAAATTTCATTAACATGCTGTAATTGTGTAGGCAATATTAATACTAAATAAGAAAGTAACTGTTAGTATATTGTTTAAAAAGATTGCTATGTTTAATTTTTAAATTATTATCGTTGTTATTGCCAAACCTGTAATACATCAAAGACCTTTATACAAATAAAGTTTATTAACATTATTTAATTTTTTTAGAAATATTTTATAAAATAACATATCAACATAGGCAAAATGTGCTGACCTAAAAGACTGGAGCACGTTTACATAATGTTTAAATCTGTCCACAGTGTTATGTGTAAAAGTACTATTTTCTTTTATAAATAAACTTAGAAACGTCCTTTCAAATATTCATTCAATTGGATTAGCAAAATATACCGGGTGTACCAGAAGTAATGTGGCAAACTTTAAGGGGAGGTAAGGTACATCACAAGGATTTAGAATTGCATAGCAACCTATGGTCGGAAACGTCATGGGAAGGTAGTACACCAGGTGCAAGGGACGAAGACACATAAAATGAGATCATCTGAAATAATTTATTGGTCAACGATATTACATTTACTGTGGTAGATGCTATGTGAAAGTGTTACAAAAGATATTCAAAGTTTCCACCATTGCTAGCGATGCATGCATTACACCGTCGAACCACAAATTGGTGGACTCGCTCAAATACACCTGGATTTTGTTGGATATCCGTTGTAGCACAGATGAGTCTTGCAACCAGATCCATTTCAGATTCCACAGACTTTGCGTACACATCGTTTTTCAGTGAACCCCAAGGAAAGAAATCGATGCTGCTTGAATCAGATGAGCGAGGTGGAATCTGGGAAAGCTGTTTTTCTCCAATGCTGTTGTGAACAACGTAACCTACCGACGAACTAAGACGTTTCTGACCATGGGTTGTTGTGCAATTCTGAATCCTTGTGATGTCCCCTACTCTCCTAAAAAGTCAGCCACAAAATAACTCAAGTTGATCTGAAATGCACTCATCTCACGTTTTGAAAGGCAGCTTCTCGAAAAGAGTTGAAGTAAGTCGAGTTTACGAGCTGTTTTAACCAATTTAAATGAAGTTGAGCTATTTAAATAACCAATTTAAATCAAGAAGATTCAATCGCTTGGAAAGCAACTCTTTTATGATCGAAAAAATTACAGCCAAATCAGCTCTTTCGTTTTAAGAGTGTACCTCCCCTTTAAGTTTGTCCCATTTCTTCTGGGACACCCTGTATAAACGAAAAGTTACTTTTTCAGAATATAATGATGTTCAAGTTTAACACTGAGTGACAAATATTGTATGGAAGATTTTGTAAACATGAAAAAATTACTCGCATATTGAAAAATCACAACAGTTAATTTTCTAAAGTAAATACTGCTATTCTGTAAATGCAAAGAGCGTTTTATATTCTAATACATCACGGGTCCTCCAACAATTTGAATAGTTGTACCATCTATCGTATCGCTTGTAAAATAAAGCAATTATGTAAACGAGCCTCTCTACCAAACGTACCGCGCGGTGTAAAAAATTATGTAACGTTACTCTATAAAAATGTTGGTGGCTGCTGGCTGCCTTATATAATGGTGAAATTTAAACATATATTACTGGTATAGCATTGCAATGTTACACCAATTATATCAGTTAAAGTACTCCAAAAAATTAGAGGCAGCAAGGCTGCAATCAATTTTATGGAGTAACGTTACACAAATTTTTACAATGCGGTCATCCCTACAAAGAAAAATATTTTTTAATTTATAAAAATATTCACGCATACTTTTATGTAAGAATTTAATAATTTTTGTGAATTCTTGTATATCTATTTTTTCAAAAAAATATTTTATTGAAATTTTAAAATTCAAAACTGTATTACTATATTTTGAAAAATTGAAAGGCATTTGAGAACTTTTGAAAGAGAAAAATGTATAAAATCTCGTTCACGCATCTTATAGTTCTTAACAGAAGGAATATCTCTATTACGTTTATAAACATGAACAAGAAAAACACTTTGAGATTCGTCTCAGCTTCTAATTGAAGCCAATCAATTAAAAAAAAATCTGTTATATGATGTTATCCAAAACCAGCAATAAAATATATATTGTAAGTATTTTCTATGCAAAATTTATGAATCCATATTTTAAATGGATACAGAATGTATATATACCCATACAAAATGTATGAATTCCATTCTTGTTGTTTTCTGGTAATTTAAAGTATAAAACAAGTTTCACAGATAAGTTTCTGACTTGCATATTCAGTTTAATCGAAACATTTTAATGTTAAAGGCGGTAATTGATTTTATAGAAACAGTTGAAAACTACAAATCTCACCAATATATTTCTGACAGAGATGCAGTAATCTTTCCAATGTCTTAAATAGAAATTTTTGATAGACATTTTTATAGGCAAATAAATGTTACTAAAACGCCTGTAAAAATAAAAATTAATCCATTTTTATACTAATATGAATATACAAAATGTAGTATTACTTTATGCCTAAAATTTAAAGAAAGCTATTTATAATATATACAATCATATTATTTTTTAGTTTATAAAGTAATAACAATAAGAAATCAAATAATTTATATTAGCACTCTTTACAGTATAATAGACCAAATACTATGTGCAATCTTTTGCATGTACAGTCGTGGAAAAATAAGTAAACATTCCTACTAACATTATATAATTATCGAAGAAGAAAGTTGCTAGTACCAAATGAAGAAAATAAAGTCTACTGTTAATACACTGTAAAAAAAATCTGTAGTACTACTAGAAAATCTCTAGGCAACTGGGATTCTATAAACTTTTCTAGTAACCAATACAGCTTTTTCTCAAGTAACACTACTGCATTAAACTTAGTAAACAGCACAAATACTTTCTTAGTGAGCGTACTAAGAAATCATTAGTAGACATTACAGGTGCTTTTTTAGTTGGAATACTAAGAAATGATTAGGAGTATTACAGAGACTACTCTTATATCTTCACTAAAAAATTCTTAGTAGCTGTTACAGGTTCTTTATAAGTATGTTTACCAATAAATGGCCAGAAGTTTTACAGATGCTTCTCTTGTATCTTTACTAAGAAATTCTTAGTAGTCATTACAGGTATTTATTTAGTATATGGTTAGTAATATTACTAACCATTTCTTAGTGAAGGTACAAGAGAAGTATCTGTAATACTATTAATGATTTCTTAATATGTTCTTTAAGGAAATCTGTGTGCTGTTTACTAAGTTTAATGCAGTAGTGTTACTTAAGAAGAAACTGTATTGGTTACTAGAAAAGTTTATGGAATCCCAGTTGCCTAGAAATTTCCTAGTAGTACTACAGATGTTTATTAAGAAATGGTTACTACTATTATAGATACTTCTTTTGTATCTTAACTAAGAAATTGTTAGCAGCAGTTACAGGTCTTTTTTAGCATGTATATTATGAAACCTTTAATAGAATTACAAAAACTTTTGTACATTCATTTTCATATTACAGCATTTATAAGAAATCATATGTAATGCTTCTAAGAAACTGTAGTAATGTTACAGCTACTTTTCTCATAATTTACACTAGAATTTTAAAGAGGTAACCTAATACCAGTTTGGGAAATTTGAAAAAATAAGAAATATCTAATAATTATTAAGCCAAATACTCTGCAACAATTTTCTGTATGCCTTTCATATTTTATGCTACAAAATTTGCTAAATAATTTCAACTTTTCTTTTCTCATTAAATATAGATGCACCCTTTAATATAACATCCATGTTTTTTTTCCTGTAAAATTTTCAATATAAAGAATTAAATCTATAATAAGTGCATCTATATTTAGTAAAGAAATATTTTAATGTTAATAATTATATTTAAACTAAATTAGGTTTGTAGAATATAATATTAAAGAAATATTTCACTTACTATATTCCATATTCTTTTTAACTGCTCTAAGTAGCATTTGCAATGTAACTGCATATTCATTATTTTTTTTAAATAATCGATTACCACTACTTTGCCCTTGTAAATTCTGTAACACTTTTTAGTTATTTATAATTGCTTTAATGGTTGTTTATATATAAATGTTTGTAATAAATACATATTTCACAAATAATTTACTTTGATTTAAATATGTATCTTGTTTTATTATCTTTTTAGTAAACTATACTTATATGTTTAGTAATTTCTTTAAAAAGGGATTTTCGCACAGAAATAGAAATAAAAACACCAATGCAGAAAAAAGTTCTACCCACCGCCCCATATTTCATTTCAAACAGCATTCTTTTATAATATGTAGACTTTAAATATAATTTTCCTTTTGATATTGTCTTTATTTTATTTAATTTTTTTGGACTTAAGTTTACAATTCCTGTCAAAAACATCATTTCTAAGAAATCACTAATGCATATACTTAGATATTAGCTTCAAATAATTTTACTTGGTGCAAAATTACTTAAGTTCTTTAAAATTTATGCAATAAATTAGTTTTTTTTTTTTTTTTTTTTTTTTTTTTTGCAAATTAAAATTAATGCTATATGTTAGTGTATACTCCAGAAACAAAAAGGGCATGGTGCTATTCACTAAAAAAGGCTGAAACAGAAAAAGCCACTTTTGAAAAAAAATTATTGCTTTTGGCAGGAGGGGGAAAAAAAGGTAGGAAAATATGTAATTTTGAAGTATGATAAATCAAGTAACATTAATTTCAAATGATTTTATAATATATAAAAATAAAAAATACAATTAAATTAAAATTTGATTGAATAGTTTCATGTTCTAATTCATAAAAAATGGAAAAAAAATTGGGGCACACAAATTTAGAAATATATATAGAGAGAAATATTATATTTAAAATCTTGGTTAAAACTATTGGTGCATTTTACTATTTTTAAAAAAGGCAGGGTGCATTTTGTAAATTTGAAAATGGGGAGGGTGATGCGCTTTTCAAAAATGGTCTAGACTTAGAGCAAAGCTGACACATATAGGCAGTGGCAAGAATTCATTTCTCTTCTTCTTCTGACCATAAACAGGGATGAGATTGACAAAAAAGTAAAAAATCTGAAAGCTGCACGAACGACATATAGCAATGTAATGTGAATACAATGTGATGTGAATTATGAATTTCCAGCGGAATAAATATTATAATTGCTATGGAAATTTATATATTACATACAATTTAGCTTTAAGCAAATTAAAAAGAAACTTAGGCATAAATTATTTACTTACTGCAGTGAAAAGTCTATTTTACCAAGATACAGAACACTAATAAAACAAGTGACATGAATTATTTCTTAAAAATTTTAAGAAAAGTCTGAATTTCAGACTAAAGTCTGAAGAACCTCATCCCTGCATAAAATAAAGCTAACAATGCACTAAATTATTTGAAAACTATTTCAAATTATTGATTTTTCAAGATTTTTAAAATAATTTTCTAGCACAACTCTTTAAAAACAAATTAAAATACTTACTCTATTAGACTTATTTTAAAAAAACAGGGCTGCCACAGTGAAGCAACTTTCTAAATTTTGCTTATGTTCTTTTTATTTATTTATTTATTTATTTATATTTTTGGAACAATAATAATATACAATTATTTTTAAATAGTGATAACTGAAAAAAAAAATAGTTGTCAATGTCTGTCCATCATTAGCTGAAATAAGAAATCACATATACAATAAAAAAGAAACAATTCAGTTGGTTTGCAATATACTCTTCATTTATTAAAAGTACAAATTATATATATTAAAAGGTATAGGGTAACACCCCCAGTAATTGGCATGCACCAGTGATTGGCACATTTAACAAATATGTCCTAAAAAAAGATTTATATCCAGTCTTTTAAAAATTCAAGACCATATATCAGTTATATGCTCATTTACGTTAAAGATTATAACTTTGATTTATTTTACAAGATGACAATAGAGCCTAGGAAAGAGAAACAAATCTGGCTTGTATCAAATTAGCCATTTTGTTGCAAATTCTTGTTCTTTGGCTTAAGGAAGGCATGCTTTTCAATTCATTATTATCTGATTTATAATATATTTTAAATTTTAATTGACAACAGTTTTGTTTAGTTAAAAAGGGTTACTTTAATTGTGTAAAAGTATTTTCGACACAAATATTTGGATTTCTGAATTAATGGTAGTTGCCAATTAATGGTGCTTCAATTTTGCTAGTTCCGAGTAATTGGCACCTATTCCAATTACAAGGAATTCACAAGGAATTTGAGATTAAACCATTTATTTTGGAAGTATTTTTAAAATTATAGACTAATTTTGTTTATCATTTGTTTTTATTTGAAAATATAAATTTTATCAGTAATTGGAATCCATTAAAGCTTCATATGACAATTACTGGGGACAGCATGACAATTACTGGATATTAATGTAAGTATATTGTATTGTTTTAAAATGTTCACATTTCAGATTAATATGCTGATTTCTTACTCTCAAAAACCTGAAATATGGCATCTTCATCTACAGTAAATTAATTTAAAGCGATTAAACCCAATGCAAAATGTAAATTTTTTTAAAAATATAAAGATATGCCAATTACTGGATCACAAGATGTCATACATTGGTGCTCTAGGTGCCAATTACTGGTGATTTCAGCAACTTTTTATAAATGTATTTTTATAAAAATACTTTTTCAATTTTTTTTGCTTTTAGTGGGCAAAATAGATGCACAGATATGCATTCTTTGATTTAAAAATATTTCCAAGTAAATAGCTTATTTCTTTGTAATGAAAATTTAAGTAAGTTTAACGACAAATTCTTAATGTGCCAATTACTGGGGATGTTACCCTATATGACTAATATTCAATAACAACAATACATTTTACAAAGTTTTCTGCAGACAGTGTTCGGAGGCTGCTAAACATTGCCAGTTCTTTGGGGAAAGGAAGGAGTCACTTTACTTATCAATACATTTAATGCATCAAAATCCGCAATCTTGGTATACTTTGTATGAAGGTAACAATAAAATGGGAATTGCTCCAAACATCAGATTAATCTTTCCACCTGTTTTGATAATGAAAGAATGAAAATTTTTCAGAGATAAAATTGATACTAGTGCAAACACAAGATAATTACACTGAAGTATGCAAAAACATAATAAACAAAATAATGAAATTGAAACTGTCTTACTTCTTTTTCTACTGCTCGAACAAAGAAAAAAAACTTTTATATTTTAGCATAATATAAATTTCAGGTTTTATGAGCTTAATAATGTAAAATTTTACAATTAGTATGCATTCTGCAAATCTGACAAATTAAAAAAAATGAAATCTGATTTTGCAGACTCTTAGAAAAAGGAGAAATTTATACTGTGAAAATTAATTTCTGGTATAACTAGAAATAATTTTGGAGAGGAGGGAGGGATTTAGCTCTTAAAATTATTTTTACTACAAAGCATGGATGCAACTTTGAAATTTGGCTAAGACTGAAATTATTCTGAATCCCCCCCTACCCCCCAATGAATGCACACATATACACTTGCTTCGATGCATCACTTAAGCAAAATTCAACACATTGAAAATTATACGCGGTAAAATACAATTATGTTGAAAAAAAATTAAAAGTGCATTTGAAACATTCATATCCATATCAACACTATTTGAAAAGTTTAATTTAGACAGGGTAAAGCTAAAAACAATAAAGTTGACAGCTATGACACATAAAATCAAGGGGAATTCTGAGTAGAAATTTTTTGTATGAAAGTCACAGCAAATTTTCTGAAAGGTTGCAGTCAGACTTGTATAAAACCAAAAACTTCTTGTGCACGTAATATTCAGTCAAAAACTTTCTGCAAATTAATTTAATATTGGATGTAATTCGCATTTTTTTCTGTGATTAATGGTCGTAATTCATGTTTTTTATGCGATTTATGAATGTAATTTGCATTTTTGAGTGATTTAGGAACATAGTTCGCATTTTTTATGCAATTCATGAACGCAATTCACATTTGTTATGCGATTTATGGACATAATTTGTTATTTTCATGCGATTCACAGATGCAATTTGCATTTTTGAGCTTTCTGCCAACTAAATTTGCATGTTTTGAGCAATTTATGGATGTAATTTGCATTTTTTATGGGATTTATGAATGTAATTCACGTTTTTTACACAATTCATGAACGTAATTTGGGTTTTTATGCAATTTATAAGCATAAATTGAGTTTTTTACACGATTCATATACGTAATTTGCGTTTTCTGAGAGATTTATGGACATAATTCGTGTTTTTCTGCGATTCATGGATGTAATTCGCATTTTTTAGCGATTTATGGACATAATTCATGTTTTTACATGATTTATGAATGCAATTTGCATTCTTTGAGAAATTTATGGACATAATTCACGTTTTTTATGCGATTCATAGATGTAATTTGTGTTTGTTACTCGAATTATGGGCGTATTTCTCTATTTTTATGAGATTCATGCCTCATAAATGTAATTTGTGTTTTTTATCTTTCTGCCGATGAAATTCTTGTTTTTTGAACGATTTATGGGCGTAATTCACATTTTTTATGCAATTCACAGTTTTAATGCAATTTATAAATGCAATTAGTGTTTCTTTAATCGATTCATAACCGTAATTCGTGTTTTTATGCAGTTTATGAACGTAATTAGTGTTTTTTTTACACAATTCATGTTCTCGTTTGAGAGATTCATGGATGTAATTCGTGTTTTTATGCTATTCATGCACCACGAAATTAGTGTTTTTTACGAAACCTATGCACGAAATCTGCGTTTTATATGCGATTTATGTATGGAATCTACACTTTTAGTGCTGTCTTTGGACGAAATTCGGATTTTTGACACAACTTTTGAATGAAATTCACGTTTTTTTGTGTGGTAATGTCTTTTTTTAGATGATTCTTTGTTCAAATGCATGTTTTTTATGCTATTCTGTCGAAATGCATGTTTTTTATGCCATTCTATGTCGAAATGCATGCTTTTTACGCGATTCTTTGTTGAAATTCACGACTTTTTCGAGGTCTGTTGACAACATTCTTGTTAACAGTAAAAAATTCGTTCATAAAATTGAGGGAATATTTTATTTTTTTGCACTAAAAAAGTTATGAAATAAAAATTGTTTCTTTCTTAAAATTTTCTGCACACGGCATGTGTCTTTATTATACAACTCTGGTTACAGTTTATTAAAGGGGGTGGATACCTACCCGTCACTAACTATATTCTTTTTTTTCTATAATCTTTTAACGAAATTTGCAATCTTTTGAAAAAATGTGCCACTTTTTTGCGAGTTGTCAAAATTTGTGTCTTTTTCGTGATCGATTTCGAAATTTTCATCTTTTACACAATCTTTTGATGAATTTTTTAAAAACTAAATTTGACGAGTTTTTTTTTTCACAATCTTTCTCTGAAATTTGGGTTTTTTTCTATGATTTTTTGACGAAATTTGCATATTTTAAAGGATTTTTAAGAAAATCTAATTTTTCTGCTATTTTTTGACGAAATTCTCTGCGATCATTTAATGAAAATCACATTTTTTCTGCAATTCTTTGATAAAGATAATTTCACGACACATTGGAGACCACGTTGTTTTGGCAATCCTTTCATGGATATAATGTCCTTTTGACAATCCTTTCATGGAAATAGCATCTTTTTCATGATCCTTCGACAGAAATTGCATACTTTTCACAATCCTTTGATGAATTTTTTTTTCAAATATTTTTTGACGATCCTTTAATAAAAATAGTCTTTTCTGTGATTCTTTGATGGAGATTGCATCTTTTATGCTATTCTTACATGAAGTGGTCATAAAGTGAGGCTATTTCAAACCCAGATTCTTTACATTTTATGTAAATTCTGAAGAATAATTTTTTTTTTAATCTTTTACTCAAAAATTTTTCCGCCCCACTTCCATCCGTGTGAATTTTCAAAAGACTGAATTCTGTTGTGTGGATGAAAAACTTGCACCCATGCTACAAAATAACAAATAGAAAAGTTTTTTTTACAGGGTTCCCAGCAAAACATGACTGGCGAATTCCCAGACTTTCCCTGACGAAATTTCAAAAAATTCTCTCGCCAAATGGGACATACAGCAAAATTTGCTATTTATTTTCACAATTTTTTGCCAAAATTAGCAATTTTTTTCTGCAATCATAATGCAAATTGTTTGAAGGATTGCGATTTTTTTTCATGACTTTTATGAAAAAACTGATTTTCCATGACTACATTGAAATTTCCTGACTTTCCATGATGCTGGGAACCCTGTTTTAATTTTAAGATATGTAGCTGCATGTTTTTTATAATTCAATTAGAGATTACTATTGCAGGGTTAGCAGTTAGCAATATATATATTTATATACAGTAAAACCCCGATAATTTGGATTAATCAGGACCAGACCCAATCTGGATTATCGGAAATCCGGAGAATTAGAAAAAGAAATGAAATAAAATAAAACATACTTAAAAATAATCTTTAACTTATTGATTATTTACAGACAGTAGAAATGTTTACTTTGTAATAAAAAAGTCTGTAATTTTTTCTTGTGACAGTTTTCTATACCTTTTGCGAGCCTACAGTCATGCATACGCATGACCATAAGTAGTTTCTTGGGTGTAGTTTGAGTTTAAATAAGAAAGCTTAAGGTATTCTTCCGAAAAGATTTCAGAATTTTTTTTTATTCAGAATACAACTGTGAAACAAGTTAATGTTATGGAAATTAGCCAAATCGCTTCTCAAACTTGAAAAAAGAATAAACCGATCCAGATTAGCAGGGTTCTACTGTGTGTATATATATATAAGGAGGAAAAAATGGTTCATTTAGATTAACACTAGAACGGCGGCAAAATTTTACCTACTGGAACGGCGGAAGGGGTCAATTTGACCCCTCGATGAAACTACTGAAATAACAATGCTAAAACAATTTTAAATGGCATACATTGTGACGAATATGTAATTTCCCTGTATTTCATAATTTATAGTTAATATTACTCGATATTTTATTTAATTTTTAAAGTACTGTGTATGTAACGGCTGCAAGGCGATCAATTTGGTACATACTAAACTACTCAAAAAACTCATTAATTTGACATAAAAAACGATTTAAAATAAGTGTTTTCAAAAATTAAAACCAATGTTAACTAAAATAAAACACAATTTATAAAATAATAATTTTTTTTTTAATCTACTTACTCGCCGAATGAACCACACTCTGAATCCAATAAATGAGAAATGTATTCTTTTGTTTCCTTTATTTCATTATAAATGTAGCTGAATGGTTTATATCTAAAGCATTTCGTTTGAATTTTTTTAATGTTTAACATAGTCCCGTACATGTATTAGACATTAATGCAATTGATACAAAAATAATTTTTAACAATTTTTCCAGTGCATTTTCCGCACACAACTTTGGAACACGATGCACAAAATTCTTGAGATTTGTTTCCATTGCATTTCTGTACTTGACACTTTTTTCTCTTTATATCCACTTTATTTTCGTTTGATTTTTCTGAAGATTCAGGAAGGATCTTTGGGAGTTTTGAAGCCATAAGAACCATTTTTAATTCCTCTTCTAATTTCAATAGAAAATCTCTTCTACTTACATCGTCTAGAAGCAGATTTAACAAAGTATTTTCGGCACATCTGATCACGAATATCCACACCACAATTTGTTGCGTTGTAATAATCTATTGAATCTGGCAACTTTTTCAGGCTGTCCTCAGTTTTTACAGTAGAATGTAATGAGCTCAATAGAAAAACACTTTTGTTTCGTTTGGCTTGATAGATGGTAAGTGTCATATTATCATGTTCCACTATCTTCGATGAATAAAGAGTACTGCGCATATTTTTCAAAGCTATAGGAATTTCTCTTCCGTTCTTTTTCATTGTGCCAACCAAAGTTGTATTTTTAGATTTTAGCATTTCAGCTAATTTGATGCTAGTAAAGTAATTATCTGTCGTAATATTCCTCCCTTTGTTTAGATGGGGATCTGTTAATTTCATGACAACATTTTCAGATAAACGTAATTGAGGATTTGCTGTTTCATCTTTTCCTAGATAAGGAAATCCATTCAAGAGGTATTTAGTATTAACGTCAACAGATAACCAAAATTTTATTCCAAATTTATCAGGTTTATTTGGCATATATTGCGTAAATTTACATCTAGCTTTAGATGGGAACAATTGTTCATTAACTGTAATATTTTGTCCTGGCCGGTAGCATGTTTTGCAATTTTCAATAAATTTATTCCACATTTCAGATGCAAGAGCAAATTTATCAGTCTGTAATCGACTAGATCTTGTTGTTTTTTGGTCAAACCTCAAAAATCTTTTTATTTCTTTGAACCTACCTCTTGAGATAGTTTCTTTGCAAAATGGTATGCCCCATGCTTCAGACCACAATGAATATAAATCTAAACCCTTTGCTCCTGTTGCTCCACGAATATATAATATAGCAACAAAAGCCTCTAACTCAGCTAGAGATAAACTCCAGTCGTTATTTCCACATTGTCGATGAGCTTCTGATTCTGTAGATTTCTTTATATGCAACAAGATAGCATCGTCAATGAAAAGCTTGAAAGCACTAGACACTTGTCGTCAAAAACATGAGTCTTTGCAAAAGATGTTGGTCCCGCCGTTTCTTTTAGAACATTATAAGCAGGAACACGGCCGCAAGCTGAATTTTTAGAATTTATTTCATTCCAGATACTGTTATCAGGGGCAGTGAAAACAGTTTTGATAATACCCTGATCCGCTTTTTTTTTCGTTTATTTCTGCTTAGCTGTTCTTCGTTCACATCACTGTCCTCGGATTCACTAATAGTTTGTGTCTGAAATTCATCTTCTGATTCTACAGAAAAATTATCATTTTCACCTCCGTCAGAGTCATTTTCAGAGAGCTCCTGCAACAATTTTTTTAATTTCTTCATTAGTAAGACCTCTTTTTCGCTTATAAGACAAATTTTGTAAAATTTGAAAATAAGATGGAAAAAAGTCAGAATATCAGCAAACGACAGAGTTTATGTTTCAGCGTATCATTCACAGAATAAAGGTAAGGCGATAATGAATTTGACGGTAGAATTTTCCCGCCAAACTGTCACTGGTATTCGCGCGTTCCACACAGGGACCTGGATTCTTATCACTGGCGTCATCTATGTTTCTTTTATTGCGAGAACGAAAACAGACAGGTGCAAAGAAAGGGATTATGGCCAAAAAATTGACACCCTTTTGTCGATGAAAGCGGGAAGATATACGTTCAACTGCCTGCCTTAGGAACAATGGAATTCGTACTCAAATCATAAAATCCCTCCCCTACGGTTACCACCTGCTGCGAGTAATCTGAACTAACAAAAGTAACAAATGCGAAAATACATTTGTCTATTTGTGAAAAGAAATGTAAGTATGAAAAACCCTGCACCTGCTTTTTTTTTTTTTTTTAATATTTTCTTCAAAATAATGGAAAAAAGCTAACAAAGGAAAACAACTATCTTAGAAATAACAATATAGTGTGACCGCCCTGGTTTGTATTTCTCTAGGAGACAGTATAAATGCATCCGAAAAAAAGCTTATCACTGAATTTTTCTCATGGTTTCACAATGCTTCGCGTAGAAAGACTATTTTACCAAAGGGGTCAAAATGACCCCCGTCCGCCGTTCTAGGAATACATGCAAATATTTCAAAAAATAACAAATCTAGAATGCTGATTTTTTTAAAAGAAATATATGTTATCTATTTAGGAAAAGTCAAAAAATTTCAAACGATTTCTTCCAACCAAACAAAAGTGATACAAGGACGAAAGTGCTCAGGTGTCAAAATGACCCCTACCGCCGTTCTAGTGTTAAGCTAGGGAGCACAACCATTGATCAGGCAAAAGAAATCGTCAATTTTCTAGATGATGCTCGAAAAAATTGCAAATTAAATTCATCGGTTGCAAAAAAAATTGTATGTTCTCTCGGTTTTTCGCATGAAAAAAAAAAAAAAAAAAAAAAAAAAAAAAAAAAAAACGCAAATATTGTTGATCAGGTACGGACGAAAAAATTACAAATTTCGTTGATAAAGCACGTGGAAATCTCGAATTTATCGATAACACGAGGAAAAAAATGAAAATTTAGTTAATAGGCTGTGAAATAATCGTGAATTTTATCAATTTATCCTGAGAAAAAAAATCGAGAGTATCATCTTCCCGCATAAAAAAATGCAGATTTCGTCAGTTAGTACAAAAATCGCGAATTTTGCTGATCTGGCGCGAAAATGTGTATTTCTTGAATTAAAGGTGGAAAAAGTGCGCATTTCATCGATCGGACAGCGAAAAATCGTGCATGTTATAGATCGGATTCAGAAAAATTGCAAATTTCGTTGATCGGAGACGGGAATATTGCGAATTTTGTTGATCACTCGCATAAAAATTGCTAATTACGTCGATTAGGTTCTAATAAAATCTCAAATTTCCTCCACTGGGAGAAGAAAAATCGCTAATTTCCTCGTTCAGCTGTGGATAATCGTGAAATATGTCGATCAAGTGAGAAAAATCGCTAATTTTGTCGAATGGCTTTGTAAAAATCATGATTTTCGAATTTCATCGATCGTATGCGTAAAAATTGCGAATTTCGTTGGTCAAGCGCGGGACATTCATGAATTTTGTTGATTAGGCTCGAAAAAATTGTGAATATTATTGTTCGTGCTAGGAAAAATAGCGAATTTCGTAAATCAGCTTTGAAAAATCGCAGATATTGTTGATCAACTTTGTAAAAAAATGAATTTCGTTGATCATGCAAGGAAAAATCATGATTTTCATTGATCAGCTTCATAAAAATTTCAAATTTTGTTGATCGGGAGCGGAAAGATCTTTAATTTTTTCGATCGCCTTCGTAAAAATTGTGAATTTTGTCGATCAGGCTCGAAAAAAAATGTGCATTTTGCCGATTATGCGAAGAAAAGTTGCTTATTTCGTCGATCCTGCGAAGGAAAATCGCGAATTTTGTAGATCATGCAAAGAAAAATCATGAATTTCAGCAATCGGTTTCGTTAAAATCGTGAATTTTGTCGATCAGGCGAAGAAAATAGCTAATTTAGTCGAACGGCTTCAGAAAAATAGTGTTTTTGTCAACGAGGTTCGGAAAAGTCGCGAATTTCGTCGATCAATTTCGGAAAAATCTCAAATTTTGCCGATCATGTGAAGGAAAATAGAGAATTTTGTTGTTCAGGTGCGGAAAAATCACGAATCTCGTCAATCATGTGCGGAAAAAAATTGCAAATTTCGGTGATCATGTGAGGAAAAATCACCAATTTCGTCAATCAGTTTTGTAAAAATAGCGAATTTTGTTGATTAAGTGCAAAAAACTGCATTTTCTTGATCGGTTTCATAAGAATTGTGAATCTTGTTGATTAGACGAGAAAATGATGCAAATTTTCTCGTTCAGCTTCATAAAAATTGCAAATTTTGTCGATTGGTTTTGTAAAATGTGCAAATTTGGTGGATCAGGCGTGGAAGAATTACAAATTTCGTTAATCGGGCACAGAAAATCGGGAATTTTGTTGTTCAGGCACGGAAATTCTTCTTGATTGGCTCTCTTTCGTTCATAAAATTCACATTTTATTCGGTATCAGCAACTTATGCTTATTTTTTAGGACTTGTAATAAAGCAAAATTTACTCTCTTGAAAAAAGGTCAAAGAATATTTTTACATCTTGAAAATAAACTTGAAACATCTGTTATATATAAACTAAAATCTGCTGATATATCCTTACCATGTGAATTAAATTTTTTGACTGGGTAAGCAAACTTAAAGGGGTAACACCCCCCCCCCCCCCGCCATTCCCCTCTAAAATCATATTCTAAATCATATTCATAATCCTCTAAAATTAATTTTTAAATTTCATTTCTAATTGCATATAATTATATATCTGTTGATAAAATAAATGTTTTTGGATATTATATACCTACATGGGTGCAAGTTTGAAATTTTGCCCAGACTGAAAATATTTTGACATCCCACCCTCCCACTGAGTGAGAACATAAGCACGTAACTCGTGTTTTTTCCATGACCATATGATGAAATTAGTTTCTTCCCTCAATCTTTCGACAAAATTTTCGACTTTTCTACAATATTTTGCCGAAATTTGTGATATTTCTACGATTTTAAACCGAAACTTGCGATTTTTCTACAGTTTGCAGCAGAAATCTGCTGATTTTTCGATGAAATCCAAGTATTTTATACAATCTTTTGACGAAATTCACGTCTTTTTCATGATCGTTGTACAGAAATTGCATCTTTTTCGCGATCCTTTCGACAAAAATTGCGTTTTCTCTGCTATCATTTGTGAAAATCGTGGGGTTTTTTTGCGATCATTTCACAGAAAGCGCGTTTTTTTTTCTTGATCTTTTGGTAAAATTTGAGTCTTTTCCGCGATCCTTTGACAAAAAATGTACTTATTTTGTATTTTTTGGCCGGAAATAGTGTCTTTTTTTAGAATATTCGACGGAAATAGTGTCTTTGCACGATGCTTTGGAAAAATTCTCATCTTTTTCACGATCCTTTGACAAAAATTGTGGAATTTTTTGCAATCATTTGATGGAAATCTCTTTTTTTCAATCATTTGACAAAATTCACGTCTTTTCCAGAATCCTTTGATTAAATTCACGCGATCTTGCGCTTTTTTGCAATTATTTGACAAAAATTACATCTATTTAGTATTCTTTGATTGGAAATAGCATCTTTTTCGTGATTCTTCGACAGGAATTGCGTTTTTTTGCAACTTTTTGACAGAAAACTCATCTTTTTTTTGCGATCATTTCACAGAGACCGCGTCTATTTCGCATTCTCTGACCGAGATGACGTCTTTTCCGCAATCTTAACAAGAATTGACTTTTCTTCACAAGCTTTTAATAAAAATCGTGCCTTTTTTCGCAATTCAATAGTTTTTTCCGATCTTTCGACAGAAATAGCGTGTTTTTCGCGATCTTCGACAAGAATCTCATTTTCCCGCAAGCCTTTGACGGCAAATGTGTCTTTTTTGCAGTCCTTTGACAGAAATAGCACTTTTTTCGCGATCATTTCATGAAAATCATGTTTTTTTCCGTGATCCGTTGATGAAAAGCACGTGTTTTTCAGTATGCGCTTCTGTTCTCTGAGATTTTTCTGTCTTGTTTCCGTCCTCGGGAATTTTTAAGAGACAATTTTGTCTCAGGATGGAAAAACTTGCACCCATGATTATATAAGTAATATAACATTTTAAAATACTCAAATAGTTGCAGTCAACTATGTTGAGAATTGAAATCATTTCTAATTTAAACATTATTGATAACAGCTATATCTTATGTTCAAAGCAAAATTTGCCCTACACATTTTAACATTGATACCTTGAAAATCTTATTAAGAAACTTTTGATTAACAATTTAATAATACATATTTGATACAATTCAATGAATATACATTATTCTGAGATTATTTTTAATGTACAAAAACTTCTGGTTATTTTGTTTCTCGACATCTAAATTGAAAGATTCTCTGGAACAGGGAAGATTATCTTTAAAGAATTTAAGAGTATTAAGATATGAAGTATAATCTTAATCTTTTCTGTTACATGCGAAATCTAATGGTAAAAAAATGTTGATTTGACACTCGTAATTAAATTCTTTGAAGATAATATTCCCTCAATCCAGAAAATTTTACAATTTGGCAGAAACTTTAAAGAATATATAGTAGACTCCCTCAAATCCACAAATTCTGCACATTACAGATGTAAATAATGAAACTTTCAATTTAGATGTCATGACAAATTTCAGAATACTTTACTTTTATAACATTCTGTATGTATTTTAATATGTAATTCTAAATATTATCAATATGACAAAACTCATAGTTTTTCAAGGACTTTTTAATTTTTTTAGAAAATAAAGATATTGCTTTTATTGATAAATTTATTGATAAATATTTGGTAAAAAGATTTTAATTGTGCATTAATCTAGCCTTAATTATTAACGCTGGTTAAACCTGAAATAAAACTTTCTTACTTTATGAATTTGATGCGATTTAATAGGGTATGTTTAAAATATAAGTTCATTAATTAAAGGAAAATGCGCCTATCTTTACTATGCATATTTAATTAACCCTTACTTTTAATAATCTAATAATTTTTTGATGTCTGGTACAGCTCTATTTTTAACTATTCTTCAGTTGGCACATTTTAAAAAGAAAATACAGACAAAATCTATTCAAAACAATGAAGATGAAAAATTCTATAATATGTTTTAATAATGATTTTTTTTTTTTTTTTTTAGCTGTATACCTAAATATAATCCTTAAGTATTTATAAAATTAAAACCAGTTAGAAATAATTCTTTAGTTAAGGGAAGAAATAGAGTTTGGGAGAAAATTTTACAAAAATATTAAAAAAATTGGGCACTACTTGGTTATCCAGGCGACCAATTTCGCCAAATTATACAAATCACCAAACTAATAGCAAAATTATATATATTGACATATTTTTTTATTTGAAATAACGAAAAAAAACCAAATAATAAGTAGAATATTCATAAAAATACAAATAAAAAGCATTTAATGATGTTTTAAACATCTTTATCATATTTAGTGCCATTAAATGAGATATTCGTGGTCATCCACTATTGACATTTAATCTTATTGGTTTGGCAATAATATTTGCCGACGGGATAACCAAGTAGTCCCAAAAATTATTTTAATTGTAAAAAACAGTCCAAATATATAAATTTTATACTTAATGTGTATAACTTGGTAAGTATGAGTACGTTGTGCATGAAATAATCAAGTATATAGTATAATTAGAATGATTTAATTATCACAATTATATGTTTAGAACATTGGAAATTCAACAGAACCAACATGGGAGAACATGAAAAACATGGGGGAAAAAAACAAGAAAAACTATGTGCCTATAAAAATGTGTTTTTTTGAAGAATTAATTTTTTGAATCATTTACTTGGTTAAAAACATCAGTAGAAACATCAGTATAAATGCAAAAGTAGGGTCACATCATTCGAAGTCGTCCAGGGTAATTCTTGGTCATCTTCCCAACATTTTAAGATGTCCTAACCAAAAAGAAAAAAATCAGAGATATGCTAAACCATCTTCTTTAGAATTTATCATTTAATTGTACAATTACTACTTTAGAAAAAAAAAATTGCTTTGAAACTGCTTTCAAAATTTCTGAAAAATAACATTGGTCTTAGTTATGCGATGGATGCAAGCTTGAAATTTTGCCAAAACTGGAAATATTTTACATATCTCCCCCCCCCCCAACCTTCCCAATGAGTCTAAGTGAGCACTTACACACACATGTAACTTGCATTTATTTTTCACGATCCTATGATGAAATTTGCTACTTTCCTGTGATCTTTTGCTGAAATGTGCACTTTTCTTACAATCCTTAACTGAAATTTACGATTTTTTGACGAAATCCAACGATTTTCTAACGAATATATATTTTTCAACAATATACAATCTTCTAACAAAATTAGCACTTTTTCTGCGATCATTTAACAAAAATCATGCCTTTTTCACTATCTTAGGTCAGAAACCATGCCTTTTTTCACGATCCTTTGACTTCAGAAATCATGTTTTTTCTGCAATCATTTGATGAAAATCGCTTTTTTTTATAAACATTTGACAGAAATTGTCTTTTTCGTGATCGTTTGGCAAAATTCGCATCTTTTCCAAGATTCTTTGATTAAATTTGCACCTTTGCGATCATTCTGATAGAAATTGCGTCTTCTCCCCAATCGTTTTATGAAATCTTTTTTTGCGATCATTTGACGGAAATCACATCTTTTTTGCAATCTTTTGACAAAATTCACGTCTTCTCCACGATCCTTTCACAAAATTCACATCTTTTTGATAGAAATTGTCTTTCGTGATTCTTTGACAGAAATCATATCTGTTTCCCGACCTTTTGACAAAAATAGAGTGTTTTCCAAGACCCATTGACAAAATTTGTGTCTTTTTCATGATCCTTTCATAAAAGTCACTTTTCTCTGCAATCATTTGATGAAAATAGTATTTTTTTTGCAATCATTTGATGGAAATCACAGTTTTTTTTGTGGTCCTTTTGCAAAATTTGCGTCTTTTGACATAATTTGAGTTTCCTCTATAATCATTTGATAAAAATCTTAATTTTTTTTTAATTCATTTGGCAGATATTATGTCTTTTTTTAAGATCTTTTGACAGCGACTGCATCTATTTTACATTCTTTGAGAGAGAGTGCATCTTTTTCACGATCTTTTGTCAGAATTAGAGTCTTTCTCACGTTCCTAGGACAGGAATCTTGTTTTTTTCTGCAAGTTTTTGACAGAAGATGCTTTTTTTTGTTATTCTTTGACAGAGACCATGTCTATTTCGCATTCTTTGACTGAGATGATGTCTTTTTCGTGATCCTTTGGCGGAAACAGTATGCTTTTCATAATTTTGCAATGGAAATGATTATGGATCCTTTAACAAAATTGGCATGTTTTTCGCAATCCATCGACAACCCCCCCCCCTTTTTTTTTGGAAAATTGACAAAAAATGCATTTTTTTTTTTTTTTTGCAATTGCTTCACATAAATCTCTCTTTTTTTACGATCATTCGAATCTTCATTGCATCTTTTTTGAGTAGTGCATCTTTTCTGCCATCCGCTTCCATCCTTGGAAATTTTTAAGACTGAAAACTTTCACCCATGTAGTTATGGCACATTTTTACAAAATTCTTTATATAAAAAAAAAAATCTAAATGATATAGCTTAAATTACAATTTTTATCAGTAGGGCACAGAAAAAATTGTAAATTTCACCAATTTGTTGTGAAAAAAAGCATGAATTTCATTGATAGAGCGTAGAAAGAGAACAAATTTTGTCGATGAGGATTGGAAATTTTGTTGAATGCAGGGTTCCCAGCAAAACATGACTGACGAATTCCCTGACCAAATTTCAAAAGATTCCCGGACTTTCTCTGACCAAATTTCAAAAAATTGTGCTACAGTGGTGAGAAGATTTGGACAATTTTCTTTAATGAATGCCAAACCTTCATTATTTTCCTCTACACTAAGTGAAATTTCATTTTGAATAAAAACAGAGGAATTTAATAAAACTTTAGCAATATGACAGCCATTAAAAGCTTTTTCATATCTTGCTTTAAATTTTGTAATTCTATCTTTACCTGATGTCTTATTTTTAAAAAATTATAGCATATTATTAATAATAAGATCAAAGTTAAAATTAATTTGTAAAACATTATATAAAAAGTAAGAATTAAGATTTTAAGTTTTAAATTAAAACAACAACAATGTATTACTATGCACACATCATTTGTCTATGATTTGTGACTACAATATACAAACTAGTTATTTTGGTTTTGGAATGCTTTTTAAAAATTCATAAGCTTTAATTGAAATTTGACAGTGTAATATGGCAAGTTTTAAAACTTGTTCCTCACATGTAGTATCTGCTTTTTTTGGTGAACATTAATGAATTTGTTTAATTATTAACTTGTGAAACATAAAAAGATTAAAATCATTTAGTTGCAAATATTGGCAAACACAATATGACTTATTATTAAGCGTTTCTGTGTTTTGCCTCATCATCTAAATTTTTTAACAAAATAACAAAGAATTAAAAAATTAGGAGGGGGACACCTGGACTTAACCTGCACCTGCCACATTCTTTCTGATAGCAATCCTGGCAATACCAGAAAAAGACCTGATACTTATTTACACCAACTTCTTATTTCTCTGCTAACTAATTTCTAGCATTAAAAAAAAAGAAAAATTGATTAAAATCAGCTGATTTAAATCTGTCAGTTTAAATCATGCCAATAAAATAAACATGAACAGCAGTTTCAACCCATGTTTAACGAATTAGACTCAGACAAAAACTTTGCTTGCTGACAATATTGCATTATTCAAGCATTCAAAACGTAAACAAACAGATGGGGCAAGTCGAACTTTAAGTCTAATTTACATTATTAATATATTTAATGGCATATAATAAAATAAAACGGCGATAATTGTGATTAAAAAGTTGTTTTTATTAATTTTAAATTATATTTTGACTGAGCTATCAGGGGTAATTGTACAAAAGGCTGCAAACACGTATAGTTTGCGATATATTTGTTATTTTATAAATAGCGTGCATGGGAAAATTGAGATTTCAGATAAAATTAAATAAGTAGATTAGTTTAATAAAATATTTTTATGGTCCCAAAACATGATTAACGAACTTGAACGATACAATATTTATCCCAGACTATTAAATCTCAAGTTACAATATCAAAGATTACCAATAGATTAATTAACATTTCATTTTTAAAATTATTTAATCAAAGAGAGAGAAAGAAACGAAAAAGAAAAAACAGGTTTTAAACTTCATAAACTACGCACAGAATGTTAGCAATATTCGCGACAATTGAGAAGCAAGGTTTAAGTTAGGCCTAAAAGAAATAAGAGATTAGTGGTGAAATTAACTTTTAATAAAAATAAACTGAATATTTGTAAATGTTTCTAGCTTAAATAAAAAATAACTTACCTTACAAACATGAAAATCATTTCACAAAAAGAAATTCAGCTTCACACGAGATAACTGGCGACAGTTCAGCGGTTTGATTTTGATTCGCGGGCGAGCGGGCCGGCCAAAGATTTTAGAGGTCGGTGTGTTGACTGGTTGATTCAACACTCCGCGTCAATTACAGATGTTTCATGAGTAGCTTTTGAGGAATTCTTTTGTAACTTTTGCGAAGCGATTGATTACTAAATATTATCTAGTAACTATAATAATGTCTGTAAAGATACTTAATATATTTTAGTGAAAACCCATATTTTTTTACAGTGTAGTTAATTCGCTTAGGGGGTACATATGAAAACGATCCCTGGCATTGCTTCTTTCAGTATTAGAATCCAATTCTGACAGCATAAAAGATCGCTATTCCCTTCCATTAACCTAAAAAAATAATGCAATTTGTAAAATAAATTTCAAAGGTATTATTTATTTTAAAACGAGCATATTTTATGATCTGTATACAAAATGAAGTTTGGTGCTGGATTGTTGACCGAGAGAGCTCACTTCTTGATCGATGCATCCTAAGTGATCAATCCATAAGAAAATACGAATATAGTGCCGAAAAAAATTAAATAATTAACATTTTGTAATGAGTTAGTTTAAAAGAATGTCTGTGAAATACGAATTTATGTTTATTTTTCTAATTATGCAACTTTTTATAATATTTTTATAGTCTGAAAAATACAACTTTTCAGATATGTAATTATTCCGTGAAACAAAGTGGCTTTTAAAAAATGTGCTGGAAAATAGAACCTATATAAACTATATTCATAATCGATTTAAAATATTCTCATTTTAACTTCCTAAAACATATCTTATATTATTACGAACTTTCTTTTCTTTGAATTTCATGTATTGTTTAATATAATCAAAAACACTTGAAAAATTAACGATTTCAGAAAATTCAAAATTATAGAAATGTATAAAGTTATATGATATTTTAAACACGTGTTAGTCATCCTGAATTCCTATACTTAATGCGATGTAATGGATTTCTTGCGCAAACCCGAGTTTTTACTTAAAATAAATTTATTGTAAGCGGCTATCACATTTTTAGGTAGATTTCGTATGGAATACTACCTATTGCATTCGCACAAGTTTCTATATCTATCTATCTATATATATATATATATCACTTTTTTATGGACACGATAATTTCTATAATTCTTCACCGATCTCCACCAAACTGGTACATAAAATCAAAGGGGATAAAATCTCTGCTAATTTCGTTAATGGGCAAAATCGGACCAAGGAGGTCGAAATAGGGGGCGTTTTTGTGAAAACAGAAAAAAAACCATAACTTCTTAATGAAAATAGATAGCGAATCAGTTTAAAGTTTATATTGCTTCTAAATAATGGGCCAAACGTTTATGCATGACAGATTTTTGATAAAGTTAAAAATGGGCTCAAGAGGCGAAAAAAATAGGAGTTTTGGGAGAAAAAAAATCATAACTTTGTCAATTTTCAAGATATCAAATCCATCTAAACTTTTAATAAATATTCTTAAAATTACCTAAAACTTTTGTATATGCAAAATTTTGATAGGACTAACTCTTACCGGTAAAAAAAATTAAAAATGAAAATAAAACGGGGTTTGGAAAAAGAGAAAAATCCATGACTTTGTCACTTCTTAAACTATCAAATCCAATTAAATTTATTTTACATCTTCTCAATAATATCTACAACTTTTTTATTGACAAGTTTTTCATAGGATCAATTCGTATAGCAAAAATAATTTAAACAAAAATTGGAGTTGAAGAAAAAACCTCTAATCCAAACTGCTTACATTCTGAATCGTTTTTTAAATTCATTTTTTATTTTAAACGTATTCAAATAGCAGATCCTCTTATTTAGGATCTATATAATGTGAAACATTGGCAGAGTTTTGATAAAGACAGAATATATTTTTAAAAAAACTGCCAAAAAGGGTATTTTGAACAGAATTTCCCGAAGTGACCGTGATAGGAAATTTGAGGAAGTATTCAAATAACAAATTGCGTTTTTTTTTTTCTGACTCATTTTTAAATCCATTTTTACTGTCAAACGCATCCAGTTTACAAGTCCTCTTATTTAGGAACTGTATAATATGACGCATTGGTAAATCTTTTGATAAAGACAGAATATATTTTTAAAAAAACTGCCAAAAATGGTATTTTGAACAGAATTTCGAGAAGTTATCCTGATTGAAAATTTAAGGAAACATTGAAATAACAAAATGCGTCTTTTCTGACTGATTTTTAAATTCAGTTTTGCTCTCAAACGCATCCAATTGACAGTTTCTCTTATATAGGAGCTGTGTAATGTCCCGCATTGTTCAGTTTTTTGATAAAGGCTGAATATATTTTTTAAAATGCTGTCAAAGGGGCCACTAGCGCAAAATTTCCCGAAACTATCATGATTAAGAATTGAGTTTGTATTCAAAATTGGTTATTTTATAACTCATTTTTAAATTCAATTTTGCTATTAAACGCATTCAATTGACAGTCTTTTGTTATTTAGGAACTATATAATGTACCGTATTATTCGATTATTTTTAATAAAGTCAGAATTATTTCAAAATATGTTGTCAAAATGGGCATTTGATCCGAATTTAGCTTAAGATGTTTCTGATAAAACCAGTCCTTACAGAAAAATGAAATTAAAAATTTTTCAAGAGAGGACAAATAAAGTTGTTAAACTGGGTTTATCTGTAATCAGATTTATTTTTTGTTGTTGAAATGAGCACTCTTCGAAATCTACCTCCGCCTATAGGCCAAGCCGACAGGGATTTTTTAATTTTCTCAAAACACACTAAATTGTCTATAGACAAAAATATTTTAGAAATATTATAAATTTTAAAATATTATGTTGTAAGAAGTTTGTAGGATGTAAAGATATGAAAAGTTAATTTAACATAAAAATTGGAATTTAAATTTATTATATTTTGGGTTTTACAAACAATAATATAAAAATGCAGAAAATCTGAAAGACTCAGAATTTTAAATGAACTGTATTAAATGGCTCATCTTATTTGACAGTAATAAATTGTTGTATGCTTTATATTGAAAGTTCCAATGCTTCTAGAAACTTAGAACTCTTTAGAACTTTTTATTTTATTTGTGATTAATACTTTAAATGAAAGGGTCAAATGTTATTAGCAAATGGTGCTATGAGTCTTTGTTACGTGCCTTTCGATTTTATTTTCTTATATACAGTGCGTGTAAAAACTATAAGGAGAGCAAAAAACATTAACTTTTTTGATAAATTTCAAAGCAAATGAAACCTTTTCCCTTATGATATGTATCCTCAAGCTGAAAAGCTAGTAAAAATTTCAACAAAATTCAAATGTCAGTATTTTATTATGAAAACAAAATAATTTTGCTATTTTTGCTTGTGTAAAAACTATAAGGACACAAAAGAAAATTTAAGATTGTAACCAAATAAACAGAAATTTAATGTGTTATGAATTCACTTATGAGTTTAATGATTGCAAGTATTCCACCAGTCCTCGACATCATTAATTTTTAGTACAGTTCGGGATTGTTTTTGTACTATTCATCTTCAATTGTTGATCTGAATTCCAATTCTGAAGAAAAATGGCTTCCATTTTTATAAACTCACTTTACTATATCTCCCTATAAGTTATCGATAGGATTTAAATCAGGATTTAAATCAGGATTGCATCTATGTCATTGAATTAAATTTTCCTGAAAGATATATAACCAAATCGTTGAAAGAAGAGCAGCCCCATGTTGCAACGAATACACCACCTAAGTTATGCTTTAATAAAATCTCTTTTTGTTTTTTGAAATCATTCCAGTGACATTTCTAGTCACCAGGACCATTTAAGTTTCTTTTCTTTTCATCGAAAAAAAAAATTAATTAAATAGAAAAAAAAAATTTTATTAAAACAACATATAGATGGCGGATTCATTGCAATATGGGGCTGCTTTTCGTTCAACGATGTGGTGTTACTTAAATATCTTTCAGGAAAATTTAATTCAAAGACACATATACAAACTCTTTTTGACCATTTTTCATATGTTGCAACACTTCTGACAGGCCAAAAAATGGATATAACAGTGAGATAATATGCCTATCGGCACAAACCGTGAGAGAAAAAAAATAGTTATATTCGAAAATATTGAAGCTTTGAAATGTTCTCTCATAAATCCTGATTTACATTTTATCGATAACTTATATGTATATCTAATAAAGTGAGTTTATAAAAGTAGAAACCACTTTTCTTCAGAATTGGAATTCAGATCGACAACTGAAGATAAATTGTACAAAAACAGTCCCGAACTGTATTAAAAATTAATGATGTCGAGTACTGATGGAATATTTGCATTTATGAAACTCATAGGTGAGAGCATAAAACATTAAATATATGTTTATTTGTTTATAATACTGAATTTTCCTTGGTGTCCTGACAGTTTTTACTAAAGCAAAAATAGCAAAATTATTTTGTTTTCATAATAAAATACTAACAGTTGTATTTTTTTAACTTTTATATTAGCTTTTCAGCTTGATGATGCATATTATATGAAAAAAGTTTTATTTGTTTTTATATTTATCAAAAAAGTTAATATTTTTGCTGTCCTTATAGATTTTACACTCACTGTAGTTAGCATATAATACCACACATATTTTGTGATATATTGTTTAGCTGTTTCCATTGCAAAATTAAACTTATTTTAACAAAGTTATGAATATTGTTCATTTACGAAGATTTTGTAACTCAATTGGAACAAGTTGAACATGATGATCTATCTAAAATTGCAGTAATGAAATTGTAATAATTGTTGAGTGTCACCAATCATGATTAATTACATTTTGTGATCAATGGCTATATTTCTAAATTAGGCTTTATATATTTTTTCCAGTCGTTGATACAATTTTAAAATATCTTAGCTTATAAATTCGTATGTAACAGATAAATTAGTAATGGACGATTCTTAAGAATTCAACAATCGAGAAAAACCATCATCGTAAAAAATCACAATCGATACAGTCATCGATTATTTTCTAGAATCTACAATCGAGATGTTTTAAAATAGATTGTAACACAGAGAAGTTTAAAGCAGTTGTTGCGATTCTTAGTTATTATTCTGGCAGAAAACTTTATGGTAATGGTAGGGCTTGCTCGATAATTCTGCTGTCGCAATTATTGGCTTCAGTTTTAAGTTTATGGGGTTACTTCAATCAAGTTCTTTTCATTGTGATACTTTCAAAATCGAAGCCGGTTTTGGAAAATAAAAGTGTTTTCATTAAAAATACCTGTAAAAAATCGAAAAAGTCAAAAGTCAATAACGGATTTTGTAGAAATCTATTTCAAATATCCAATAGAAAAAAAACATTCAAAAATAATGAAATGCAAGCGAAACATCTTTTTATTTCTTCCATAGGATTGGCTTTAGAGAACAAGTCTTGTCGTTTTGCTTGACTGAAGTAGCCTCTTAAAGAGAAAAAGGAAATAACTTGACCGTCATTGCCCGATCGGTGTGTCGAGTGCGCGTAAAATCGGTTTACACATCTTGATGCATAACTCCAGTATACTAAAATGATAAAAATGCTGCAATTTCAAAAAAGATTGAAAAGTGCCTATACAAGATGGCCAAATTGGAGAAGGGACAAAAAAGGTTCATAATATGAAAGAGTGGTCTGAAAACCTTCCAAGGATATATGACATGACAATGACAGGGTCCAAAAAAAGGTTGAAGTTTACTTCTCACCTGTGAGTTCACTTTTTATTCCCAGAGTGCACCCGGAAATAACATAGCTCTCTCTTTATAATTGTTATACTTAAAAAATAATATTTACAAGAGAACTCCTTCAAAAAAGACATCTAAAATAATATTTATTGTCGAAATAGCTACGATTTTAAAAAATCACCCCCTAATCGCTCCCCTTCCCTTCCCTCCTGAAATACAACTCCAGGATGAGAAAAGTTCGTAATATGAAAGAATAGTCCGAAAAATTCCTATAATATATCACATGACGTAACAAAAAAAATTTGAAAATTACTTCTCAGCCCTCGGTTCACTTTCGCTTCCCAAAATACAACGGGAAATGATGCATTTAAAAATATTTATATTTAATAAATAATATTTACAGGAGAATTCCATAAAAAATCCACATCTAAAATGATATTTATTGTTGAAATAGCTTCGATTTAAAAAATTCACCTCCTTATCGCTTCCCTTCCCCCTCCCTCCTGAAATTCAACTCCAGGAGGAGAAAGATTCGTAAAACGAAAGAGAGGTGCGAAAACTTTCGAGTGATATATGTATAACATGACGAGACCAAAAAAAAGTTTGAAATTTACATGTCACCCGTGAGTTCTCTCAATTTTCCCAAAATACACTTTAAAATGACGCATCACCCACTTTAAAACCTTTATATTTAATAAATAATATTTACCGGAAAGTTCCATAAAAAAAAAAAAAACTCAACATCTAAAATGATAATTATTGTCGAAAAAGCTACGATTTAAAAAATTTACCCCCCCCCCCCCTCTCCTGATATTCAATTCCAGGATGAGAAAGATTCGTAAAATGAAAGAGAGGTGCGAAAACATTCCGATGATATATATAAATATAACATGACGAGCCCAAAAAAAGTTGAAATTTATATGTTAATCGTGGGTTCACTCATTTATTCTAGAATACACCTAAAAATGACACAGCCCCAACTTTAAAATCTTTATATTAATAAATAATATTTAACGGAGAGTTTCATAAAAAAAAAAATCCACACCTAAAATATTTATTGTTGAAATATTACGATTTAAAAAATTCATCCCCTTATCGCTCCCCCTCCCCCTCCTAAAATTCAACTCCAGGAGGAGAAAGATTCGTGAAATGAAACAGAGGTCGAAAACATTCAGATGGTAAACATTTTAATAAAAATTATAATTTTACTTAAGAAAGGTGTTATAACAAAAATAAAACACATTGATATGTTTCGGAACTGCCAAATAAGTTCCATAGTCATAATATAAATAAAACAAAATTTCAAAATATTTCTAGGTCAATACAAATGACACGCGACAATGAAATATAAATAACAAAAAACTCGCGCTCTATTGCAAAAAAATAAATTAAAATACAGAGCATGATCTAAAACATAAATAAAAATAAAATTTCAAAATATTTCCCGGTGAATACAAATGACACGCGACAATGAGATATAAAAACACCAAAAAACACGCGCGCTATTGTAAAAAATTAAATTAAAAATAGACCATGATCTAAAAGAAATTCCAGCCTGGTTCATCCCATTCAAGCCCTCACGAGGGCTGCTCATCACGCAAACCAGATTACAACCGTGATACAGTTTCTTTTATTATTTCTAAGTTATGGTTAGAATTAATGAATAAATTCCTCGTGAGGGCTTGAATGGAATGAACCAGGTTAGAATTTCTTTTAGATCATGATCTTTTTTTGGTGTTTTTATATCTCATTGTCGCGTGTCATTTGTATTGACCGTGAAATATTTTGAAATTTTATTTTTATTTATGTTTTAGATCATGGTCTATATTTTAATTTAATTTTTTGCAATAGAGCGCGTGTTTTTTGTTATTTATATGTCATTGTCGCGTGTCATTTGTATTGACCGAGAAATATTTGGTAATTTTGTTTTATTTATATTATGACTATGGAACTTATTTGACGGTTCCGAAACATGTCAATGTATTTTATTTTTATTATAACACCTTTCTTAAGTAAAATTATAATTTTTATTAAAATGTTTATATAAAAAGTGAATGTTTTAAAACCTGATGATTTAAAAAATCAATTGGATTTAATTAACTTTTTATCATTCAGATGGTTTATATTATAACATGACGGGTCCAAAAAAAGTTTGAAATTTACATGTTACCCGTGAGTTCACTCATTTTTCCCAGAATACACCTAAAATGACGCAGCCCCCTCTTTAAAATCTTTATATTTAATAAATAATATTTACCGGAGGGTTCCATAAAAAAATCCACAGCAAAAATAACATTTATTGTCCAAATAGCTAAGATTTAAAAAATTCACCCCCTCATCGCCCCCCCTCCTCTTCTCCCGTCCCTTAAAATTCAACTCAAAAAGTAGAAAGATTCATAATATGAAAGAATAGCTATATGCCTCTCATTTCAGCAAATCTCATCTCGATAAACTCAGGCATTTCGAGAAACTCATAGCTTCGCGATAAAAATTTACCTCGATGAAATAGGTTTATCAAAGGGGTTGTAGTTTCGCGATGAAATTTAACCTCGATAAAAGCGGCTTTTCGAGAAACTTGCGGCTTGCGGTTTCCTGATGAATGCCTTTTTCGATAAGGATGATTTTCGTTCTCACTGAGAATAGACATGAGAAGGTTTATCGAGCAGAGTTTTTCCGATGAAGCTTTGTGAAATGAAAGGTTTATCGAGAAACGAAATACCGAAAGAAGTATGAGAATATGACAATGACTTATTAAATGAAGACCTAATTCTCAAAGTTTCACTTATTTTAGCCATACTAAGTTGTCACGTACCTGAAACCCTCCAATAAATATAATTTATTAAAAAAAATTTAAAGAGGGGGAAGGAGACAGGACGAACGTGTGATTAAAACCATAGCTATTTCTAAAATACCTATCGTTTTAAGTGTGGTTTTTTGATCGAAGCATTCGGTAAACATTATTTATCAAATGTAAAAAAAATAAAGTGCGGACTGCAGGAATTTGGGGGCGAAAGGGTGGACCCTCGGCGGCGAGGAGAGGGGGACAATTTTCACTTTTTTAAACACGCTATGTGGTATATCATCTTGAAGATCTCGGATTACTCTTTCATACTATAATGCTTTCTCCCCCCCTTCCGAACTTGGTTGCCACGGCGGGGGAGGCAGTTTTCAAAATTTTTTGCGTTTTTATTATTTTAGATCGAATTGATGAATTGAAAATGTCCTTAGGCGCATTGGGAATTTTTTTGAGATGGAAAAAAGGCCATTGAAATCATCACATAGTTACCGTAACTTAGGCACATTTTTTAAAGTTCTCTCTTTGAAGACCTCTTCCAGGGGGAGGAGCTTGAACCCCACTCCCAACATACACCTTAAAATATAGCTCATTTGATTCTCTACCAATTTTAACTTAAAAGTTTAAGCTACATGGCACTCCCAGGCTGTGGACCCCCCCTGTCGGTTATTCACCTAATTTTGCTCATTTCTTCACTAAATTTCAATTTTTAAAAAGCTATAATTTTGCTTCTATGGAAGCTACAGCGGTGAGAAAAATTATGGCACAGCTAACTTTTCTTTTCCGCTCTTTTTGCAGTTTTCCAGTTTTTCACCATAGCACCGGATTTTTTTGGGGGAGGGACAGGGGGGCCGCTTCGCAATTTTTGATGTTATATGTCTGTTGAAAGCTTATGCTTCATGCATTACAAATCTAGCATAAAAAGTTTTCTCCCCTCATTACGGGTCACGTTACGGACCCATACTGGGTTGAAATTTAAATTTCTCAAACTTCTTCGAGGTTTTCGGCAAATCGGCATCTCAAAAAAATCTTGCCAAAGTGATGTGTGTATGGCATCTGTGCCATATAAATATATTCTTCACTACTTCTGGGACTCTGACCTCCTCTCATGTATAGGCGTTAATTTACCGCGAGTACTTATTCCTTGTATTTCCTGGACAATAAAATATTTCCTGGCGATTAAAATTTTACACACGTAATTTTTCAAGTTTTCACTTCTGTCGGCACTCCCGAAATGCCATTATTATTATTATTATTATTTACTGAGCTTCCAGTAAATAATACTTATAATATATGGAATTTAGAAAAGCAGGAAGTTGTAGTTTGGCTTGTGACTACTCATTGATCTTATGTACCTCGATCTTATTTATTTGTCCCTAATTCCCTACCTTGGGGGGGGGGGGCAGTCAAAATTTAGCCGAGACCCCTCGTGTGTACAGTGTTGTAAAGGGTTGTGACCATTATCCATGTTATTGATGTTATACACCTTCGGCGAACCTCACTCCATTTTGCCCTCTCAGGGGCACTTTTCTAAATTTTGCCAATACTCTTCATGTGATATATAGTTGGGAAGCAGTATGCCCACTTATTTATATTATGCAGCTCCTATACTCCTTTCCCCACCTTCCCCCCCTCCCCAAAAAAATTCGTTCGGTTCGAGATTTTTTTTAATGCCATATACAACGAGAACCCAGTTCGAGATTTCATATTACAAGATTGCGTATAAATTAGAGACAGCAATGAAAGGAGGGGCTCAGTAGCGAGTAAATCTGTCGTGTCTTTATTAACACCGACTCATTGACCTGCAAACGACTCTTAATAAAATCGAATCCTGTATGGTATAAAAGCAATTGCAAACTGGAGTCATCGAAATAAATTTCACACAATCGAAGGTTATCCAGATGTTCATACAATCGAGGAAAACTCGTTATCGCCCATCACTAAGGTAAATATTATCTGATAGAGAAGGGTATTTGGTTTTGAGAACTATTTTTTATAACAGCGTACTTTTGAATTGTATTTGCACAAAAACATATGTAAAACATCTGTTGAATTTTGTTCATGAATTGCTGAGGCCATTACCTCAAACTGTTCAATGACACCATTTCTCAGAATTAAAAGCACTATTTAAATTCTTTACAAACAGAATCTCTTTGTTATTTGTTATAGAATTTTAAAAGAAAAAAGTTAAAAAGATTAAGAAAGTTAAGACAAAACCGATTTTTTTTTAAATAAAACCGAAATAAGCAAAATAATAATAATAATAATAATAATAATAATAATAATAATAATAATAATAATAATAATAATAATAATAATAATAATAAATAAATAAATAAAAATAAATAAATAAATAAATGAAAGATAAGTTTAAAAATCTAAATCTCGTCTATAATAAATATGCATTGAAATAAGTTGCTATATGTATGTTATAGTAAAAAAGTTGATGAAAGCAGGTTCTGCCTTGGTGCCAATGACGGAAATGTGCTGGTCAGAAGGAGGCCAGGAGAATTTGGGACTGTTTTTTTAAAACCTCAATATCTCTACGAGTATACATGCTATCCGCATAATAAATATAGTTTAAAAAAACTAAAAAACACGCTTTTTAAGTATATCAAACTAAAAAGTGAAAAATAATTCGTACTATAAGCTGGAAACGAAAATAGATGAAAAATACTATATTACTATAAAATCATTGTTATTATAAGAATCAATTAATAAGCAATAAATAAAATTATCGTGGAAAAAAAAGCGTGGGGTGCTCCATCTACCATGCTCCATGTATCAGTTCTTAAGAAGCACCCCCACGCTTTTTTTCCACGATAATTTTATTTATTGCTTATTAATTGATTCTTATAATAACAATGATTTTATAGTAATATAGTATTTTTCATCTATTTTCGTTTTCAGCTTATAGTACGAATTATTTTTCACTTTTTAGTTTGATATACTTAAAAAGCGTGTTTTTTAGTTTTTTTAAACTATATTTATTTTTCATTTTTTAGTTTGATTACTTTAAAAGCGTAGTTTTTAGTTTTTTTTAAACTATATTTATTTTAGAATTTACAACGAAAGGACATCGATCCAAATCACTTTTTATGGTCGACTCTGGTTAATTTAACCATGCATCTCGAATCCTATTAAGAATGTATAAAAAAATTCTTCACATTATGAAAGAGAACATTTTTTGCCAGATATAGCCAAATTTGGAGACATTCTTTCATTTGGCACCAAATACGTGTTGTGGCTTTCGTAATCTTAATAGTCAATTTTTCAGCCAAATGTCGCCAATATTTTGTGAAATATCGCCAACTTATTGGTTGCTGCCATTTTCTCATGACCCTGACTCGTATTACCCAAAATTACCCACTAATCAAATTTGTTCAAACATGTGACTTAGCTCAAAGGTCTCCAGGTAATCAAAACCAGTAGAATATAAAATTGAATCAAAATCGTTTAAGCCGTTTCTTAGATAAAATTAGCTTGACAGCATTCATCAATAAAGCGAAATGGCCCACTAATATAATTTTGTTTAACTTGCGACTCTGCCCAATAGTCTTCTCGTGACAAAAGACGTTTCGTTACAAAATTTAGGTAAAATTGATTGAATCGTTGTTATATATAATTAGAATAACCCTAACCCATTATGACCCAAAATAACCCATTAATCGAATTTTCGCGAGCATGTGTCCTGGTCCAATGGTTTTCTCTTGCCCGAGAATATCATAATACAAAATATAGTCAAAATGGTGAGAGACATTTTCTACATAAAATTAGCATGATCCATCAATGACCCACAAATGACTCTAATAATAGAAATCTCTCGAACATGTGACTTAGCCCATTAGTTTCCTCGTGTCTAAAAATTGTTATATACAAAATTTCGTTAAAAATGATCCAGCCGTTCTTTAAATATAAATAGCTTGACCCAGACCCTTTATGACACATTAATCGAAATTTCTCGAAAGTGTGACCTAGACCAATGATTTTCTTGTGCCAAAAAATGTTATATACAAAATTTTGTTAAAATCGATCCACCTGTCCTTTAGATGTAGCTTGACATGATCCATTATGGCCCATCATGACCCACAAATGATCATTATAGTCGAAATCTCTCAAACATGTGATTTAGCCCATTAGTGTCCTCGTGTCAAAAAACTGTTCATGCAAAATTTCCTTATAATCGATCACGCCGTTCTTTAAATATAAATAGCTTGACCCAGACCCTTAATGACCCAATATGACCCATTAAAATTTTTTCTCGAACATGTAACCTAGCGCAATATTTTTCTCGTGTCCGAAAACCATAGAATGCAATTTTTAGTCAAAACTGCGTGAGAAAATCTTTAGATAATGACCCTTATAATGAAAATCTCTCGAACATGTGATTTAGCCCATTAGTTTCCTCGTGTCTAAAAATTGTTACATACAAAATTTCGTTAAAAACGATCCAGCCGTTCTTTAAATATAAATAGCTTGACCCAGACCCTTTATGACCCATTAATCGAAATTTCTCGAAAGTGTGACCTAGCCCAATAATTTTTTTGTGCCAAAAAAATGCTATATACAAAATTTCGTTAAAATCGATCCACCTGTTCCTTAGATGTAGTTTGACATGATCCATTATGGCCCATCATGACCCACAAATGATCATTATAGTCAAAATCTCTCAAACATGTGATTTAGCCCATTAGTTTCCTCGTGTCAAAAAACTGTTCATACAAAATTTCCTTATAATCGATCACGCCGTTCTTTAAATATAAATAGCTTGACCCAGGCCCTTAATGACCCAATATGACCCATTAAAATTTTTTCTCCAACATGTAACCTAGCGCAATATTTTTCTCGTGTCCGAAAACCATAGAATGCAATTTTTAGTCAAAACTGCGTGAGAAAATCTTTAGATAAAAATAGCATGACCCACAATGACCCCAAAAATGACCCACTAACCGAATTTTCTTGAACATGTTACCTAACCCAATGGTCTTCTTGTAATCCGAAACGATAAAATATAAAATTTGGTCAAAATCGTTAGAGCCGTTTTTTAGATAAAAATGGCTTGACCCATAATGACCCAAAAATGACCCACTAATCGAAATTTTTCGAACATGTGACCCAGCCCGATAGTTTTCTCGTGCCAAAAAACTGTTACATACAAAATTTCGTTATAATCGATCACGCCGTTCTTTAAATATAAATAGCTTGACCCAGACCCTTAATGACCCAATATGACCCATTAAAAATTTTTCTCGAACATGTAACCTAGCCCAATGATTTTCTCGTGCCCGAAAACCATAGAATGCAATTTTTAGTCAAAATTGCTTGAGAAAATCTTTAGATAATAAGGAAAATCTTTAGATAATAAGGAGAGTTACAAACCCACAAACTCACATACAAGTGAAAGTAATAAAAGCGTGTTAAAAATGAACACAGTTTATTACCGTAAGCCACTTAATCATAATCTGCAGTTTGAACGTTTTTAACTGCATTAGTTTTGAAATGATTATTCAAAAGTTATTCGTTCTTTTTCAATTTGTTGACGCTCCCTTATTGGATTTTGAAAAAAAATCTTCTCGAAAATATATGACCTGTACAATTTTGTTTATACATCTAAAGTTTCGGAGTTATTCTTTAAGTAAATTTTTAGATATTTAACAAAACGTCTGAAATAGGAAATGTCAAGATTTTTTTGAGGTGACTCTATATATATTAATTGATTTTAACAAAGAATTATTATCGATTCTCTAACTTTTATGTAAATTGCTACAAAATGCACCAGGTTTCGATGCTAGGTGCGAGCAACACCAAAAATTGTTCTCTTCTAAGATAAAAATTAGGATTTCTAATGCTTTAACTGTTATAATACGATTATTTTCAAACAGCCTTTTATCCTTTTTTAAATCCCAAATTTTTGTCATTAAATAAAGAAAACATTACTTTTTGAAAAGTAGTAGTATGGATCTTGGAAATTGATATCTTATACAGATTGAATCTGGCGGAATATTTTTAATCAAAATATTGTGTAATCGTTCAAGAAATATAAAAAGACACTTTTAAGACTTTTGCTATCAGTAAATCCAACGGCGGAATTTATATCGAGAAAACATGACATAAATTCGTCCTTAAAATATGCTACACTTTGCTTCTTCCGCTTTGTCCTCGTTTTACAAATATAAATAAGATCTAAACGCTTATTACTCGAACTTTCAATAAAGTTCCTGGCAACAAAATTTATTATCATCGGTCATCTTTGGATCAATAAAGCTTCGCTCTAAAAGAGGAAATATTTTAAGATTTAATCTCAAATTTAACAGAATATTGTTTCTTAAAAATAAGGTTCTTTTAGTTATATTGTATTATTTTTGAAAAAACATATATGTATGCTCTATAGAAAATATGATTATATATTTTTTATTTTATATGAAGTCGAAAAAATATAAATCCATTTTTAACCACGATAAGTATTTGAACGTATTATTATTAATATATCATGGATTGAATTGTTATTATGCATAAATCAAAATTAATGCCAATTGTAATTTTTCTTTTGAAAATTAAAAAAAAAAAAAAATTAATCTTTTACAGTTTTGTTTTAACATATTTTTAAAAGTCTTTTGCAATATATATATATAAGAAAACTAAGTGTAAAAAAACTATTGGATTAATTGGATAATAAAACTTTGAAATGACATTACATGATACTTTAATACGACTTCATACAGATAATTCAAGCCCGTAGCTTCTTCATTTTAAATTTGACAATTAAAAATTACAATACACTTTCTTTTAAATACTTTATCTATGCTTCATCCAAAATAACATTTTATAAACCGCCTTTTCAGTTTTTTAAAATCAGTTCCTGTTCAAATTCCGTTTTTTCTTTTGGAAATTTTCCACTGTATCGGCTCAAATGAGACACTCTTTATTTGTTGCTATAAGCCGTAATTTTTATAATTATCAGTCATGACTGGCTTATGATGTGAGTACAAATTATAATGAAGGCAGTACATATAATGCTAAACTTTGAAAACGTTTTTCCGGTTCTCATTAAAAGTTGAGACTTAATAGTAATAGAATGTGTTTACTCTGAAACCGCAAAAGTGTTTCGAATGCTTTTTGAGAAAGGTTTAGTAGATCAGATAATCATGATAAAAGAGAAATCGAAATATGTATACCTAGAGTATTTTCTTGTAAGATTAAATTTGTATTATTAGAAATTTATTCCGTGTTTGTGGTGAATTAATTACAATTTTATATGAAACCAAAAAGTTTTGGTCTGAGATTAATAATTATGTATACTTAATAAAAGCATTTAATTAATTATGAATTATGTATAATGTTTATTTATGTATGTATTAACTACTTAAGAAAGTTTTAGACGCATTTTCGTTTTCGTTTTTGGCCGAAAATAAGAAAATTAACAGAATTCGGTTTCAGTTTCGTTTTAGGTTTAAAAACCTATTTCGGTCGATCCTTGATAAATAGTTACATAGATTATGAAGATTATCCGCTAAACTAAAGTTCCCTATTTGATTTTTTAAGAATCCCCCTCTTTATTACGGGATGGTGGCTCACATTGCTTATCTGTTATATCTCTCTCAACATTTCCTCCCTTAGACGTCAATTCGTGGCCAAACACAATATACTGAGGGCTTGGAGACATTTATCAGTGGCTATATATGCAATATTTATTTTTTAAATATCGTGAAGTTTGATGTTATCGATATTTTTATATATTTCATATTCATTTTCAAAGTATTGTGTGTGATATTTTTCGCATTTTCAATCAAAACAAGTGTAAATGGCTTTTTAAATTGGTACTTACTCTGTTGTTTTGTAAATAATGAATTTTTGCCCTGAAAGATTTTTTTAGAACCCCTTCCCCCCCCCCCCCCCACACACACACTCCTAAATGGGTGTTTGTCTAAAACCAATTGCTTCTTTTTTCAATTAGTTGATCTTCAATTTTGTTTTTACGGGAAATAGAAAGAAAAGAGAAGTATAAATTTAGTTTATATTGTTTTAGTGAGTTTCCAAGTTAAGTATGAAATTTTTAGTTTCTAATTCATGTGTATGAAAATATATTAAGAATAAGCAGAATATTTTGAAAATATCAATTTTTTTCTTCAAATATGTCATGATATTTATGAAGCCTGAGTACTCGGTATATAAATATATGATATCATACTCTTTTTTTTAATTTTAAACTCATCAAATGACAGGCTCTCTTATTTGAGAACTATATAATGTGACATGTTGGCCAGTTTTTTGATAAAAGCAGAATATATTTCAAAAAATGGTATCAAATTAGGCATTTCGAACCGAATTTTCCGAAAAATCGTGATTAAAAATTAAGAAAATATCCAAATAACAAGTTGCTTATTTTCTGACTCATTTTTAAATCCACTTTTGCTCTCAAACACATCTAATTGAACGGTTCTCTTTTTTAGGAACTGTATAATGTGCTGTATTAGTCATTTTTTGATTAAGGCAGAATGTTAAGGCAGAATGTATTTTCTAAAAAATGTCAAAGTGGCATTTTGAAAGAATTTCCCGAAGCGAACGTGACTGTAGAATTGAGGATGTATTTAAAAAAGGAATTGCTCTATTTGTGAGTCATTTTTAGTTCAGTTTTACTTTCAAACACATTCAGTTGACAGTTTCACTAATTTAGGAACTATATAATGGGCCGTATTGGCTGATTTTTGAATGAAGTCAGAATATATTTTTAAAAAATACTATCAAAGTGGAAATTTTGAGCTGAATTTAGCTTAAGATGATTCTGATAAAATCAGATCTTACAGAAAAATAAAATAAAATTTCTTCAAAAGTAGCCAAATAAAATTCTTAAACTGGGTTTTTTTTTCTCTAATTATATTTATTTTTTGTTGATGAAATGAGAACTTAACTAAATCAACATCCACCTGTAGGCCAAGCTGACAAATTTTTTTAAATAGCCAATGCGTTAATTGAATGTTGCGAATAATGATTTTCTGTACAATTAGCCTAAATAACAAATGGGGTTTTTTATTAAGTTTATGTCTTACTAATTATATGAAAATTTACAAAGATTGAGTGTTCAAAATAGACGTCACTACAAATTACAATAAATTAATAAATCTTTTTTTAAAAAAAGCATTTTCTGCAGTTTACTTTCCACTTAATATGTTTAGAGGACAACAATTTGAATAAGAGACATTTAAGAACAATCGCTTCATAAAAGGAGGGGGAATTATTTTTTTATTTTAAGTGTAATATAAAAGAAGGTAATTTTAGTATGTGCATTCATTCATGTAGCGTGACTTGCCTGATTCATATCTGCATGTATTTCAATTCTAAAAATTTTAAATCTCTATTTTGTCTAATAACACATCACAGAAAAATCATTTTCGAACTTTGTGTGATTTAGGCACAAGCAAAATTGTATTCATATCAATTATGTACTCTTTCACCGAACGAATCAGTGTTATTATTGGTAAATATAAGACTTCACAGTTAAAACAATTCCTAAATGGGTTTCTCATATGAATTATTCTTTGAAAGTTACTAACATTATAAAGCTGTCATGAACATTTTATATACCATCAAATTATTTTCCGTCAAGTTTTCACTGGTTTCATCTAGTCTAAATTTATTTCTGATCAATATTAAACTTAAAATAGTGAAAATATTATATTGAACTTGATAGTCTGCTACGATCGTGTATTCCTGTTTTCATCTGTTGTCCTTAAATAGGTTAAAGCATTTAATGCACAACATGATTACTCTGACATTACGCTTACTTGATGAACTGCTATCAGATAAGTTATGGTATTAGACTAACAAACATACCATCAAAGAGAATGCGATGAATTGTACCTCAGTTAAATTAATTGACATTAGAGAAATGGATATGGTAAATGAACGGTTGTTACATCTATTTAAAGGGAAACACGAAGCCATAAAGTTTATTTGAGTCATTTAAAATGAAAAAGACAGTTTTGCAGAAAATAACATATCTTTTCAAGAAAAAGTTCAGCAATCCCATTTGTTACTTTTTTTTATCATCTTCTATCTTCATACATTTTCCATTAATAAATAACTAACGCAAATATTTTAGTTTAAAATATTTACTAATGTAATTTTTCCTTTAAACGAGTATAATAAGTAAACAAATCACATGAAACTGTTTTTAAATTGTTTTCAATAGATCTAATGTTTTGATTGGTAAATCTACCCCATCATAATAATTATTACATTGATGAAAATATTAAAAAATTAAACAAAAGCATTGCTTATATAATGGAGTATTCTTATCTAAAGCATAAATTTTGGGTATTTTGGTGATCTGGGTAAACAATTATTTTTATCTTTCATTTTTTACAACACATTAATTGATTTTTGAAAATATACATTAACATTTTGAAAAAAACATAATTAAATAAGTCATAGCTTGTTTACGTTAAATACAATGTTAATAAAAAGGTTAGCCTGTTGATACGATTACAAGCCTTCTGTCCATCTAAAACAACACTAAACAAATCGGAAATTGTACGTCAGACATGAGAAATGTCTGTAAGGTACGTTAGTAATATAACTAGTTTTATATATAACCAAATCTTGGTTAGCTGTGAAAAAATGTATGAGTATATTAAATTCAGTAATACGGAAATAATATGATCCCATCTTCAGTAGGAAGTAATCATCAATGCAGCTTAGAATTGATACCTATCTTTGGGGGAAATCTTTTTTAATATCTTTTCAGTTTTAACAGACAAATTAAATTCATAAATTTTTTTCAGCCGTGTTAAACACACTTTAACGAAAATTTAATCAAAACTAAAATATGTTTAAAACTACTGAAATCAAATTTCCATAAATTATCATCCATCGACGGCCACGTGCGAAACACTGTACGTGACCCTATGTATCATATTATGTATATTCTAAAAACATACCTTAGTGAACTAAATGTAATGTAGATTAAAAAGGCGTAATATAGTTATAAACCACCTTCAAGCAATTTTCGTCCACACTCAGTAATCCTAGCGAATTCCTTTATGTTGTTTTGTGCATGATCTACCGTATTTATATGCACATCGTAATACAGAAAAATATCGTTAAACTTCAAATTCATATTTCACCTAAAAATGTAATACATGAATTCTGCAATGAAGAAATCTCTTTTTTATTATGTTAGCAATATTGCTTCGTGGTAAAACAGCTTAAAATACGTTCGAATAGTTTATAGAAGACGTAGTTATACAAACAGAGTTACATTTAAATGAAGTTAACAGAAAAATTCTTTACGAACAGTAATTGTAGCAAGAATAATGAATCTGTTTCCTTTCGTATTGTCCTGCAAAAGCACAATAAATGTTAAAATAAATTTCTGCAACGTAAAATATGTTGCAATTACTCTTAGTAACATAAAATAAAATTTCGTACAGTTTCAAATAACGTAATGGCACTAAAATTCCTTTTAAACATATACAGCCTATCGATGGTAAAGTATTCGAAATCTTTGGTTGGGGCCTGTAATAAAACTGTATATTTCTGATTTCATATTTTTATTGAAAAAAATCCACAATACGCCTTAATAACATTTAAAAAATTTTATTTCAAATAATTACAAGAAAATGCATTTCAAGTATATACTTTCAAATTTTCAAGCGCGTGTGGTGTATGAATCTCCAAGTTACTGAATTAGAAGCTTCATTAATCTGAACTAGGATTGGCACGTCTATAGATTGTCTTTCTTAGCCCTTTTTACATATTTTAAATTTTAAAACGGAACAGTTCCTTTGATCCGTCCTTAGCAGTAACATGAAGTGTAAGAATTATGTGATTTGTAGAATTTAGTAATTTGCGTATTTTATGTGATGCTGTTAAATTAAATACATTTTTTATTCCTATTTAAAAATATTTGTTTTACTTCGTATTTACGGATAAGCATAAACGAGAACATATCCTTTGTAATTTAATTTGTTTAAAGAATTCTGTGCTATTAATAATCTTATTTATTATAGTTATCATTGAAATTTTATATTCGAGAGATAAATATAAAACGATCGTGATCCTAATTATCTTAAGCAACGTTAATGAAGTTTTTCCTAAAGTAAGGTATCCTGGGGTAATAATAAAACGTTAAGGTTCTACCAATTTTCACGGCTTAATTTTACATTGTATTTTTCAAACAAATATATGATTTGATACAACAACTCATTGTCTATCTACAGAAAAAAAATTATTTAACAGATATGCATTCATAAAATGTAATGGCGTGATTTCTTGACCAATGCTATTTGGCGTTATTACCCACATATGCGGGTAATAACGCCATGCAAACAAATCTGTAAAATAAGATGGAATAAACCCATGTAGATTGCCCATTTCTAAAAATATATACTCTACAGCCAAATTACTCAATTATTGACAAATTTTTTTCTAAGCGATAGAAAATGTTTAACTTTGTGAAAGTGCAAAAAAAAAAAAAAAAAAAAAAAAAAAAAAAAAAAAAAGAAGAAGGGGGGGGGGGGTAGCAAAAGAATATCAGATCCTGAGCTTCTTTTGCCTAAAAAGGACCGCTTAAATAAAACTATTAGGAACATTGCACAGTTTTAACTGTGTTTATGTAAATCAGTACTTATATTTCCATATATGCATTCTATGCGATAGAAAATATTAATTTTTTGTGAAAGTGAATAGAAAAAGAGATTGGGGGAGCATATACAGTATATAACACTCTAAGCTTCTGTTTACTTAAAAAGTCCCGCTTTAATATAATTATAAAAAACATTGCACGGTTTTAACCTTATTTGTAATCATAATGTAATATTTTTATCATGTGAAATTTTATTATAACTAGAGTTAGGTGTAATAAATATTTTTGTTAACACTGTTATAGAAGTCTTTTAAATACTTTTAAACCCATAAACCCCATATTAATGTGGATTAGCTCAATCTTAAAGTTAAAAATTTCGGCGTTATATTAAACATTCTTCATTAAATTTGCATTTTCAATAAAAAATTTTAATTTTACTTAAGAAAGGTGTTATAATAAAAATAAGTGATATTGATACGTTTCGAAACCATCAAATAAGTTCCATAATCATAATATAAATAAAAATAAAATTTCAAAATATTTCATGATTAATACAAATGACACGCGACAATGAGATATAAGTAACACAAAACACAAAATACGCGCTCTTTTGTAAAAAAATAAATTAAAATGTAGACCATGATCTAAAATATAAATTAAAAAAAAAATTTAAAATATTTCACGGTCAATACAAATGACACGTGATAACAACAGCTTTCTTAAGTAAAATTACATTTTTTTTATTAAAATGTTTATATAAAAGGTGAATGTTTTAAAATCTGGTGATTTAAAAAATCAATCGGATTTAATAAACTTTTTATCATTTGTATTTTTAAATAAGTAAATAAAATTTCCCTATTATCAATATCCCTGTGAGATCCCTTATTAAATTTTACACATGATTCATATGGTTATGTTTCATTATCTCTATATTAGCAACAAAATTAACCTTTAACTGCTGTTAGCGATCTCACTAAACGCTGATGTTTTATTTTTTGGTCAAATTTCAGATTTTAACTTGTAGTTTCCAATTTAACTACAGGTACAACTGAAATTCGCTTTCGTTTGAATCTTTTGTACTATTGTTAGAAATATTTAGATTAAATTTAATTATACTTAATCCTGCACAAAAAGTTTAGTGCAGAAATAGTACTCTGTGGGTTTTATAATTGATCGCCTTTTAACCTTTCCCTAATGTTACCAGTCTCACAGACCATTTCTTTTTTCAATTTTTATAGATTATCTTGTAATTTTCAGTTTAACTACAAACACTACCTAAATTTTGTTTCATTTGGAACTTTTTACAGAAAAACATGTTGAATCAAAATATAATGGTACTTGTCATATTGTGTATTATATATTGGCACTAATCAATGGAGAAATGAATACAACCCCTCATCTTTTTGCTTCATTTTTGGAATAACGGATTTTGAGCTTATTCAATCCACAAACACTTCCAGAATTTTCAAGCTATGCTTTTGAGATTTTTACAAAAGTTTCTCTATACATTTAGCTAACACAATATGTAAATGAAATTTTGATAACGTTGACGCATGGGCAATGAAAAAATATTTAGTAAAACTGCTCATTTTTTATACAATTTTTATAATTTTGTAATTCTGATTAAAGGGTATTGTGTACAATATTTTTTGTGTTTTTGGAAAAAAATGTTATTTTATATTAAGAAATCTGTAAATTATAAGCAAAAAACTTGAAAATATTTGGGACTGTTTTTATAAAAACCTTAATATTTCTATGAGCATCATTGCTATCCGCATAAAAATGATAACAGTGAATTACAATACGCTTCTAAATCATAATCTTCAATTTGAACACTTTGGCTACATTAGATGTGATAGGGTTATCAATAAGATTTTCGTTCTTTTTCAATTTGTTAACAGTCCCCTATAGAGTTTCAGGAGAAAGTTTTCAAGGAAATGAATATATAATTTATACTATTATGTTTACACACCTAAGGTTTCAGGATAATTCCTCGAGTATTTTTCAAGATATTTAACAAAATGTCAGAAATCGCAAGTGGACGGTCATCTTTGGTCATGTAGTGTATTTAATGCATAAAATAAAGTGTATTGCATTTATACAAAAGATTTCTAATAATATATTCTATCCGAAGTACTGTGTATTATCGGTCATGGCCGATGGATGGATGAAACTCATTTTAATTATGATAAGCGCTTTTAAGTTTCACTAAATGTATGCATATTATAAATTATAATATATTATAATATAAATCCTACAGTTGATATGCAGGGTTACACAAAACAGCACATAAATATTACTAAGTATCAGCGTAATTTACGTAAACGTGGTTTTTAAATAATTTATGAATCTTTGCGTTCAACCGCTTTCATTCTTTTGAGAAATGATTGTAGAATATAGATAAAATGATATGCAGGATCTTGCAAAGAATTGGCTTCATGGTCACATATCGATGATAATTTCTAGAAATGTGATTTAACTAGTTTTTATTTGAACTAAATTTTAGCAAAATTCTGGCATGTAATGGTACTAGGTAAACTACAGTGTTGAATAAAAATATTCAAATATGCTTCCGTCTCTAAATATAAATTTCTGAAAGTAAAATTTCAACCAGGCATTTTCTTGCTAAATTAAATTTTCCCATTTTTTAGTGTATACATCAACCGACAGATCACATACAGGTATGATAAAAAGCATCGGAATAGATATTTGGCTATGAACAGTAACACATTATTTACCTAAGTAACGAAATTTTGTTTATAATTTCAAGAAGTGTTCGGAAGTGTTTCATAATATACGCTTAACGCATGATTTTTCTTACTTGTTTTAATATAAATGTTAAAAGCATGTAACCCAAGTGCTTCAAGATTTACAACCATCTGTTTGTATGTTCACATCACACACATTTTTAAAAAAAGCCTATTATTCTAAACTGGGAAAAATACATCAATGTGATTATTAAAATTTTCAAAATAGAGGAGTTGTAGTTTTTTTCAAAAGATTTTAATTTATATCAGTATTTAATGCCATCCAAAAATCACCAGCATCAAAATTCTTTTAGAAGAAAATCGAATTAGAAGAAAAAAATATTTGTTTAAATATATTAAATAAACTAATTTTAAAAAGTCTATTCACAGTAATATAAAAAAAAAAAAAAAAAAAAAAAGATCGGATATCGATAAAGTTTTCAATACAATATTTGAATAGCATTTTAACTAAATTATTGTTACATTCCAAAGTTACATTTGAAAAAATATATATTATATACATAGTGAATGCGCTATGTATATATGTCTTACAATTTTCTGCAGTTTACTACTTTTACTTTCTTCTATCTTTACAAGAAGAAAGTATTGGATTCATGAAAATTTTCGACTTCCGGTTTTCGACGGATTGATACGTTTTAGAAGGTCCTGAACATGTTTTGACTATTTTTAGAAAATGTCTGTCTGTGAGTCTGTCCGTCTGTCTGTCTGTACGTGACAAAAATTTGTGGGCGCTCTATCTCAAGAACTAATGCTCGAAATTTAATAAAATTTTATATTCAGTTAGACCTTGATATGAATTAGTGCCTATTGGTTTTTGGTGAAAATTGGCCTGCAGGTGGCGCTGCTATACTACGTTTTTCATGATTTTAAAGATTGCTATATCTCAAGAACTAATGCACAGAATTTCACCAAACTTCAGATTCTGTGACCCCTTGATATAAATAGACGTTGACTAAGTTTTGGTGTAAATCGGCCAGCAGGTGGCGCTGCTATGCCACGTTTTTCATGATTTTCATGATAGCTATATCTCAAGAACTAATGCACAGAATTTCACCAAACTTCAGATTCTGTGACCCCTTGATATAAATAGACGTTGACTAAGTTTTGGTGTAAATCGGCCAGCAGGTGGCTCTGCTATGCCACATTTTTCATGATTTTCATGATAGCTATATCTCAAGAACTAATGCAAAGAATTTCACCAAACTTCAGATTCCGCGATACCTTGAGATACATAACCGCTGATAACGTTTTGGTGTGAACTGCCCTATAGGTGGTGCTGCTATGCTACATTTTGCACGATTTTTGCGATAGCTATATCTCAAGAACTAATGCAGAGAGCTTCATCAAATTTTAGATTCTGTTACACTAGAATATATAACATAATTAAACGCTTATTACATTTTGGTATTAACCTTGCAACAGGTGGTGCAGCTATGCTGCATTTTGCACGATTTTTCCGATAGCTATATCTCAACAACCAACGCACATAATTTCATCAAACTTCAGATTTTGTTACAAAATGACATATAACATAATTACACGATAATTACGTTTTGTTATAAATCCTTCAACTGATGGTGCTGCTGTGCTATATTTTACACTTTTTTTTAAACTAGCTATATCTCAAGAACTAATGCACAGAATTTCATCAAACTTCAGATTATTTTACACCATAACATAATTAGACGCTTTTATACGTTTTGGCATAAATTGTCCAAGATACGGTGTTGCTGTGCTATGTTTTGCAAATTTTTTGTTAGAACTATATCTCAAGAACAAAATTCCATCAAATTTCAGATTCTGTTAGGTCTTGACATCAATAGATGCTTATTAGATTTTAGTATAAATTACCCAACATGAGGCACTACTAAGCTCATTTTCTCAGAATATTGATTAAATTTTGCGTTTTAGGCTTTTCGGATACCAGAATCTCATTAGTCTAATTCAAATGTTCGAGAAAATTCGATAGTGGGTAACTTTGGGGTCACCACGTTTTTTTAAAAAATATTAAAATGTACTTATGAGATAGAAGAAAGTTTCGGGATTGACACATCCAACTAGTTTTTTTTAAATTTTATATTAATAATTAAAGCAATGCACGAAATAGCGTTTAAAAAAATCCAGTTTAATTTCATATTTTCTGAATATAAATTTTACCTGAATGATATACATTCTTTTAAAATTATCTACACAGACTATTGCATAAAAAATTCAAAATATATTTTACTGAGTATATCATACACTTTTTTACTTAGCAACAGCTGTGTATATTAAAATTTATTTATTGGAAAAATGAAAGTCTAATGTAGAGTATTTTATAATTTTTGACAGAAAATCAATCATACTATTCTTTCAGTTTTTCCCGATAGCTCCATGTAAAGCACCGCTTAAGGTGAGTCTGTTTCTGGAATATAGATATTGAACATCCACTTTTCTGAAAAATAAATTTAACTTTGACGGCGATCGATCAAAAATTTTAGTTTATATTATTTTTTAAGAACTTTTTCGAAACATTTCATTTTATTATAAAATTTTAAGTAAATTAGCTTCAATTAAAATAACTACCGTAATTTCGGGTGTATAAGCCGCAGCTCAAACAATTCTTTTTCGACCCAGAATTTTTTAAGAAACAAATATAACTAGTTAGATCGCCGTAAATATTTGTCTTCAATCACTAAATAAGATTTCTGGGTCCAAAAAGAATTGTTTGATCCGCGGCTTATACACCCGAAATTACGGTAAACAAATATAATACAAATATTAAATTATTGAAATATAAATTTATTTTATAGCTAACTTTATTTTATGTTTTTGAAATTTATATTGTCTTAAAATGTATTTTTCTTTCATATTTAGACACATTAATTAAAGTATTCATTTGAACATATTTGTCTAAATGTACTCTGAGAAAAATGATATTGTAGAATCTCAGTAAATCGATAGCTTAATTTTTTATGAATTGTAATGAATCTTTTAATTTCAAATATGAACTCACAAAGCTTTCAATTCTGAAATAAAAGAAATACTCACTTACAAACTAAATTACTTTTCTTTCTTTAAACTTTGTAAAATTTACCAGGGTAGTTGAATTTACTCATTTATTTCATTTATTTTAATTTCAAGAAGCGTTCCATTCAGTAATAATTTACAACATAAAATAGTAAGCCCCAATTTCGATACCATAATTGAATTCTACACATTTTGATTACCCTAAGTATAAATTTATATGAAAATCGAACGATTAGTTTACGAAAAAATAAGTATTTGAACATGAGATTATTTCGTTTCAATAGTAAGACCCAATTTTGATACCATAAATGAATTCTACATTTTTTGATTACCCCAAGTATAAATTTATACAAAAATCGTACGATTAGATTACGAAAAATTAATTATTTGAACATGGGATTATTTTGTTTCAATAGTAAGACCCAATTTTGATACTATAAATGAATTCTACACTTTTTGATTACCCCAAGTATAAATTTATATGAAAATCGTACGAATAGTTTACGAATAATTAATTATTTGAAAACGGGATTAATGGGAATATTTATTGCCAAATTGAAATTCGGTGCTTGAAGGTTGTTTAAAAGCTGCAGGTTGACTAAATAACTGTTACTAATGTATTATTTCTTATCAATATGAGCAATTAATTCACTTATTATGCTTCGGCTATTGTAATATACCTTAAAATCATCTTGGATATTTATTTTATAGTGACTGCAAATATTAAATTATCCGATTTAAATATATAAGGTGGAACTCGTCGAATTTCGACGATAGAAAATGTTTAAAAAGGAACTGTTTACCTAATTTATAATATAGCTACAAAACTGATTTAGAATAAAAAATGAAGCTTATATTCTTAAATCTAACTCTTAAACGATTGATATTTAACCTAAATTTAACAAAATATTCTTTTTAAAAGACAAGTTGTAGAAATTATTAAAAATAAATTTTAATCGTATATGTAAACAGTAAAACATAATAAAGATCTTGCAATAAAAAATGCAGATTATATTGATAAATCTAACTCTTAAACAAATGATATTTAACCTAAGCTTAACAAAATATTCCTTTTTATAAGACTCAGTTGTAGAAATTATTAAAAGTAAAGTTTAATCGTATATGTAAGCAGTAAAATATAATAAAGATCTGTTATTGTGGTAAAGTTATCAATTAAGGCTCTTATGCTTGGTATTGCTTGGTATTCCAAAATGAAGAACAGCAAAAGTTATTCCACCTTGACTCAACCATGGAATTTTTCCTCTATGAAATCTAAACACAGCATTTTTTTCACCTTCTCAAAATTTACATATGTACCTCTCAAATACGTAATTATTTTTTTTATTGAAAAATTGATATTATATTTGTTTATCTTAAAATTATTTTCATTCAAAACTTGAAGTCTTGATTGTTATAAGCTGGAAACATATACGACAATATTTATGTTCTTTTAAGTGTAAGTAAATTTTCTGAAATAATATACATACAATAAATAGATATTAAATATTCCTGTGACAACCCATAAGGTAAAATGGTTATTTTAATAGTATCGAACTCCAATTATCACCAAGATCTTATTGATTTGTTTGTCTAACACTTCTAAGTGAATTCATTCATCCGAGAATCATAAAGTACTGTAATATAAACTGCTATTTTTGGACAAAGTCTTTCGAGCACACTATATTTTACTGCTCTTCTATAAAGACAATCAAAATTTTTTAAAACCATTGAGTATTAGCAGTGTGTGATTGCGATTTCATTATTTTCGAAAGTGAAGTATTTTCACCTGTGAAGTATTTCAAAGCTGCTGGGGTCAAAATGACACACTTTTACAAAACATATTTCAGTTTTAACAATTAAAATGCGCACTTTTTCTTAATAAAATGACGTCATATGCATCCGCTAAAACATTCCTGTTTTATGATCTATTCTTGAACAACTTCTATAGAATAGTATATATATAACGTCATTATCACAAAAAATACACAAATCCAGCGAAAAAGGCATGTCGTCATTCAAACTAGTAACTTAGTAATTTATATGGTTTCATTTGTTTGTTTACAATAGCTACAAGTTTTATCGAAATCATTCATTTATATTTATTCCAAATTCAGAAAATGATTTTACATACCAATTGCTAAATTTTCATTTTAGCTATTTGATGCAAATTAAATAAAAAAAGAGAAAATAAGTCACACGAGTAGTCCTTTAAATATATTTTTGTAAAGAGAAAGTGTTGTATTGAATGTAAAATAAGTCTGTAATAAACTAAAAATCATTAACTATATTAATTTCTGTTTAACTGTATTAATTTTGTTTTGTAAATAATTTCACTGCAAATATTAAAAGAACGTTTTATGTAAAATCTGTAAGCAGCAAGTTTATATATGAAAAGTAAATTAGAAACGTAAGAATTGGTGTTATTTGAAAGGGAATGTTTCCTATATATTCTTCTCTCAATTTTTCTTTCATCCATATTTCTTTTTTCTTCAGTGTCCAAGTTAATGTACCTCATTTTTAAATTCTAAACTGAATTTAATGTTCGTGTCTACTTCATTAACTTTCACTACAAATCCCTTTACGGTTTGTATCCAATGATCCCAAACTATAAACAAGTCGTCTACGTATCGGATCTATAGCGTGAGTTATAACTGAAGCATTTTCATAATTCAATTTTCTGTAGGTCTTAGTTTGAGTTCTTTCATAAAACACGAAATGGGCGATCCCATTGGGACTCTCTCAGTTTGTCTGTAAAACTTATTGTTAAAAATATGTACATTATTTTGCGTAACTAAAGTCATAGTTTATTTTAAAACAATCTGCGTGTCCTTACTAAACGCTTGGGTATTATCAATTTATACTTCTATAAAATCCATCACTTATTTGATGTCTGTTAAGGGATAGAGAGAAATTACATCCAAACTAGCATGTTATGATTTGATGTAATTTCTATAATTCTCTTTATTAAATCTGTAGTAGAGTCAACTACGTAATTTGAGAGTGGAATAATTGACAGAAACGGCACGAATGCTTTCTCAGTTTTTAAGTGAGAGCCAAACATTTCGGCACAAAGCGCTTAATGGGGAAGTACGTTTTGGGATCCTTTAGACTATAAACCAATCTAGTGTTAACTGCAGTATTATTGATTTTTACTATATTTTTATCATATATTTTAAATTTCAAAAAATTCGGTTAGCTAGTTTTTTCGTTGTAATATGCGAATTGATAGACGGACGGACGGATTGCATGACGACAATAGTTACTAGGTATTTATAAAATTACGAAAACACCTAAAAATGGAATGGTGGAAATATATGTATAGTGAAACGACAATTCACTTTAATGTAAAAGTGATTGCGACTTGTTCTATTTGGGAAATATGGCAATTATCGATAATAACTCACAAAATGAGATAGCTCAAATATCTCGCATATAAAATTGTAGCGTGCTTACGATTAATTGCTATCTTCTTTTTAAAAGAAGCTCTATTAGAATCCCTGAAACCTTAATTTATAATAACAAAAGTCACTTTAAATATGTCACTAATGGCTTGTAGAAAATTATTATTATATTGAAGAAGTATATTTTTTAATTATACATTTAAGAAGGTGCAATTTATTTTAATAAGAAAATTGAATTTGTTTTATTCTATTTTTGTTTTTCATCTCTTTTGAAAAATAAATTAAAATCCTTACTGGTTTAGAGTAGTTTAATTGTATAAAGACGTAAGGTATGAAATTAATTATTTTCCTTAATATATAAACATATTTTACATATTCATTTCATTTGAAAGAAGAACTTCTGTTATAAATGTTTTTTCTTACGTGAAAAGCTAGAGTTTTTGAATATTTTTTAATGGAATTTCATAAATCAATCAAATAACTAACAAAACATATAACAATAAATTTATGCAGTATAACAATAACATAACTTTATGCATAAGTGGAAAAAACAATGTAATCGTAAAGTCTATGAACTGTTGTCAATCTCATAGCCCGAAGAACGATCAGTTGCGAAACGATCTGGAAGAAACGAAGTATCTTATTAGTTTCTGTCATTATCCTTTTTGACTTTCTTTCATGTGATGCAGACGCTAGAAAAACTTAATACGATACTGCTTTAGAAGCAATATCTACATTCACTTGCTTCGCTAAGAAACTCGTTTAAGTGACTTAGATTTACGACTGTTTTTTTTTATTCTTTTACTTTACTTGCGTATTGGAAATAAGGGAAAATTTAAGATGTTAAATATATTACACACTATAAAAATTTTGGTCAAAAACTACGGTATATATACTGACAACTTTGTGATCAGTACATGTACCGTAATTTAACTGCATGGTATATATACCGTAAAACATTTAAAGTATATGTACAGTTATTTAACTGGACGGTATATGTACTGTGAAATATTTAAAGTATATGTACGAAATTTAAATGAACTGTATATGCACCGTAAAAAAATATTCATACATGATATATATCTTATGTTAAGTATACAGTATATATACCGTAAATTAAATGTATGGTATTAGTATCGTTAAAAATATTTATATAACATACATAGCATTATGTTAAATATACAGTATATATATCCAGGACTCGCAGCGTTCCTAAAATTTTCGTATTTTGTTGCCAGTATTTATAATAAAAATTGTTCGTGGTAAATTCCTTTAACATCTACATTGCTGGCCACAAAAAATGCAACACAAAGAAGAACCAGAAATATCACGGCGAAATTTATTTGGCAGATAAGATATTATACAAAGATCAAACGATTAAAATTACAGCCTGTATTGACGTGTAGATGATGAGAAAATCGGTAGTTAGAGTAGTCACCACTGTTGGCTGTAACAGCTGCAGAAACTCTCTGAATAGAATCAAAGATGCTTTGGATGTCTCCTTGGGGTACGGCAGTCCATGCGGCTTCGACATATTGCCAAATTGATCTGATTTAGCAGCGGGTGGGTATCCCGGCCAGACGTTGTGCAAGCATGGACCAGACGTATTCCCGATATTTCGGGAGAACAAACTGGCCAAGGAAGCAATTCAGCCTGATGAATAGAGACAAAGTCTTGAACATTGCGTGCCACGTGTGGTCCTGCATTATCTTGTTGGAAAATGGCTGATGGCAACTGCTGAATATATAGCAGGACCACGGGCTCCAAAACTTGAGAGATGTACCGCCGTTGTTCAAAAGGATGGAGCGATTTTTTTAAACAAAAATGGGTGGGTGCCAAAAGTTGATTTTCTTATAGTACATCAACGGTGTGAAATATAAACGCTGAAAAAAATGTGTTGAGTGCGCTCTTTTGCTCCAAATGTCGAAATTTTGCATAAAATTTGGCAATTTTACAAAAAAATAAAAATTTTCTATGTAATTTGTTATGATTTAAACGTGTCATTTAAACTTTTATTTTTAAAGATTTAAGATATTGAAACAATAAGTTGACTTCTTTATTCTGTATAGATGGAACAAAACTGACAACTTTCAGTAAAAAATGGGTGTTACAATACACAACGAATCATTGTTTTGAGTTTAGCTCATTGCTAGTTGCTTTCAAAACTACCCAGGACATACCACGTGGAGGTGGCTGCATATCATGTCCCACTCAGGCCTAGCCGAACCGTTTTACCATCTGAGTACAATGTTTCATTTATACATTAAATTGCGATTTTTTTTTATCAAAGACTGGCATAAGATTTCAAGGTACCAACCTATTCTTGATATATCCATCTGTTCTGTCGTACCCACAGATTTTGGATGATGTTTCTTTGACCTCCTTTTGGTGTATTTCTACTGCTTGCGTATGAAAAGGCATACAAAGTAACGCAGTGGGAATGCTGTTAATCGAATCTGTGCAGCAATTCATAATCTTTATGAAAATTGCATCCGATAAATGCTTAGTGATTGGGTGTTCTGTTATCACAACAGTATTCCAAACAATTAAAGTCACATAATCATCTGCTTCAAAGTTGATTGTCGTGATTTCAAATTTGCGTATATCATCATTTACCGCACCTCTTGCATTTATTATGTGTAGAGTAGCTAGCATTTTAATAATGGTGGTCATCGGACTGCATTGTAATTAAAATTTGCTGTGAGTATGCAAAGTAAGTATTGTCTTGACAACTTTTTTGCTATTTCTTTTATGCTTTTTACTGTTTTTTCACTAGTCGAGTTATTTGCCATAAGTTTTTTTAATCCATTTTTTAGACATGTATTACATTTGATAGTAAACCATCCTGGGGCATAAACTTTGGTTAAGTAGTTTGTCAGTAAACGTAGAGGTTCTGATAGGCAGTCAGTGCTTACATAAAAGCGAACAATTCTATTCTCCGTTGTGAGCCATCTTGAATGGGACAATTTTCCTAATCTCTTATTTTCTAATTCTTCTGAATAATATCCTGATGAAATAGCTTTGAAAATATCCAGCAAGTATTTCTGATCTGAGCTAAGTGCTTTTTCCTAGATTTCAGGAATTAATTCGTCCAAATTAGTCTCTATGGTTCAAAAAATGCAATAGGCAGGGAATGGCATGTGGATAAAAATTTTCCTATTGGTCCGGTGAATCCATATGAGCCAGAAGTTTTCCCATCGATCTTGTTTAATAAATGCCGGAGAGTCGATTGTATCGATTGTATTGGAGCTGGGATATGATCCATTGTAATTGTCTGGCAAGTTTTTCTTCCATTCGACGGATCACTCCAGTATGCTTCCCCGTATTCACAGGACACCCAACACAACCTAAAACTGAATGTCTTGATAAATAAATATATTCATCTTCTAAAAAATTTCCGCATGCGATTACAAACATCTTTTGATGCTCCAGATGAGGAAGGTACATTCCCCAAATATTTGGAGCCAGACTCCTCTAAGATAGTAACATGCTCTCCTTTCTTAACTCTGCTATACGCATGTTTATCACTAATTTTTCCTATATACATTATATCATATTTTTGAGAGCCAAAATATAAGGATCTTACTTCTTCTTTAGGGTGCTGTTCTTTACGTTGAGACGAAAGAGTTAATTGGCATTCACGTCTTACTTTGCTTCTATCTATCACTGGTACAGGTACATTATTTTTTCCAGCGTCCATTGATACACATGCTTAATCTTGAAGAACCGCCGAAGCAATGGCTGCGACAGGTCAATTGGATATTCCATACCAGTCATATGATTTAGAAAAAATGTCAAGCTTCATTCTAGTTTGGGTACTGGAAGATGAAGATGGGAATTCAATTTATATCTATCCTTGAATCACTACATAGAGATTCATTTTCTTCATTTTCACTTGAACCCTCTTCTAATTGCGGTACTTTTTGATTTAATCTTCTTTCTACTATTTTTTTTCTTTCTACTAATTTTTTTCTTTCAGCTATTTTTTTCTTTCTATTATTTTTTTTCTTTCTACCATTTATTTTCATTGTTCTATTATTTTATATGTTAGTGTGGTTTTGGTATCAACAACACTAATCATCATGAGAGACGGTTTGTAAGTTGGTCCACAAGAAAGTCTTGTTCGAGTTTCGGATCGCTTTCTTCTATCAAACACGAACATAGTTCAAAATCAGGACACTTACATACTGCAACATCAAACAGTTTATTTAAATCATCTAAGTATGCTGTTTTAAGCCCAACAAAATTAGCTTTAGAACGAGATTTTTCAATTTTTGTATTGAATTCAGTTCTTTTTGTAACTTGATTGCTATTGTTCTTCGAGAATTTATAGGAATTAAACACCGACGTAAATTTAACCCACAAGTTGTAAATAATTTAGCTTTATGTGGTGGAGTATACATTCAAACAGCACTTTTTTACTGAAAATATCCAACTTCGCTGAAGTTATACACATTGAAGGTATCATTTTATCGTTTCAGTATTTTAAATCTTTAAAAATAAAGGTTTAAATGACATTTTTAAATCATGTCCAGTTCCAAAGAAAACTTGTATCTTTTTTTTTTGTAAAATTACCAAATTTTACACATTTTCGACATTTTAGCCAAAAGCGCAGACTCAAGACATTGTTTTCAGCGATAATATTACACACCGTTGATGTACTATTTTAAAGGAACTTTTGGCAACTACCCTTTTTTTATTACATTTTTTCGCTCCATCCTACTGTTCAGTATACCCGCAATTCGTGCTATACGGGAGCGGCAGTGGAATCCAATACCGCCCCAAACGTAGATACCGGGTGCATGGCCAGTGTGACGATGCATATCGCAACTGTTCAGCAACCTCTCACCATAGTGTCTCTAAACTAGAATCCGACCATCGTGATATTGCAGGCAGAAGTGGGATTCGTAAGTAAACACAATGTCGCTCAATTCCGCTGTCCATGTCAGCCATTCCTCGCACCTTTGGAGGCACAATCGCCTGCGGTTTCCAGTCAACTGTGAACGAAGCAATAAACACCTTGTGGATATTCTACTCTGATGCAAAGGGCGTCGAATGGTACGAGGAGACATCAAATGATGAGTAGCATACAAAATATGTTGTGCTATGGTTCATGATGTAGCTGCGCGTTTGATCACTGCCATGCGCACAACCTGCCTGTCATCACGGGCAGTGATGCAACGAGGTGGGTGCGATCGACACTAACGGTCTGTCGTTCCCTCCTGCATCCAGTGATTACAGATCCGCATCACAGTTGGTTGGTTTCGTACAACACATTGACTGATTTCTCTAAACGATTATCCGCAATTTCCATAGGCTATTAATCTTCCCTGGCCGAATTCAGAAATTTCATCAAAAGATGCTCGATGTTTTCCATAAGGCATAGGTAAACAGCTTACGCGAAAAAAAAAAGAAAAAAAAACGCACGGAAAAACAATCGCCGTATTCCAAATCAACAATCTGTTTTCCCCTTATACAGCTCTTATGAGTGACGCTACAACCACCCGTGATGTGCGTCTACGCTGCAATGCTAATTCACCGCCGCAAAAGTATGATTTGAATTTCACATGATATGCATGCTTTCTTTAGGTGTTGCATTTTGCGTGACCATCAGTGTATAATAAAATTATACAATAAAGTCCATTGTTTTAAAATGATGATAGCAAAGTGTACAAATTTCGGAATTGCTGCAACCCTGTATACCGTAAATTAAATATATGGTATATGTACCGTAAATATGTTTATGCAGAGTATATGTCGTATGTTAAATATATAGTATATGTACCGTAAGTTAAATATATGGTATATGCATCGTGTGTACAACATATATGCCATGTAAAGAAATATACAATATATGTACCTTCAAAAATATTTATACTGCATATATATTGCTCATTCTCTATGTACATAAATATAGCATATATACCGTAAATTAAATGCATGTTAAATATACAGTATATGTACCATAAGTTAAATATATGTTATATGTACCGTATATACAACATATATACCATGTAAGAAATATAGAGTATATGTACATTCAAAAATATTTATACTGCATATATATTGCTTATACTCTATGTACATAAATATAGCATATTTCTCTATTTATCATAGTGTACCTATTGCAAATGCAGATTAAAATTTTATCATAATATCTCCTGATATAACTTATGACATCCATCTGTATTTTTCCGGTATCAATCGGTTTTCATTCGTTCGAAGCGATTTTTGTTGCAATTACATTGCATAATTATTCTCCAGATAAAAATAATTCAGACTGATTGAGTTCAATTTGTAGCAATTTTTCTGAAGTAAACTTACAACATTAGAACAAAATTCGTTTTTGTACAGAAAAACATTTTAAATTGTTTAAAAATTATTAGAATATTTAGAAACCATTTATTTTAAGGAGATTTAAGAAAGGAAGGCAGTTTACATTACAGACACAATTTTATTAAATAATCAAAGAATAGCTGTATAATATACCAGAATTCCAGTTAGTCAAAGATAAAATAACATTTTTTACGTTGACATTACATCTTATGAAACAGATTTTCTTAAAATTACACAGGAAAAAAATTATCTTCAATCTTACATAATCCATTTACATCTACAAAGTTACATGTATAAATTAAAGAAATAAAAGTTAAAGCAATCTTATTCTTAACTTTATTTTTTAATCCTTGCTTATTATATTAAAATTTTTATGCCAAAAGAGCAATGAAATATTTGTGAAATATGCGTAAAAATTTCAAAGAAATAATTTGAGAAAATACAGAAAAAGGCCTGATTAAATTAAACTAATTGGGTGTGCCAATCTCAAAACTTTCTTCTATCTCATATGTACATTTTAATATTTCAAAATTTAGTTACGCATGTTAATGCGTTAATATTATTAATTCAATACTATATCAACTATGATTTTTATCCTAAATTTTTGCTTCAGTCAATTAATTGGAGTAAAAACGAGTTTCCGTAATTGCCCGAGCCGATGAACAATAGAACAATAGGCAAATTCACTTCAAAAACAGAAAGGATCTAATCGCCATACCTAAAAATAAAATCATATACAAAAAGTTTAGTGCAGCTCTATGCATAACTTCAAACATTTTTTATGATAAAATAATAAAAATGGCACAGACATTGCGATTATAGCGCCTCCTTTTGGCGGATTTTTTCAAATTCAGGGTCTGCTGATCATAGCCAAACACTTATACAAAATCTTTCACTCGATTCTATGCATAACTTCATACACTTTTCTGTGGAACAATATTGAAAATGGCACAAAAAATCGCTATTGAAGCGCTCCCTACCAGCAGATTTTTTTTCAAATTCAGGGAGGACCAACTAGCAATAGCCAAACACTTGCACAAAAAATTTGGTTCAATTCGATGAATAACTTCATACACTTTTAGTCGATACAATATCGAAAATATCACAAAAATCACTATTGCAGCGCCCCCTTCCGACGGATTTTTTTTCAAATTCAGGGAGGATCAACTAACCATAGTCATACACTTACACAAAAAATTGGTTCAATTAGATGCATAACTTCATACACTTTATGTCCGTACAATATTGAAAATGGCACAAACATCATTATTGCAGTGCCTTCTTCTGGCGGAATAGATCAAAATTGAAGGAGAACCTGCTTGCCACAGCCAAAATGATTCACAAAAAATTTGATTAATATCTATGCATATCTTCATACACTTCTTGATGGTAGAATGACGACATACGGACACATAGACACTTATATTTATTTAACATTTTCCATTAAATATTTCCATATGTACGTCGACTGTCAACATATGCATTGATAAGAAGCCTTCTCTCTACTTACTATATACATTTTACAGTGTTTCTGGATTATTTTTAATTATGCATGATGGGCTTGCGTCATCTTTCCATATTTTACACAATTTAGCACAGTAGTTAAATACCGAATTTTGAAATTGTTACTAAAGCAAAAATTTTACACTTTTCCATTACGGAAATCTGTGCCTAGAAATTTATGTCTTAATGATATGGTGACGCATATTCAGGATTTATCTTATGATTCCTTTTATTTGGGAGGAGATTAATTACATAGAAGCAGTGAAAATTTGTTTTCTCAAAATAAAAGCCTTGCTTATTTTATCTGTCCGCAGTTAACACGAGAAGTTTGAAATTTTTAGTAATGCAAGCATATTACCCCTTTCTTTTTCAAGCTTAGATGCTTACAAATTTGTGTAAAATATGGAAAAATGGCCACCAAGTCCGTCATACAAAATTAAAAAAGTAATTTTTAGAAACGCGTTTATGGTGTATCTATTAAGGGAGAAAATGGTTTTTATCAACGTATACGTAAACATTCGAAACAATTAGATGTACTAAACATTGATGTTTAGTGTTTAGTGTAAAACTTGGAAGAAAAATGTAGCAATTATCCTAGGTCACGCAGTTAATGAGAAAAGAGCATTTTTCCGTTACACACAAATTTCCATATACGAACATTCAAAAAATTTGTTGAGTAGCTGGGGATAACTATCGTTATAAAATTCTAAAAGTATTTTTGATATTGATTTAAAAAAAATAGACGGAGATTACGCGAGATATTAACCCTTAAGGATACGGACGGTTTGGACCTAAATAATGATAGGGGCGGCGTGTCTTATGTACTATCAATTTTTAAAACCTGTTTACAACTTTTAATGATATATTTGTGTAAGGTAATGCCCAGTAGCAGTACAAACGCAATAAAGGTCAATTTGTTCAAAACAGACTAATTTAACTAGAATTAACCCATTAACGTCCAAATTATTTTCTTTGTTAAAATTTTATTTTAGATTACCCAACACTTTTAAAATAAGAATATTTTTATCTTGCTTTCCAAGGCTATTGATTCGTTATAGCGAATCTATATTTATATTCAAAATCACTGGTGTGAAAGACGCTTTCTTGCCTCTAAGATTATAGACATCAAAATATGCTACTTGATGTTAATGGGTTAATCAGATCAATATTACGGGATACGACTAGTTCGCATTGAGTGAATTTTATAATACTCCCTTTTTGTTTTAAAGAGTTAATTAACAGTAGAATGCTCCTAAGAGGTCAATTCGACTGCAACCATATGAACATATTTATGTTTGAACCAAAAATTGCATTATAAAAAAAATTTAAATGTACGAATAAGAAAAACGTTAATTAAAAATAATTAAACTATTTTAACTAAAAATTGTGGTGTGAAATATTTTTATGAATCTTGGTTAACATTTTTGGCTTTTCTAGTTCTAAAAACAACCTGGAAAATCGTAGCGCAGACCATGGCGGTCTTGCAAACTTTCGACATACTTTTAAAGCGCAAGCTTTTAGCTTAGCACAATGCCAATTTGAAATTTTAAACAAGGGTTTCATTTCAGCTATACTTTAAAAAAAGTTACTACTACAATAAAATAAGGTTTATGAAATGAGAAATGCATTTCAAGAATGCACTACTTTTATTGTCAATGCCGAATTAAGTTAATTAAAAAAAACCAGAAAACAGATTAAAATAAGATTAAAAAGGAGTTAAACAGAAAAGCAATGTCTATTATTAATAAATATGAAATTATTTTTATATCACTTTGAAATTTTACTATACAAACATACATACTCTTTTAGTATATACAGCTATACCCAACCCTGTGTTGTCCAATTTTTTACAGCCTTATTTTCTTTTAGTAAAGATTTCATTTAGTAATATAATACGGTTAATAATTCTTATATTTATCGTATGGATTCTTTCGCGTTACCTTTTTGTTGGAAATCTGGACAAAATCTTGTCCCTCTAAATTTATTCAGCAGTGATCGTTACGATCCAGTTTTTCTTTTTACATTTCGGTCGTAAAGGCTCTCTTCTTTTTACCTGTAACTGTATGCATAATTTTACTTTCAGTTTGTACTGAGTAAGTATATCTAGAATGTGAAACATCCCCATATGTGTGTGCTGTGATGGACAGATAATTTAACCGATGGGTTTAGTTCTCTGCAGTTAGGAAGTTTTGCCATGGACGTATGTTAAACAACGAAGTACCCAGCAAATGCTGGAGTTTTATGTAAATAGTTTATTTAAGTTTAACATTCGAGATGAATGAAAATAAACGGATATGTTATTTCTGATCTGAACTGTTTCATAAATGCGCCTTATTCTTCACGTCACACCACAGACCTTAAAACTGCGTTTGACTCTGCTCTATCCCCCAGCACTTTTTATTACATTTATTCTAATTTGTAAGCAAGAATAAATATGTTAAAATTATATTTTGTGTTACAACGCTGATTTTCTACGATCCCATTAAAATATTTACACATGAAGGAGTTATAATTTAAATATATAACCAAACATATATTTAAAGGAAACCAATAAATTCCGCATAATAAAATTAAATCAAAGCGATTTATTTGTTACATTAATTTGAGGTTTCCACTAAATGGATTTAGAATAAATTCCAGCAGTATTTATATTTGCAAGAACTGAAATAATATTTGGCCTTCAAAGATTGTTTTAACATTGTTTAATTTAGCAGATAAAAAAAAGCAAAACCAATGTTCTGATTTGTATTTTAATACGGTATTGTACAACATATAAAAAATCATCATTTCTTTTTAAAAGCTTTTGATATTGCAGCCATTAAAATAAATTAAATGTGGGGCCTTATAGAAATCTTTGAATCTTTATGAAAATTATTACAAGTTTTCTAAGTTTATCCTATTATTTGTTTTATTACATTTACTCGCACATTTTTCGTAAGTTAAGCTACTTCCTGAGTGCCAAAAATATTTGGTGCTAAAGATGATGCTATTTTTTAAACTATTAATAGATATAAATGTATCATGGAAGACGTTTAGTTTTCCTGTGACGCAGCTTGAAGCCTAAAATCGTATCGTGGAATGGTTGAAGGCCGGAACTCATATATACAGCTAATTTGAGATAAAAGGAAATGCGAAAAGCCGCTTTTTAATAATTCAGCAAATATCTCATATTGTTCTGATTTTTTAAAAACAGCCTTAAATCTGCAGTCTAATCCTATATTTATTTTTCTTACATTTCTACGTGCAGTATATTTTAAGATCGCGATGCCCATTTTTAAAACAAAATCGATGGTGTCCATTCCTAAATTTTTTTTCTAGCAAACGGCCTGGGCAATTTTTTTTAATGGAATAAGACTAGGCATGCTTCTAGGAAAACTCTTGTTTCTTATATAATCTTCATGAAAAATCGAACTATATTTTTCGCATTTCAATAGGAATAGATAAATAATTTCAGAAATTTTATAAAAAAACAAAATATTCGTACTTTCTATAGAATAGCATGAAATGTCTACTGATACATATAAAAACAACATAGAGCAACAAATTTTGATTTGATGCCTAAGATACCAAAATAGATATAAAAAAATAACGTTTTATCGGTATATAACTAAATTTATTTTTGAGAATGGAACACCTTGATGTATACAAGGGTGTTGTTAAAAAGTATAAATATGTGTATGTTATTTTTTTCACATGAAATGCAACACATTACTGCACAAGGCTGCAAAAAATCCTATCACAAAGTATTATTGATACATGGTGCCATGGTGTTTGGGTTTACGCAAATTTGAACCAATTATTATATTGATAACGCCGTCATTATTTCCTATTACTTTAAAGTTTTGCTTTCTGAAGAACTTGTTTTGTTTTTTAAATTACACATTTTAAAATTGAGTAAAATATAAATAACTTAAGATCTAAAAAAATAATAATTATAATGTTTTTTCAAAATTAACGCTGTCTCTACAATTGTCAAATTACATGCTTTAAACTATTTTTATTTATATAGTTTTCCATATGTAACTTTTAAAGTGAAATAATATTGATTTTTATATTGATTATATTCAAAAACTGCAAGCAAAATAACCGTGAATCAAAACTAAAACGGCGTCTTTTCGCACTGGTATAAATAGTGATAATGTTTACTTTTATCTATGAGTTCTTCTTACTCGCTAATTAAGGTCATTTTTTTAATGTCGTGAATTTTTTTTTAGTGCCATATCAAACGTGGTATTGAAAAAATATTAAATTTCCGGACGACACTTCTAAGAATCAAATAATAAATGCAAGTGTAGTTATGCTATTCTGTTCCCAGAATTTCTTTTTTAAGAATTGTAACTTTTTAAAATTTTCCCTGCCTGACAATTTTATTATTATTTCATAAAATTCATCAGGAAGATTCCTATACTGTTTACAAAGAAACTGTGTATGCTTTTTACAATGAGACATAATTGAGTTAGTTAAATATAATTTAAGATAAATATTTCATGAGAATCAAGAAGAAATTCAGAAAAAAATAATTTTTCAGAGGATTAAATAATTGATAGACAGATTTCTTTGTAATGTACAATTTTAAGTGAGTAAAAAAAAATCTAGTTTACATCTTAAAAGTAAGAAACAGGGAGTTTTTTATTATTTCATTTAATTATTTTATTTAATTATAATAATTTTTAATATTTAATTATAATAACCAGAAATTTATATATACACAAATTTTCATTTATTTCATTGATTAAAAAAGGAAAAAAAAACAATTAGCCTTCACTGTTTCCTTAAATACATTTGGGCTATTTAAATAGCCAATTGGAAATTACTGTTAAATATTCTTCTGCAAACATTTGCATAAGAATTATAACTTTTTAATTATTATTATTATTTTTTCATCTTTAGCTTTTCCGTAGAAATTTCGCTTTACATTTTAGCAAAACTCAAATTACTTTTGCAGAATGTGAAAAAACTCTATTATTGCAAATTGATATTAAAGAGATATTGTTCTGCAAGCATCAGTAGAAGAATTGGAAAACGTTTAAAGTTTTATAATTATTTTAACTTTTTTAGCTTCCCAGCAAAGATTTTGCTTTTAACAGAAGTTGAAATAATTTTTTGCAAAATGCCAGAAATAAATCAGGTGTTTTAGAGTTGTTCTAGACCTATTCGGCATAGCGCGACGTCTATCGGCCGTTTTTGAGGAATACGTCTGGCGTGTCTATATGCTAGGCGTGCATTTTCGTAATATATTATGTGCACAGTACCCTTTTCCAATTAACATATTCAACCGGCAACCCATTTCAGAGTACATACGCGCCCATTTGTCTCTTACTCTTTATGATGCACACCTTCAGTTAATTTCATTGCAATCGTTTCTAAAAAGATTGTGAATTTCACCAACGAAATGAAAAAATAATGACATCTATCATTGCGTGTGTGGTAGGGTTAGAGATAATAGCTTAATTTTGTCGGTCAGTCGAAGAAAAGAAATAAATTTATAGATCTGGTATAAGGAAAAATAAGTGCGTAATTCAATATCTGAGAAATTCAAAATCAAAATCTGTGCATTCATCTATTAAAAATATAGCGCATTTTTTTTTTACTTAGGGTTGGAAGGGTCAGTCTATCAGTTTCATACGTATAAAAAATGCGATCTTTGCTAATGAGACACAAAAAAAAATTAGAAAGTCGCCAAGTGGTCAAATGTACCAAAAAACAAAAAAATTGTCTTATGGTCGCACGAATGTGGCACAAAATTCGTCAGACGTTTGGAAAATTATCACAAAATTCTACACTGTAAAAAAAGCAATCTTACTGATGTAAAGTTGCCGAAATATGTATGCTTACTAACAGTTTATCTGTACACTATACAAGACAATATGTAAATCTACAAAGCTAATTTTTGTAAAGATACAGAAATCTGTAATTTTACAAACGAATTTACTAAAATTTCAATTATCTTACTAAAATTTGATCTGTAACCTAAATTGCAGTTACATAAAAAATGTAGGAATCCCAGTTTCCTAAAAAATTCTAAGTAACCATACATATTTTTTGATTTTCAGTGCAAATCTGTATCTGTCTCATGATTTTTTACTGTTTCTGCTGCATAAAATGTTCTAGGAATCCGAGTTTCCTAGAAAACCTTTAGTAACTTTACATAATTCCTTACAGTATATTGTTAAAAAAGGAGTCTAAACAAACCAATTAAAAAGGTTATTGAACAGGACACAAGATAGTGTTGGCTCCAGGCCGAGTTGGCATGGTGTAGCATCTTCCAGCCCTTTTAACTATTATAATCCTTATATGTCTAGCCCTTATATATATAGCCCATATATGTCTAGTGGCCATTTTTACTTAACTAGTGTCTCCAGCACACCTTCATTGTAAAAACAACTGTAAAGTTACTAAATTTTTTCTAGGAAACTGGGATTCCAAGAAATGATAACAGGAAAATGTCCTGTAATACGTTCTTTTAAATGAATGAAGTTCTTTTCCAAGAACTTTTCATGTAACCGTAACTTAAAAATGTTACGGTTACATGAAAAGTTCTTGGAAGTCCAGTTTCCTTGAAAAAGTTTAGTAATTTTACAGATTTTTTTTTACAGTGTTTTAAAATATTTTACTTAACCGTAGTACGTTCTGCATTTTTCCCCACTTTCTATTTTTGTTTCTGGTTCCAAAAGAAATAAAAGTGATTGAATACGATCGTTGAGCGCAAGAAATAAATTATAATTTCTCTCATTTATTCGCAGTGAAGCAATGTATTATCTGTTAATCGATTGTGTTAAAAAATATAGAAAATCACTAATCAATCACGGAAAAAATCGAAGAATTTTTTAGTCGGTTGCTGGTAAAAAATAAACACATTCGACCATTGATCGCATGAAAAAACTGTGGACTTTCGCCATTAAATTGAGAGTGAATCTCGTCAATTGACCACCGGAAGCTCAGCAAAATTCAGTTATGGACCGTATTTGAAAATCAAGAAATGATAACCACTGAAAATCATAAGAATATTAATTTGAAAATGATATTGGTTTATATTAGTATGTAAAATTTAACCTTGATTAGATGGTTCAAAATAAGATAAAGATCGAGAACAAGTTTTGAATTTGGAAAGACTTAGTTTTAGATAATTGAAATATAAATAAAAACTTGTAAAATAACATAATTTTTATTAAAAGAAATAATGACAGAATAAAGCTCAAATCCTAGCAATGTAAGTAAAACGCATATTAAATCGAATTATTTTTACCAATCTGAGACATAATAAAAGTTAACTCAACCGGAATGCTAGCATGATTTCCTTCAAAACGCAAATGCACTTAAAATAAGTTGTGATACTTTAATTATTTTGTATGCGACCCCTCAAAGCATAGTCGAACAAATCTGTGCCCAGGCGCAGAAAAGGGGTATAAACCATGCATTTCAAAGTTTTATAACGCTGTCAGTTTTAATGTTCGATGAACATTTTTGTCTCTTCTTTTAGTGAAAAGGGAAAATTTTCTAGATATCACTTATATGCTCTAATAACTATAAATAAGTTTCCTATTTTTAGAAGAAATATTTTTATTGAGCCAAATAGCTATTAAAACATTTCTTTACCTTATTTAAAACTATTTAATATTTGGAATTAGCCATTTAGGTTTAAGAATTAGGTACTGGATTTTGTTGAGTGCGAACACCTTGTATAGTATTTGGTTCATTAATTCGTACACTGTAAAAAAAAATC